>VZTI01005431.1:1471018-1527950 GCA_013397865.1 Struthidea cinerea | reverse complement strand
TTTTTTTTTTTTTTGAGAACTTTTGCACACAGATATGGAGTAATAGTGCCCTTTTTTCCTTTGGAATAGCATCTTCTGAAGACAGGGCAGCTACTATTTCTTGCTCAGTTTCTGCTTTGTCATTGACCTTTTTCACTTCTGCAGTGATTAAAACTAGGGCTTGCTAAGAAGAGGTCAGAGTTCTTATTTTGTTGTTTTAATTTTGAACTTCTGAGTGTCCCAGGTTTAAACAGTAAGAGCAATGCCCGTATGATACAGCTGCTTGCCATATGTGCTGGAGGGAGGAACGTGTGATTGTGAGGAATATGATGACATCCAAACCAATAAAACATTCATCCCAAGGTGAACGGGTGTATCAGTTTTATATTTAGACATTTGCTTTTACTGGCAGACTTAGAGCAATTTAAAAGCACAAAACCATAAGAGGAGGAAAGATCATGAGGGTCTGTGAGGGAGACTGACAGGGATGGAGGAGAGGGCTCATTATGAGCTACAGTGATGAAGACAGTGGGAGGTATAGATGAAGTGGAACCACTCTGAGGTTCTCCTTCTTGCACATACTTTATACTAAGAATGGCTGGTTTCCAAAGCTTTTTTTTATAACCAGGAATATCTGCTCTGTTATTGATTACATTTTGCTCCCTTGAACCCCCCTGTCTCAATTTGTTTTTCTATCCCCCATCCTTTGTCTCATTATCAGAGTCCAGAACACCTCTAAAATTGGCACCAAGTTAAAATACTGACGTAGATCAGTATCATGTATCCTATATATATGACGTATCCTGACAGCCTAACCTAAGATAATCCTGTGATTTTGACATATCATAATAGACCATTGTTAGATAAGCTTGTATCTTTGCCATATGTAAAGAAAGAACTCAGCATAAAACCAACCTATGCCTTTGGTGCTGCTTCCCTTTGGGGGAAGCGTCTCCCGAGACAGAAAGGAAGCAAGTCCTGTTTGGACCTTTCAAATAACACATCAGTGGATGTAGGCAGTGTAGAAATGTCCCTGTAAGGCTCCGTAGAGCATGCACATCTGGGCTTTGGGAGGAAACACATGTTTTCCACGAGATGTAGTACCAATCCCCTTTCCAGCTTTTCTCTTCTGTTAACAACATCTACTGCTGCAGTAATGCTGACCCTCTTCTGGTCAGCCTCTGCTGTGCGCCTCATGCCCAGCTGAATGAGACAGGGCTTTGGCTGCTTGAATCCTCAATTCTTTTGGGAATGTAACACATCTAGATACCTGAAATATGGAGATATTTTGATATTCCAGAAGTATTTTTTCACTTGGCAGTGTTATTCCAGCATGGTTAGAATCTCATCTCTGTAAATGTCTTTCATTTTTTTTAGGTTAAGGAAAACATCAATTACCAAGCCAAGTAATACATTTAGAGGATCAGGAATGAAGAATTTGTAAAAAATCCATAAAAGCAATTGATAAATAAGCAAATAAGCAATTGATAATATATCCAGTAATAAATAGTTAAGGCACAGGTTTGAGTACAAATATGGTCCTTTAAAATCATTAATCTACATGTGAAACAAAGTCACTGGTGTTTTTGTAGATCATTCAAAAAACAGCATATCCAATTAATAAAAAAAAAAAAATGCTGTGGGCACCTAAATCTGTATCAATAACTGTAAGGAAACTGAAATATACTACAAGGAAAAATGTCAAACAAAATCTGACTGGGTATGACTGTTGAACGTATCATATAATGCTAATGTGTGAGGTAAGGCATGACTGTGTCCCTCTATTCTATAGTAGCCCCTAGTGACTTTTTCCTTAAGAAACCAGAATCTGTAGTTGTGTCTGTTAATTGTAAAGATAATTCCCAGGAATGGCCAATAACATGTATATTCTCTGGTCATCGCCTCTCCCATCTTCCTGGGAACCATCTCAGGTAGCCTGACGAAAAGCCTGATGGTGACTTTCTGACTACACAGTGAAGTATACAAACGGACTGGCCCCAACAGGTGGGATCTGAAGGGTCACCCACCACATGTGGCTGGGACAGGCCTGGAAGGCAATTAACGGCCAAGTCCAGATTTAAGAGGAGAGTCAATACACTGCATAATTCACATATCAAAATGGAAATACGTATTTGTATGCAATTCCTAATACAAGCAGGGTTTGCTGGTGGTGTTTTCTTCAAGGCAGCAGGTTTAATATCTTCTTGATGCTTGCCAGATGTATGGTCTGATGTAGATCATCAGCTGGAGTGTTTTGTGCTTACAAGGCATTGTGGAACACGTATATTTACAGTGCCACATTAAAACTCAATTGGCTACTGCTTACCCTCAGAAGTCATGGTAAGCAAGATGCAAGTTTTAAGAGAAAAGTCCATAAAGATGTGTGTATGCTCCAATGTGGAGCTTTAGATTGACTTCTAGTGAAAGACTGAAGCAATTTCAGAGTAATTAATGGTCTTTCTGTGACTGTTGAGGTGATCTCACCCGTAGCTAATGATGGTAACATACATGCACATGAGAAAGATGTGGATCAGTCGTGCAGCAGAGCAGATCCAGCATCTAGTTAAAATATGGAAGGATTGACAAGTGAGTCTGTATGGAAAGAGGGGTACTTAAGCAAAGCATGATGACTTCACGGGACAAAAAGAAGGGTGTGCTATAAAGATCATAGGTTTTATATTTTCTTTCCTGTTTTAAAATAATACTGGTTAAAACAGCAGAGTTTAATGGCATTATATCTATAATTTACAATACCAATATATGTTAATTTATATCTATATATCTCACTACACTTAATGCTAGACAGTATGATTGTATCATTTGATCAAACTCTTTGTGTATTTCTGTGCCTTAATCCTCATGCAGAAGACCCAGCTGGCCAAGGGGTTCCTTTGTATCCTCTCAGAGTGCTGTTCTGTCCCAAGGTTGCCAATGTGCAATGTCACAGAGGGAGGAGAAATGCACCAAACCAAACAATCCAAAACAAAAACCCGAAAGCTAAACAAAAAAATGAGCAAATAAACAGAAGAACTCTTGAAATTTTTCATCAGGATGGAAAAAATATTTTTCTGATTTCTTCAAACAAGCTGACGCTTGAGATTGAAACACAGCCATTTGCTAAACCCAGAGTAGTTGATACTCCTTGCCTACTGCAGCAACCCCTGCCCCCCAAATCCTCTAAGAATGGAGATTTAATGAATCTACACCCATAAGAGAACCGTAAATCCTTAATTTAGGGCCTATGACTTTAATGCCAGCGGCTGTCTGAGAACACACCATAAAGTTACTGAACTCTTCCAGCTGATGAGGATGTGATCATCTCCCCTTAGCATCTTATCACAGGTCTGATTGTGTAATCTGACCTTCGGGCTCATGAGCTTTTGGCAGAAGGCTGATGTCAGCAGTTCTGCTCACTCTCATCCCTGTGCTTGCATGGTGTGATACTCACCCATCAGAAAGCAAACCCTCATTCAGGCCTCGTTCAATGGCAAGAGGAACAGAATACAGAAAAAAATTGGGGCATTTGCTTGTAGTTGTCAGTGAGCTAAGCAAGAGAAAAGTAGAAATTGGCTTTCATTTGAAGCTTTTTAGCCATCATAATGATGTGGTTAGGGGAGTTCCACAGACTTTTTCCTAAGTGAAATTCAGTGGGTGTGAACAGATCTTGTGAATACATCAGTGAGTCCTGCCAAGGCTCCACCAAGAAACAGTACATCTCCCTGGAGCATGGCAGACTTTTCAAAAGCAGTAAATTGCAGATTTTGGTCCTTAAAGGACTTTGTTAATCAAAGCTTTACATCTGCAGATTTAAGCATTTATACAAGTTGAGCTTTTAGCTAATATTATTTAAATAGGACTTGGAATGTTGTAGGCAGCCAAAATTAGTCTTTCCTCTTAACATATGGTATGGTATAACAGAACATCTAAGCCTTTAATCTTGCTAAGTAGGAGAGAGAGAGAAATCAAACATTTTTAAGTCAATAAGCAGCTGATAGCAATATTATATGCATGTGAAGGACAGCAGCTAGTGTTGGAGAAGCTGTGTTTTTCAACTGCAAGGAAGAACTGTTGTATTATGGATCGCTCAACAAAATCCAGGTATTTAAAAAAACCCCTGGAATGAAAGCTAAACTTACACATATAAGACCAATGATTCCTTTTAGTGCTCTGCAAAAAAAAGTACATCTAAGTATGTCAAGCCATAAATAAGTTGCACAGATCCAGTGTGTGACAAACCATTGTAGAGTAAACCCACAGACATCAAAGGTTTTGTTCATAAAGTTAAGCACAGGCCTTTAGTTTGCAGAGCCAGAACACAAATTTCATTTTTTGTAAGTTGTTTATTCTTTGCCTTAGACAGAGATTCCATGAAGCAAATTGAAACTCCAAGGTTTCATATACAGCTTCAGGCCATTCTGATGTATTGATTTGAATTCAAGATAAAGAAAATCTCTACAAAGTTTTCTCTAATTTCTCTGAATTTTTATTTTGAGCACAGTGGATTGCATTCCTGATCTTGCGAACACTTAATGAGTGTTCTTAATTTTGTGCAACCCTTTGATCTGTGTAACCATAAAAGTTTACTCTTGTGTGTTAACATTTGAAGGACCAGACACATCAGAGTAGCAATATGTGTTTACTTTGAGAAATAAAAAGGAACAACAATACCAGAAGCTGGGGTATTTCACAATCTAAAACCAGACAAATTCTCCTTTGGGGCACATCTAGCAAATCTCAGTTCCCACGCTTTTCTCCAAAATAGCACTTGAAGTTTAACTACTGAAGTAACTATGTAGCTGCTTTAAATGAGGGTGTATGTTTTGAATGGCACTGCTAAATCTCTACCTTTCTGAAGTACAGAACTCAGGGACTCTTTCTTCCACAGTGCAGAGGTGGAAAGACACATGGGACTGCCCGGGTGTGCCTGGCTGGGACAAACCTGCCTGTGAGGGGAAGGAAGTTTAAGGGAGAAAAAGAAGGAAGAATTAAAGGGAATGAACTCCTCAATAACACAGCAACTGTGATTTGTGTCATATGAGAAGGGACAATTCCTCAGCTGTTCATCACTGTTGGGCTGTGTCCTGCCTTGTTCTTCCTGCCAGAAGGGGGAGAGAGTGGCACTGTGTAACCAGGCTTCTGCTGGTGCCCCGCCACACCAACTCACTCCTACGTAGGAGAGAACCAACAACACAAAGTAAAACATGCATTTGCCTTGCTACATCTGTGCAAGAGCTATAGATATCAGTCAAGGGGTGAATGGACTCTAAACAAACCAAATGGATAGATATCGTCCCCTTTCCATGGCTAAATTCCCATTTGTTTAAATATCTACCACTTGTTACTAAAGCTGTGCCAAATACAAGATTGCACTTGGTAAAAGATAGAAGTAGTATTCTTAATTAAAACAGATTCTTAGAATATTTCATTTGAAAAAGAAGACTCAAGATAACTTTGTTCCTTAATGAGGCAGTCCTGTTGATTTTGTAATAATCCAGCAGATTTTTGTCACTTGGAAACCACCCCCCCCCAACTATAAAATCTTTGCTCTTTTTATCTTTATTGAATTTTCCTCTGGCTTCATTTAAAAAAAATAATTTCCTTATCTGCTGTGCAGCCTCTGTTCAGTCCTTGTCAGAGATGTGTTTCTTCTTCGACACTATCAGCATTAGTGCATTTGCTGAAGTTAAGCTATCTCTGTTGTCTAGAAAGCAGTTTCTTTGCTGGCTCTAGACTTAAAAGAAAAACAAAAAAAAGCTTGGCAAACGTCTTTTAAAATGATGCCTGGTATTTAATGAAGCATTCCCAGCTGTAAAGGATGTAATACCACAGGTGAATTACAAAACTGACATTAAATCTGAGTTGCTCTCAGAAGTCAGTTTTTGCCTTCCTGACACAGTGGTTCCATCCTGACACTGCTGCCTGCTCTCTGCCAAGCAGTAGCAGGCGACGAGCCTTTCGTGCTGATTTCTCTGTGGAAGATCAATCAGTAATGGTGAAACTGGGTATAATCCAAGAGTAACTGTGCTTCATTTGGTGTCTTGGGCCAGAGGCAGTCAATCAACAAGCATAATAAAAATTTCTTTCTGTGTTTTCCAGAAAAAAATCGACTGCTTTAAATCAGGGACCAAACCAGAGAGTAAAGCCTTCAGCTTTTCACAGAGTACGTTACCCATATCTCTTCTTTCTATACAGAATTTGGCATAACCTAAAAACTAACTGTCCCGTGCTTCATCTTAGATATTTGCTGGCATACAAAGACAAGCACAGCCCTGCCCCACACACAGAGGAATTCAGGAGCCCTATTTAATTAGCCTCCTGCATAATGCGTTTCTAAAAGATATTTCTTTATGAAACATGTATGTTACTTCAGCCTCAGATTTCAGAGATCCTCTGTAAATGATGGTTAACAGCCTGAAGAACAAAGCAAATTTTCAAAAGCCGGAAGGATCTGCATGACAACATATTTGTGAGATCTGTGTGATGAGGGGGGGATTTCAGCACCATAATAATTTTGAAGTACATTTTAAAAAAAGAAATAAAATCTTCCTTTCTCCTCAATGGAGCAATGTTTCAAACTAGGAGGCATGGAGGTGTAAAAATTCTTTTGGCAAGGAGTACTTTCCTCTGCAGGACATATAGTGCCATTTAAGCCTTGCAGGATATGGTGATATTCATACAGCAATTTCCCAATCCTATCTGGTGTTCTTATCAGATATTTCTCCCCTCCTCTGTTTGTGCTTGTGAGTGAGGGAATGAAAGAAAGAAGAGGACACACTTCTAGAATGAGATATTTTTTTCTCACTGATGGAGAACAAAAAAGGCTGAACTGAGTTCTTTGAGCCCTCCAACATATCATGGGTGTCAAAAATAAGATGAAGCTGGGAAGAGTAAGAACGAGCCACCTCTGTCAGAATGAAGGAAATAAATGCGACCCAGGTTCAGAGCACCATTTGGGAGAAAGGCACAGGGGGAAATGGATATTAATTTCTTTTCATTTACATCTGCCAAATGAAATCAAGTTCACTCCCAGAAGACAGCTTGAAAATAAGTTTTCTAAGACAACAACTTTCCTGGGCAGATAATCAAAAAGGATGAGAAAGATATTTTAAGAACTGAGCTTTTTATGTGTGGGTATGTCCATAAAAATGGATGTGGGCTGTATGTTGAATGGCCCAGACATGAACCATCTGTGACTTGGAAATTACTGAGCTGTCCTAGAACCCAGTTCTAGTGTAAATAGACACTAAAACATCCTAATGTGCTGTGTGGTGTCTGAAATGGAGATAGATTTTGTCTGTCTTCTCAGAGAATAGACAGAAAGAGGTCATCCCTTCCATACAGTCATGTGCAGCATTATTGTTAGCTCATAATGCACATTAGCCAACTAAAAGGAAACATTTCCAGGAAAGTAATGGATCTGTTAGTTCCTCCGGTTCAGTAGCCAACTTTTTTCTTTTGTTCACATGCTGATTAGTTCTCATAACATATGAGAAAAGTAATTCCCTTTGACTAGAAACATTAAATAACCATATCATTAGTAGTTCAACACTTGGCAATTTGTAAACTAGGTATTAACACTCCAAAACAAAGAATCAGTGGCTACCTAAGACATTGCAACAGAACTGCATGGCCAGTTTTGTCTTTGAAGTACTGTGAAGGGAGAAAGAGAGGGTTTTTTTTCTTTTGTAAATTAAATATTTTGCTGGCAACATTTTTTAATTTCTTCTCTTTTTAATTTCAACTCTGGATTTTTTTTTTTCACCAGCTTTGCATACAATTAAGATGCTTCTGCCTCCCAAACAAGCAATGAAGATTTGGAACTGCAGGCAAATCAGTGTTTGCTGACATGCTCATAAAACCATCAAGGAACTTAGAGTCCATCCAGCAGCAGACATTCATGAGCCAGCTCATTGTATCTTTGCTAAGAACCATACACAACTTTTTGATTTCCTTTTACTGGACCCTGGCCCCAGAAATGGTGTCAAGAGCAAGGCAAGAGCAAAAAGATGAGTTTAGAGCTCTCCTTCTGAGATGGGGTTACATGAACCTGACTCCACATTAGGTAGTGGGGACAGCAAAAGTATCTAATTTTCTGAGGAGCACAGGAGAGCAGGCCAGCTGGCAGCTCCTGAGGACCACAGGGAGCAGGAAAACAGCCAACTGGAGCAGATAGGCTGAAGGCTTGGGAGGTGCTTGGAGAGAGATCGTGGGAATGGGCAGAGGGAAGGCTGCAGAGGTAGGTGGGAACTGTATTCCGGAGCTTTGGTTGACAGGAGTAGGGAGCTTGCTTGTGACAAGATAAGACACATCTGACATGCTGGTGAAGGGATTTGGGAGCAGAGGGACAGGAGGGAAAGGAGACTTTAGCTATGACTTTAATGAGTGGAAAAGCTAGAGATGAGAAAATCACAGAGCCAGCATAAAGAAGCAGCCAAGAACTGAACCTGAGTTGTACTGGAAGGAATTGGTAGAATTTTGAATAGCAAAAAGGAATAATTGACACCATTTTATGACAGGGCTCACATCAGAAATAGGCATGTCAGCTTTTATATGGTGGCATATATTTTGCTGTCTAGCTGCACACCAACGTGCCCAGAAGTGGTAAACTCACAAGTTCTGTTTTAAATCATACTCTTCCAACTTAATGTCATGTGAAACTTGATCTGTACTATAATTAATGAAAGTTTAGAGCAGCTTAGCTAAGGAAACATGGAGTTTGAAAGTGTATAATTAGAAATGAATTGCTTTAAAAGCCAGTATATTATCATAAAATATATTATGAGAGCAAATGTAGGTGGTGTGTTACACAACAGATCAGGCGACCATAACAATCTCTTCTGGCTTTAGTATGCAGCAAAATTATAGATGGAGATCTAAATTTGATACTCTGAAGGTTTTGTTCTGTTCAGGATTGGCTTCTTAGCTGATTTTAAGGAGATGCATGGGCAGAGCCAAGTTCAAAAATAGATGTCAAAGATTGATGTGTGAAGTGGTTCTCTTTGATGCCACGGAAAGGCCTTACATAAAACTAGGTCAGCTTCCCTTCGGTAATGGAAGGTGCGTCTCACCTGCCTCAGTAACCAGTGCCTGCTCTAGAGGAAGTTCCGTTCACCACTCTATTCCGCCTAAAACTAGGGAGATTGAGCCTCTTAGTAGATGCCTCGAAAGGCACTAATTTTTCCCCAATTTACTGCACAGGAAAAGCAGAAACCTCCTTTAACATGACTTCCCTGTTAGGAATGTACTGTTATCTGTATCCTTTGCTGAAGAGTCTGCCATGGAAATCTTGCTCAGCCATCCCACTAATGTCCTATCCACAGAGACAACTTGAAGTAGCATTTTGTCTTAGGTCTGGCATTTGTGAAATATTTGTTAAACTACCTCAGATATCATTAGATGGATGCCAAGGAAAATTGGGAAGAATTCCAGTTCAATGAAAGTAGCTTTCCAAAAATCTGTACGTTTTGAACACTCACAAATGGATCAGTTAAGGAATCTCATGAGATATTTGCAGTGCCAGAAGATGTTGTTTTTTTGAGATTCAGGAGCCCAGTATGCATGAAATATCATTTTTAGAAGTAAGAGCTGGATCACATATCCAAGGTACTGAATTATCAATATTTTTAAAATGTATAGCATTAACTCATTATGAATCTGGTCTTTGTGTTCCCTAGTCTATATTGAAAAACTCCCCCCCACTTTTTTTTTTTTTTAGTTTTCACAAAGTTCACTGATAACCTGAGCACAGTTTGATGCCTGTGTTTCTCCACTAATCACAGCTAGAAGTTCTCATGCTTTATGAAACACAAAATCAAAACAGAATAGTAGAGGGAGTAAAATGTAAGATCAGACAAGCAACACACAAGGGGACTAGGAACTGAAGCCAGACAACCTTGTGCTTTCATTGCAAGGTCTTTCTCCTCCTCCAGCCCTTTTTAGCAGAAATGCCTAACACCTTGGTGCTTTCAGCAGGTTTCCATACTAGGCGCATCTCTGGAGGTCAGAGGAGGGTGGGAAAAGCTTTGTCAGTGCGTGGGAGGGCCCTGACAGCTGCAGGCGGAGCTGGGGCCCATCTAAACGCATTTGGCAGCCCTTGCTGTGCTCTGGCCTCTGGAGATGGTGACCTGGAATGCAAAGCCTCCTGCTTTGTGTGGTCTCGTGCCTACACATGATGCACGAACCTAATGCTAGTCTTGCTAGGAGAAGTCAGTAACAGAAATTATTCAAGTATGTAGAAATCCTAATTAAAACCCCTGAGCACAGCACAATCCGTAAATATCTAGTCAAATTTCTGGGATGAAAGTTGAAAAACAGAAGAAGAAACTACAAAATGAAGGAAAGAATTACCTTACTACAGCCAATTACTGTGAAAAGAGTAAATATGTCTTCATTGTAACTTTGAAAAAGGAAAGTTTTGGCCTGGTCTCTACTGTGGCATTATCTCAGACTAAGAAATAGGGTGATGAATTTTTTGGGATACTCACTGGAGAAACTGCTTGATTGCAATCTGGCCTGCTGCTTAAGGAGAATAAAATTGAGTTCTCATCAGGCAACAAGCCTGTATAAGTTAATAGGCTTTAATAATAGCACCTCATTACATTTTCATAAAACTGCCTGGGAAATGAATGCTGGAAATACAAAGGAAAGCTCTAAGGGATCACAGTTATAAAGCAAAGATAACAATATTACAGCATTTCAAAATAATGCATGCACTTTACTGGATACCACACAGAATTCAGTGACTGGGATTAAGGCCAAGTAAGCTTTTTTGAATGGATGTCCAAAGCAGATGGGAGACCTGACTCATGCTTTGGAATAGAAAAATGATTTTTGGGACAAGGTGTTTGGGAAGCCTGATAGCAGTCAGAAAATTAGAGGGTACTAGCCTCTGGAATGCTGATGTATGGTAACAATATTGTGGTCACTATTACAAAAGTCACATTTGCCAGCAAATAATACTAATGATAGTCATACTTTTTGTATCCAAGGCACACCAATTCTTTCCCATGGATTTTTATTACCTCTGTGCAGTAACTGTTGACAAACACTTACATTTTTGAAAAATGATGAGCACTGTGTTTGTGAACTTGGAGACATCACTGTTCCCAACAACTGGTCATTAATCAATGCTGTGGTGAAGAAACTCTTAGACTCAGTGGAGGTAAGAGCAGTGGAGAACACTTTTGAATGGATGCATGAGCAAACAGCACGCACTGCAGAAAATAATGCTTTTATCAGTGAGGTCATTCATATTGCCTGTAGTAAGGATCTAATTTAGGTGTTTTGTGTGGGAGCCAGGGCTCCCAGGCCTGACTGATGGAGGAAAGTGCCTCTGGAGGATGATGCAGAATATCTGAGTTGTACTGCAATTCGGATATTAATTTAGATACCTTCTTCTCTCCATTTGCTATACTCAGAACCTCAGCAGGTACCTAAATTAAGGGATTAAAACTAGTCAAGACAAATTACATTCCCTCTGCTCCAGTGTGTTCAGTGCCATGAAATGTCTCTGGGGGCTGCGTGTGCTCCGTACATCAGGGGCAGAATTCCTCCAATCCGGTGTCCTCAGGGTTAATGCTATATTTTAATTAGTCTATCAGATTTGTCAGGTTGTCACGGTCAGTTGCTGGCTAGAGGTGAGGCTTTCGTGCGACACTCACTGACTCTTCTGGAATAGCAATGTATCTTATATTCATCTCATTTGAGGGGTTTCTTATGTGCGTTTTTGATGACAACTCTGAACATGTGTGGCTAATTCTTGCCTGGTAGAGTCTGGCTGTTTTGTCTTTGAGGAATGAAGTCGTAAGAGATGGACTCAAACGAGAATGTGACACATTCCTTGGAGGTGGAGAGATGCTTCTTCCACCCTGCTGAGGAGACCTGAGCGCAACACCAGAGCCTTGACATTGAAACATTTCAGAAGGAAGGTTCACATCTCTGACTTGAGCCAAGAGTGAGCGTGAGTGCTCATTACATATTAAATAATAGTACGGTTCAGATCTGAATCCAAACTTCTCATCTTGCACCATTCCAGCTAAGCTGGTTATGAACGGGAACATGCCTCGGAAACCCCTTTGAACTTTGGAGGAATTTTGGTTCTGGATTTAAAAGCTGAGTTCAGTAGTGTGTAGCAAGGGCTTTTAGTCAAAAGGGAAGCATGAAAGGAAATAATTCAGGATTATTTTTGTAACTTATTCGAATAAACAACAGAGAAAAAAAGTCAAGTCATCTGCGACTTGTATTCTAATTGCCAAAAATTATCTAAAAATATAAATTAAAAATATGGAACAGGCTTGTATGAGTACACTTGAACTACTATTTCACAAAAGTTTTAACTGTGGAAAAAAAAACTTTATAACACCACCTGCTGTTCAGCTGGTTTTGACCTGACCCCTTTCTCCTTTTCTTGTTATTATAAACAGTGAGCTCTTTAAGTGAGAGCTGTTTAAAGGATAGGGGGCTGTAAGTGTTCCTTCCTAGATCCCAGATGCAGTGGGAGACTGATGGGCTTTTTGATCTTTATTTTATGAGTGTCTGATAAATTGCCTCTGGCACCTGGCAACTGAAATTTCACTATCTGAAAACTAACCCTTATGTCAAACAATGTGGCCAGTCTCATACTCCAAGTTAAAGAGCTGCATGCATTTAAGTACAGGATGTTTTCCAACATTCAGTACAGTATGTGGTGAAGCCCTGCTTCACATATTATTATTAGACAGATCCTCAGCTGATGTAAATTGGCATAGCCCCATATGATTAAAGGAGCTGAACTGTTTTACATCAGCTGGCAACCTGCTCCAAAGTGCAACACATACTTTTGATTTAAAATAGTATTTTGTATGTGATTCTTCAAAGGTTGGTATGGTTCAACTTTTTCAATATATTGCTCTGCAGCCTCTGTCTTTTGTTTCTGAGGCAAGTAAAAAAAAAAGTATTAAGATAAAGGATTATGGGTAGTGTTTTCTGGTTTGCTTGTTTGTTGGCTGTTTTAGATGGAAACTGAGCTATCATGTATTTGAAATCAAAGTCTCAATTGGTTCTCTGGGTAATGACTACCAAACTGTGTTACTGTTTGTGCCCTGGGGGAAGACACCCTGGTCTGCACTTTGTTTCTCATGTGTTCTGGAAAATGGTAAGAAAACTCACCTTTTTTGTCAGAATTGAAAAGATCAGCAACAGGTCTGCCTGAAATACTGGGATTTCTGTCTAATAGTAATCCAAACATTTCATATTTTTCTCATCCTGTTTTGCAACAAGGATTTGTGAAGGAGAACAACAGAAATGGAGGAGAGGACTTATCATGAGGAACAATGATGAAAACAGTGGGAGACATACAGATGAATTGGAACTACTGAAAGGAAGTAAGTGTAGAGGCAGCAATTCACATATTTAAATAAACCAGAACGTGGTGCAGTCCTAAGTACAGAGGTTATAGGACCATGAATGCTCCATGCATGGGCAGCCGAAGGTAGCTCAGAGGTCTCTGCTGGGCTGGCGAGTGGGAGGAAGGTTTTGAATGCGCCCTTAATCAGGGGAGTTTGGAATTGTCAGCTGGGTGAGACAGAGCATTAAGTCTGAAATAAGGCAAGAAACATGAAGTAACTCAAGAGCCTGATCAGCATAGTAAACTGTCTGTGTGGGTAATAGTAAATGCTGGGTTTCTTTTCTGCATTCTTGAAAAGATTTCAAATATGAGGTAGCTCAATAGGAACATGGGTATGAAGTAAGATTAAGTTTATATTTTTTTAATTTTATATGTCTCCTTCTGCAGAATCCATTTCCTGTGACAGGCATCCAAGTGACACCGGTGTGACCAAATCTACAACCCAGCCCTGTGCACAGTCATAATTACTTTCTGTTGACTAAGACACATCCAAATTTTGTTTTTCTCCAGTGGGGAACATGCCCTCACCTTCCACATGTGCCTCTGCGTTGCTTGCTGCCATCCTCCACCACCCCAACATACCCCGTGGAAGGGCTGGGCACTGACTTTGGAAGGATGACTGCATTCAGCACCCAACATTAGAGTGCAGGTTAGATGGCTCCATGGGAGACATCCTGTTGGAGGATGACATCCCACCCAGAGTGCTAATAAAATGGTTCCTTTTACAGGAAAGCTCATGCTGGCAAATTGTCTTTGAAAACAATGCTGTTTACTTAGAGAAGAGCATTCTGTTTCCTCGCAGGACAGGCAGTGTGGCTGGCAGGGTGCTGGGGGAGGGCTCCAGACATCCGAGCTCTGGTGCAGGCTTTGCCTCCGGGCTTGTGCGGGGGTCCGGACAAGCACCCCTGGAATTATTTTGCATCTCTTTCTACCCCCAGCCTTGCCTATTAAATTTGAATCATGTAAAACCTAGCACAAATTAAGCCTGGAACTTAGAAGAGGCTGTTAGTTGCTACTGAAGCACAAATAAAAATAATCCATAATTCTTCCATAGAACGTTTAAAGCAAACAGTCTGGGAAAGAACAGCCACATTTTACTTCACTAAAAAATCACATAGGACAAAAGGAAATGCAGATGTTCTTACTGAACTGTCTTATGAGTTGTTGACTAGTTAATTAATCAAAGTTGTCTAGTGATTTATTGATTAACAGAGCTTCTTCAGTCATGGACACATCAAATTTCACAATGGAAAATTTAGCAATGGAAAAAGTCTGGTCTTTTAGTTCCTTCCTTAATCAAGACAGAGAATGGCATGAGAATTGAGGACATTTCATGTATTAGGCTTATGCCAGGCAGTCTAATTATGTGATAGTGTTGCTTAGGCAATTTTGATTGTTTTTTCCATGCAGCTTTTTTTCAAGTGGAGCAATTTTTTTTCATATTTTAGCAGTGCTAACAATCCCCCCCTATATAAGACCTCTAATGTCTTTAAGTACATATAGACAAAAGTATGCAGTATTTCCTGTGATTGTAGTCACATTTGGTAGTCTAATAAAGAATAAATCCCAAAGGAGTTACCTTTCCTGTAGCTGGGAAAGCACAGAAGTAAAATATATTTAAATTTTCGTGGAAGTCTCTGACTTACCTTAACTATCAGTGTTGCTTTTCCCCCTATTCATCCCTACGGTAAGAAGAATGTGATAAGGGCTATTTTTTGCAGACATTTGCCCATCTGTAGAATTTTCTATAAGTATTTAATTAATGAGTGCAAAAAGCTAATCAAATACGTGCATTTGAATTGTTATTCAGAAGACACTGAGGTCTGTCACTATGGTCATATGTCCTGGAAGATTAAGTTTCTCTGTCATAAAGATGACTAGTAGGAGGCCAGTCCTGCATGGTCATACACCATTGTACTTGATGGGGGTCACCTGTAAATGGGTCTGTTTCTCCAATGTGCAGGTGTATCACAAAATCATTTGGCCTTTAAGGGACCTTCAGAATCATCCAGTTCCAACCTCCCTGCCATGGGCAGGCACACCTTCCACTAGATCAGGTTGCTCAAAGCCCCATCCAACCTTGTCTTGAACACTTCCACGCATGGAGCATCCACAGCTTCTCTGGGCAACCTGTTCCAGTGTCTCACCACCCTCACAGTAAAGAATTTCTTCCTAACATCTAATCTAAACCTACTCCCTTTCAGTTTAAAGCCAGTACCTCTCATCCTATCCCAACAGGCCCTTGTAAAAAGTCCTTCTCCAGCTCCATTGTAGGCTCCTGTTCTCCAGGCTCAACAGCCCCAGTTTTTTCAGCCTGTCTTCATAGGATTGCTGTTCCAGGCTTCTGATCATCTTTGTGGCTTCCTCTGGACTTGCTCCAACAGGTCCATGTCCTTCTTATGTTGGGAGCCCCAGAGCTGAGCACAGTACTTCAGGTGGGGTCTCACCAGAGTAGAGTAGAGGGGGAAAATTATTTCCCTCGACCTGCTAGACATGCTGCTTTTGATGCAGCCCAGGATACAGAATCACAGAATCACAGAATCACAGAATCACAGAATGGGCCATGTTGGAAGTGACCACAGTGGGTCAGGTGGTCCAACCTCCCTGCTCAAACAGGGTCATCCCAGAGCACATGGCACAGGATTGTGTCCAGATGGTTCTTGCATATCTCCATTGAGGGAGATTCTCAAGCTTCTCTGGACAATCTGTTCCAGTGCTTGGTCACCTTCACAGAGCTGCTTTTCAGCAGGTTGGCCCCCAGTCTGTAACGGTGCCTGGGGTTATTCTTCCCCGGGAGCAGGACCCTGCATTTGCTTTTCCTGAATCTCAAATTGTTCTTCTCTGCCCATCTCTCCAACCTGCCAAGGTCCCTCTGAAGGGTAGCACAGCTTTCTGGGATATTGGCCACTCCTCCCGGCTTTGCATCATCAGGGAAATTGCTGAGGAGGCCTCTGCCCTTTTATCCAAGCAATTGACAAGTGAATTAAACAATCCTGGGGCCAGTATTGGACCTTGGAGGATACCACTAGTGACAGGCCTCCAACTGGACCCTGTGGCACTGATCATGACCCTCTGGGATCTGCTGTTCAGCCAGTTCTCAATCTACTTTAATCCACCTTGCTCCCCTCCTCAGTTTGCGTATGAGGATGTTGTGAGAGACAGCATTGAAAGTGCTGCTGAAATCGAGGTAGACAATATCCACTGCTCTCCCTTCATCCATCCAAGTAGCTGTTTCATCTTAGAAGGCAATCAGGTTGGTCAAGCTTGATTTACCTTTAGTGAATCCATGCTGATTACTCCTGATCATCTTCTTGTCCTCCATGTGGATAGAGATGGCCTGCAGAATGAGGCGCTCCATCACCTTTCGAGGGACTGAGGTGAGACTGACTGGCAGGTAGCTCCCCAGGTCCTCCTCCTTGCCTTTTGTGAAGACTGGGGTGGCATTTACATTCTTCTAGTTCTTAGGCACCTCTACTGATCTCCATGACCATACGGTCAGCTTTCTGTGCTGTGAGCGCGCATGGCCAAGTCATATTGAGCTTTTTGTCCACCAACACCCTCAAGTCCTTCTCCACAGGTCTGTTCTCAATCCATTTTCAGTTCTCTCCCCATTCTCCAAGCCTGTACTTGTGCTTGGGATTGCCCCAAACCAGGTGCAGGACCTTGCACTTGGCCTTGTTGAACTTCATGAGGTTCACATGGGCTCACCTCTCAAGTCTGTCAAGGTCTCATACATTATGAGCATCTCTCAGGACAATTGTGCACCACACTGGGTAAGACATTTTGTGTCATGCGGGAATGTCCTCCAGCAAAGCATGGAGAGGTCAAAAGGCTCATCAAAAGATATCATGACCCTGTCAGAAGAGGTTTTCCTAATAGGGTCCCAGTGTCAGCAACTGGTAGAATGTTCAGTGTCTGGTTTCATAACTCTTCAACAATGCTAGGTCTATTTACTGTATTGCACTCCATTGTTTCATATTGTCTTGTATTATATTTCACAACATGTTATTGTTTCACATGTTGTTATTTGTACAAGTAAATCTGATTCCAGAAGAGGAAAGATGATTTGAATTTGACTTCATTACCTCTTCCTGGCTTCTGGAGCAGCCCACTGGAACAGCCCCCTGCTCAAAGTTAGAGTGGAACTGATGCTACTCATTTTGACACAAGTGCTGAAATAATCTTTCATTCAGTAGGTCCTGAGGGAATTCCATCAGATCATTTACACACACCTGCACTTAATGAACTTAAAAAAGGAGGTAATACCATTTTAATGACAGAAATTCTAAGAGTCTTGAGCTGATAACTTGGTTTGAGGAGTCAGTTACCATTCTCCCAATGGGAAGAAAGAAAATAGTTTTTTTTCTGTTAAGAGTAATATCTGGATATTCGATCCACACATTTTTTAAAATATAACTTTGATTTACCTGTGATAAAAATAATCTGAAGAGCTTTTTCTAATAAAAAAGTGAAGCATGCATGAAAAAAAAAGAAAAGGTATCTTAAATATAAACATTAGAATACAGAAAATGCAAGTAATCTGAAAGGACAGGCCTATTTTTAGAAGTATAGGGACATAGCCTTGTGCATATATATATGTACTGTATTGCAAAGATAAAACTTCCACATAAACTAGAAGGAATTACTGAAATAACTTAAGAAAATGTAACTTAATTAAGGATTCTACTTTTCATGTTCCAACCATGACCATATTGTTGTCTTCTTTTAAATACTTGGACACTAAAAGGAATTTTTAAAGCGATTTTTTAAGGAGTTTTTCTCAGTGACTAGCTTGCTTTCTTTGAACCTGCATTTTGTCTGTCTTTGCACACAAAATTTCCTATAATGTCCACAGAAGCTCTATGAGTAGTACAGGTGTGGGATGCACATTAATTATCTGAAGATTAAAAACCTACAGTGAAAAGACAGAAATTTATTCTCTTCCAAAATCATAGGAGAGACTTCTAATGAAGATTAAAGTCTGAAATGTACAAAGAACTACTCCTGTATTTGTATTCTGTTACTTTCTGACACCTTAAGCCCCCACAGGATAATAGGCTCTTTCATAGGGTGACAGGCACTTTTCTCTGGGGACCATGGAGACCACAATGCTCTCATCTATCTGTTAGCAACCAGCAGGGAAAGTTTATATCTGAATAATGAAACAATGCATGGTCTTCAAAATCCTCTCCTCCTTTATTCCCTATTTCCCAGGAGTAATTTTCTCCAGTGGTCAGTTTTTTTCTGTGTGTGCATTTTATTTGACTTACCCGAGCCTCACTAATCACTGTGGTGATTCAAGTCACTAATCTTCCCGAGTTGCAGCCTGCCTAAAGCCAGCACTCCACACAGGCACCTCACTTAAATCTGCAAAGAGAGGTGGAGTGAATCAGGGTCTTCCATTGCTACAATTAATAATAGTTTGGCTCTTGTTTTGTAAAAGCTTGGCATAGTATTTATTACACCTGTGGGTTGCAAGGGGTCTACTCCAGCAGTAAAGATTACACCCAGAGTTCATAGGATTTGGCTCTGATGTTTCATACATTCTGTAATGCATGCTACACAAAGGGGTGTTTTTTTTGGCTCAGAAATG
The DNA here is from genome assembly GCA_013397865.1 of Struthidea cinerea. Taxonomy (NCBI): domain Eukaryota; kingdom Metazoa; phylum Chordata; class Aves; order Passeriformes; family Corcoracidae; genus Struthidea; species Struthidea cinerea. Next base: position 1,508,994 of record VZTI01005431.1, on the reverse strand, counting down.
GAACATTTCTTAATAGAAATAGGAAACAAATGCAGGAGCCCCTCTTTAACACCAGCCTGCAGAACCCCATTTGGAGGCACACAGCATCAAAGTTGTGCAATGTTTGAGATGTGTGGAGGGGAATGCTCTCAGGTTCAGCTGAGTTTTGCAGCCTGAACTGTGATCCTGGTCTTAGCACACTGGGCAATGGAGGAGAGCTGTCGCGATCCCCAGAGATATCTCCAGAGATACCTACCTACCTACCTACCTGGGCATCCAACTGCTGCTTGGAAAAGCAGCACACAAAGGCCGTAGATAAGTGGAGACTTCTCAGTTGCACAGACATTCTGTTTTTTGTTCCTTGAGGACCTTCCTACCTGTTTTTTCATTATTTTTCACCTTCCTTTTCTTTGTTTATTTCTCTCTTTTCAGGGGGAGCTGAAGAAAATGGAATGAGACTGTGGAGTTTCCTGAGTGTTCTCCTTCCTCTCACTGGCTTTGTGCTGTAAGAGGACATGTCACCTTCTGGTCCTGAGCTGACACTGGGTTGAGCAGTGGCTTTGAAAGTCCAGGTCCAGCAAGAGCCCGAGGAAGTCCAACCTTTGATCAGTCACACAGCACCGTAGGTGATGTGGCATCACAGAGTCAGGGACTGCATTTTTCAGTCAGGGGTTACCTTTAATCTCTTATTTGGCAAACCAAAACAAAGCAAAGCAAAAATTTCCCTGAAGCATTTAATTTTTGCCTTTAATGCCAGAGAGCTTAAGTGTGGCAGTTTGGTGATGTGCTATGCAAATTAAAGCTGTGAAAAAACAAAGCTAGTTAAACACAAGTTTTTCTTTAGCAGGTAATTATTCTTAGCTGTTTCCACATGCCTCCTTACATCCATGAAACTCTGGTACTTTACGATGAAAGACTTATTTCAGAACTCACACATGCACTGTTTTGTTAGCCGTGGAAGCACAAGCAGAACATCTGGGTGCCAAGTTCAAGCAAAGTGCAAGATTTTTTTCTGAATTCAATGTTGGTGTGTCCCATCATGTAACTATGATATATGATAAAAGGAAAAATCACAGCCAAACTCAACCTTGTTCAAAGCAAGGTGCTAGTGAAAGGATGGGATGGAAAATAAGTACTAATGGATTAACGTTCCATGATAAATGTTTTATTATAAAAGCTAGTGAGTGATTAGATAATTCTTGCTTCCAAAAGCAGGGTTTAAATATTTCTGCTTGGCTAGAAACCAAAATAAATACATCATTTAACTATCTGGTTTATAGGAACATCTATATGAATAAAAAAGTAATAGAGACTTGGTTCCTTTTTTACAGTAGGTGTAATAAATATCCAGCTATAGCAATGTGCTGCTTACTGTTTGGAGCTGTTACGATACATAAAAAGAAGTTATTACAAGTATTAAAGGTATAGCCAGAATTCTCCTCCATGCAACAGAGCTCCACTGTTACTAATTAAAATAATTTTCAAAGGGTTACACAGTAAGAGTTCAGATAAAAAAATCTTCCTCTTTAAGGAAAAAGAAGATACAAACATAGAAAAACCCCTGAATATTTAGATTTATAAAATTTATACAAGCACTTGAGCCACAACAATTTTCATTTCCCCCAGTACAGCAGATTTTGAACACAAGTGGACTTGTCAAAAGGATATAAATATATTAAGTATAATTCCTTATAAAACTTTGTTTCTGTAGATATCTTTATTAGTTAATGGATCTCAGAAGACTTATGGGGGAAATTAATTTCATCCCTGTTTCCCTGATGAAGAAGTCAAAGTATTCAGAAATAATCCAGCTTATTCAGCACCCTCCAACAAGTCAGACTGTAGATGTCCCAGGTCCAATTTAATATCCTGTTTAAAGGATCATGATAGCACTGATTGCCTTGGTTATACTTGATGCAAATGCTTGAATAGACACTTGATACTTTCTGATTAAGGCAGTGTCTTTAGAGGGGCAGTGTCCTCAAATCAGACTTTCTGATTAAGGCAGTGTCTTTAGAGGGGCAGTGTCCTCAAATCAGATCACAACGGTGCCTTCTGTGCCGTTTTCTCAGAATAACCAAGATAATTTCAAATAGCATCTACAAGAACGCAATCTGGGAGGCCTGGCTGGACCTTGAGGAGAGTTGTAGGAGAAAAGGCAGACCCTATCACATAAGAGAAAATACTTCGTGTGTACAATTGCTGAAACATGGATAAGAAAGTCAGAAAAAATGATGCAAACTCTAAGTCACCGATGCAGTCACAGTTACAGGTCATTGACTTAACAGAGAATGAACAAACACAGGAATGTGTGAGTTATGGAGAGGAGGACACAAAAGTTACTTTACTAGAACATCAGATTAAGAGTAAAGCAAAACAATGCAGAAAAACATGCTCATGCTCTTTCCTTCTGTCAGCTTAGCATCTAAGTCTGCACTCTGCTTCTTGTTGAACACCCTTGATTTTGTTCATTTCACTCTGACTTGCCTGGTTTATTGAGGCATGATCCAAGTGCCAAGAGAATATAAAGGACATGAAAACAGTCAAAGCAACTGTAAGTTGGTCAGTAGATATTCACACTGAAGTCACCCATTTTTAAAGCATGACCTTATGCTTCTGTAACATTACAACACTCCCAAATACTAATCTTAAGAGCTCAGGCTGGTCTCAATATGAAAGGCAAACAGAGCATTCTCTTAGTCCAGGCAGCCTAAAGATAAGTGCGTATTTATGCATTTTTCTTCTGGCTGTCTAGAATTCAATATTTAATAAATATATTTAGTACATGGTGTCTGCTGACAGTGGGATACTGGATGTGCTTATGGGTTGTTGCTCTGTCTTCTGCAACCTCACCACCTTGTTCTGTGCACAGGATCAGAGAACAAGAACATCAGTGGACCTACTAAGTCCGAGTTCCCTGGGCTTTGGAGAGATTGTCCTGGCCAGAAGTTTTGGGCATAGGCTGACTAGCCCTAAAACTGAGCAAATATGGGGGTCCCCAGTCTGTGCTGAAGACTGTGCTGTCACAGCTGTGCTGCAAACAGTCCTCAGATACTCCTTAAAATGCTTACTCAGGAATGTCTACTCACACTACACTCACTCCAGTGTAAACACACCCTTAAAGCAGATGTAGAACATGCCCCAGGGGGAGATAATGCAACACCCAGGGATGGCTGGTAAATAAAGCAGCCTACATGCAGTCACTCTGCCCTGTACATTCATACTAAGATGAAGGTCAGACTTCAGCTTGGTGCAAAGCTAGTGGAGCATGACAGCCGCATAAAATACGATATAATAAACATGTGGGAGGGTTGCTTTCTTCTGCTGCTATCAGTCTTATGGATGTCAGTGGAACGAAGATTTGGCCTGTGTTGTATTGCCCTACAGTAGTTTTACAAACAAGGTAGATTTATATGGCTTTGGAATTAAGCTACTGCTGTAAAAAAAAAAATTCTGAAGAAATGTTTGGTGTGAGACTATTTATAGAGAGGCTACACGGGTTTGTTTTGTATTAATGCTGAGGCTCTTTTAAAGTTATGCAGAGCATAATTCTTTTCCATTTCTGCTAAGGGAGAGGTTGAAAATTATACTTTTAGGGAAAGATCTCCAGTCCTAATATCCCTGGCTTAAACTAAACCCCTTTGCGAAAGTACTTGAATTAAGCTGTGCATTGAAAGCCAATAGAGGAAACTATATTGAATTGTCTTGCATGGAAGCTACTAGGAAATGCAGCTGGTGAAGCTGTGCAGCACATCCATGAGTAAAGATACATCACTGCCACTGAAATTTAACATACTATTTCCTCTGAAGTTCAACAAACAGCAGAATTTGAGTCTGATGGGTGCTGAAGCCTATTTCACAAAATTACCTGGGCCCCCAGGTCCCATATAATTGAAAAAGGAGCTAATTACTTTGAATAGCTTTGATCAAGTGGACCCAAATTTTGTATCTATCAAACTTCATTATATTTTCAAAATATATTTGTAGTATTAAAATGTTATCAAGCACCAGAGAAAGAGCTGTTCTCATGAATGCTTTACAACAATTATTTCAACCTTCTCACTGGAGCATGAAAACCATGTAACCATGAGTCACCTGAAGAATATGCAGGAAAATCTTTTTCCCTGTGTGGTGCAGAAGTGACATGAGGGCTCCCATGTATCACTGTTGTCTTTCATATTGCTGAACTTCTTAAAAAGTAAAACAGAACTATCACATGTAAATGCATGGAATGAATATGAAGGTGAGGAAGTTTCCTACCTTCCCATTGAGGGGGTACCCTTCCCAAATAACATATTTCTCCAAGTACAAAGTTTGGAGTCAGAAAGATGGTTTTGTCAGAAGAAGACCTAGAATAGGATTGTAATGGTGCTTTTGAAAATGACCTTTAGCCATAAAATGAAATTTTTCTAGTACTTATAGAATTTGGGGCATTGGGGTGTATCCTGCAGTATTTTTAATCAAAACTGACAGACATTGGAGTGCATGTTACGATCCCTGTTTGTCTGAGGGATGGGGTTGATGCTGTTCTTATGTCCTCAGCCACAGGGAGGTTTGGATTTTCCAGTCTTGAAGTGACACAGATGAAGAGCAGCAGATGAGTGCGTTCATGCAGGCCAACCGTGGGCTCCTATCTCAGGTAGGAGTAAAGTTTATACACCACCGGTAAAGGCATGCTTTCTTCAAAGCACAGATCACACTAAGAGCCTAACTAGGATTCTCTAAACCACTTTTTGAGGTGCCTATCTCTCCTTAATGGCTATAAAGAGAGTGTAGGGTGACTGGCCTCTGAAATTAGTTGCTTCCATTGATATTGTGAATATCCACTGAGTGCCACCTGGAAAGGATTTGCTTCCTCCTGGCCCTCTGAAGATTGACCCCATTCACTCAGGCTCTGGGTGAGCTTTTGCCCCTGCCTGAACACAGATAGAGTGAAGGTTTGTTTATTTCTAAACTGAATTAAGATTTCCAAATAGTACAGGATATGGAGCTGTGTGAAAACTGCAGCTCTGACTCTAGGGAGTCTTGGTTTATAGTGAACCTCTTGAAAAAAGAAACATGAATTTTCTGTTTTTCCCCACTCCTCTGATTCCCCCACGATGAGCTAAAGGAATTCAGCCAGTGAGGGGGTGGCTCAGGCTCTGCTCTTGGGGCTATTCACTCAAAAGAAGATGCTGACTCCTCACGAAGCTACTAGTGGGCTAAGTGTAAATCTGCTTTCCCACCCCAAGGACTTGCCTCTGACTATGCACAGAAATTTATAGTTTGTTTTTTAAAAAAATATTGCTCCCCATTACCCATGAAAGAGAGAGGCTTGTTGGAGCTGCACACCTCCCAGGCACGGTGCTATTGGTCGTCCTGCCAGCCCCGTGATGTAAATTACCTTTGCACTTTGTAATAGAGTCAGCACCATGACAGGAACTCACACATCACTCAGTTGGCTAAGGGTAATAAAGAGGAAAATCAAAAGGAGCATGAGTTCATGCTGGAGGTATGTGCAATCAAGGAGAGAGATTTATGACAAAAGCTGAGTTATAATATTAAAGGGTATAAACAGCTTCTTACTGTTATGTTTTCATACACCCCGTGTTCCTTCAGTAAGTACAGTGTTAAGTTTGGAGGAGACTTAGCTGTGAATTTTTACCTTCTTAAAAAGGTCTCTGGAAAAACAAACTTGTATTTATGTGGCATAAAAATCATTGCTGAGGTTCAGCCTGCACTGGCGTGGATAAGTATGAGGTAGCAGCCTCTGGCTAACAGGCATCAAAAGCATGTTTTGAAAGTCTGGTGTGATGATCATCACTTGTTGACAAAGGTTTAGCTTCTACAAAACTCACTTGGCCTATTCACCACACTGCGCTAACATCTATCACCAGTAGCCCCTCAGGTGCTCACCAGTATTTACCAGAAGCAGTGCCAAGTGCCTGACACAGGGATGGCCTCAGTACAGACTGCACCCAATTCATCCTCCTCAGAAATCATGACTATAACATTATCTGAGCATCCTCTGGTATAGAGTAGGAATGGCTGTGCTGTCTTGGGCCAAAGCTTTACCCATCCCAATTTCTGTTGCAGATGCTGAGGGAGCACCACTCTCTCAGAAGATGGCACACTGATGTCCTTGTTTCCATGCTGGTGACTCCCCACAGAGCTGCTCCATCACAATCAGAGCCCCTGGGCATGGTCTGCAGTCCCAGAGATGTGGGCCAGCAGCCCTGCATCCTCTTTCCCCTCCCCTCATACCAACCCCTGCCTCCAACTGGGACAAGAGGTTGGTGTATAAAAGAATAAAGAAAATAAAGAATAAAGAAAAGCTGAATAAACAAACCAAAACAAACAAAAACAAACTAAAACAAAACAAAATTGTAACTTGAAGTTAGCTCAGAACAGAATTTTAGATGAACTTAAAATGCTGCAGAACAATATAACAAAAATCAGACCACTTCAATGTTCTTTTTTGTCCCTGTCTTTGCTGTAAAGACCAGCTCTTTGCAGTCGCTAGCACTCTATGATCTGAGTTTCCTTTTAAAACTGCAAAAGGAACGTTTCTGCTGTCTGTGTTTCTTGTAGTGGTCTTTATGCCTTTTTTATTCTCATCTGGGAAACCAGCAACAGGCCCAGGCACTGAGATCTCCTGCCCACTCTTTGCACACATCAAGTTGTAGCTAAGACCTCAGCTGAAGTCCTTAAGGACCAGTGTATGCTATACATGGTATGTCAGCCCTTCCTCTCGGATGCCCCTTTCTTGCCCCATCTCACCACACAACTCCACTGGCTGTGGTGAGATGGAGGGGAAGCCAGGTTTAGCCCCAAAGAAATCATCTCATAGTTTGACACAAGAGTAGGGTTATAGAATCACAGAATCAATTAGGTACGAAAAGACCTCTGAATATATTGAGTCCACCCTTGACTGAACACCACCCTGTCAACCAGACCACGGCACTGAGTGCCACATCCAGTCTTTCCTTAAACACCTCCAGGGACAGTCAATGGAGAATATGTAAAACATCAGCCCACTTTTTATATTACATGAAAAAGGATGAAGCAGATGTTTTTAAGTAAACATGGGCTCTTGTTATGCATTTCTGAGAAGTCAAGAGAAGCTTTTTCAGAAGCAGGAGTAGCCCATGAATTTAAAGGTGTTTTAAATACTGTACTTTCCCATAAAGCTATAAAACCCTGGCAGAAAGCTCAGCAGCCAATCAAGGAGGAATGAACCTGAGCATGTTATAACTCAGATTACCAATAAAAATGTCAGGCTAAAATCAGAAGTGGGTAGTTTTATAATCTTGAACTGAAAGTATTTTTTTAATTGCTTTCAAATGGGGAATTTAACAATATAATTAAATATATGTATAAAAAGCCCCAAAGTGCTACAATCTGCTTTACTATCTGACTTTGTCAAGCTGATTATTATTACAATAGGGGAAATGGTGGATTTGAATGTCTTTTCTCTGGCACTGCAATTTCCCAGCTGTTTTATTGGGATTGTATTAAAACTGGACAAAATGTACTCTGCATCTTCCATAAAAACTAGTTGAGCATTAAGAGTTAATACCAGCATTTTAAAATCATTAAAACCAGCCCATAGCTGTAGATTAGTGTGGGGTGAGATGTGTTATTTGAAGCAGGTGTGATCTGTCAGGAGCAGTGTTTTGGCATTTTACAACCAGTGGGGCTACGTGCACAGCTGTAGACTGAAGAAAAATGGACCAGCGTGGGTACAATGGGCGGCTTTGTATATATGCTGCTATTTTGCTAATGCACTTTTAGCATATATATAGATAAACAGTTCAAATATTGATTGGTATTTTGTGGTATTAATAGGCTCACTTTAATCTGGTTTAGTCTCTAAAGTATATTACATTGATCAGTGACCACTGATATATTTTCTTAGTGAGACTAAATTATGCTCTTACCCAAAAGATATGTCTGTAAACAAAAGTGCCTGGAGGAATAGTTTGGATAGTGAAAGAGAGCTGAGTATGTGTCAGTCAGGTGTAAACTGCTGGAAATAACCTGTTACTGTTTATGGGACAGCTTGTACAGGTTGCTTCAGAATAGATTTGGTTGGGAGCCAGCGATCAAACACTTCTTTTGTTGGAAAATGCCAGTATGGGGAAACAGAAGTATTTCATAGGAATGTGTCAGGTCTGATGAAGTTTTGATGAAATACAAACAGGGTCCTACTGGAAATCTACCGTGTTCCTGCCAATCCACACAGGTTGTTGTTGGGCCAGAAATTGTTTATTCTTCTAAGGCTCATGTTGATAGGGCTGCCCCAGTCTCCATGGGTCCTGACCCTCCCTAGTGCTGGTGGGGCTGGGCAGTGCAGAAACCTTGTCTGAGGGTTAGACGGTGAATTTCCAAGAATTATTTGATCATGAAAATTTCAAAATAATTTCTTCATTATGACAAAACCAATTTTTTTTACATGGATTTTCTTTTCTGTGGGGTGTTTTTATATTTCTAATTTTCTAAAAGGCAATGAGGTTTGCAATTATTTTAAGTAAAGGTATCTTCCCAAAAAAAGGAAATTTCAACCTAATATCACTTAATAACTTAATGGCACAGAAATGCTATCAAAATGATACACATGGATTACCCAAACTTTCATAAAAGCTCCTCAGGTTTTGACAGCAACATGTTATTTGGGACAGGAGCATGTGATGGTCTTCCACTGTTTAATGTAGTAGAATTCTTAGTGTCATAGTAGAAAACTTCCTTGATATTACCATTTACAAGAATTTTATTTATTATACCACAGAACTAGTGGAAAATATTTTTTTAGCTATATAGTGCAAACAAAATATAATTGAAATATGTAAACTCTGTAAGTTTGTGGAAATGTTGAGTTAAACACCATAAAAACTGATAAGTAGATTTTAAGAATAGATTTCTGTGAGACTGACAGGTAATAGATAACATATAGATAGTGCTCTTTCCTTTGCTGTAAATATGAGGGTCTGTTTTTCTTCCCACCTATACTGATTTTTTTTTCCATTGCAATTCATTTCTCCACAGTCGAGCTACTAGTGATTTATATGAGTGCAAATAAGAATCAGAATTGGGAGCATTACTTTCAACCCAGCAGTGTCCATTTAACTGTCACAGTGGGTAAAGACAAGAGCTCTCAGAGAAGGTTGTTTATCCTTATGGGAAGGGACAATAAAAACCACAGGGGATTTCCCTTCTGGCCTGGGTGGAATTTTAAGGGATGGAAAAGGGTAATTTTTATTCTACACTTTAATTATCCAGGACCTTTGATGTAGTGGTAGATATCAGTAGAAATCTCAAGGGCATGAAGTTAATGGAATTATATTAAGGGTGAATTTTCCTCAAGGAGCAATTTACACACTCTTCTTTGCAGCTAAGAGTGCTATAGGTCAAGAAGACTTTGCTAATTATTACAGATTATGTGAAACTTGACTACTTAGACCACAGAAATATGTACTGTTCAATTACACGTGTATAACCAAAAAAGACAATATTATTCTGAATCTTTCCTGTTGAACAAAATACTAGAATTTTTTACTACTAAACTCCAGCCAGGAGCACTGGTATGTTAGCTGGAGGACTCTGAGTATAAAACAAGGTCTTAAGAGTTTAATCCTCATTTTTATACTTACATCTTGTACTTTTTGCATTCTCTGTTACTGGGACATTCACACGATCCCTGGTGACTCCTGGGACACAAAATGTGTATCCTGTGCAGCCAAAGGAGCAAAGCCAACACTGTCACATAATAAATAAAACTGAGGAAGATCAAATGTTATAACATCCTGAAGGGTGTAGTAAGTCAAGATAAGGAAGAATGTATCCAGAAAGGCCTGTGAGGCAAGACCAAATATTTTCAGTTCAAACTGACACAATAGGAGTGTGAGGGCATTATTTCCATCATCTCTGGTGGTAAAACAGAGGTGGGGAGGAACAAGGACCGAGATCAAGGAGGACAGCTACCACCAACACTTTCAACATCTCCAGTGTGTAAGAGTGGCCATCACTAAAAAGCCAGCAGTGGTCACATAAGGCTATATGATATTATAACCTCCCTTTTGGGAAGATAAGCTGTTCTGTGGCTAGGCTTGGGAACTACTTTTGCTGAAGACTGGTCTCTGTTTGGAAATCATCCATGTCTGTGGGAGAGGCCTGTAGTTTACTCTTATTGATGGTGAAGTTATGGTAGAAATGATTTAGAGGGAAAGCTGTGTTCTAAAAGGGCGGTGGCAGGAAGAAAAATGTCTCTATGTACACAGTGTCTCAGTCTGCAATAGCATTAATTTAAAGACTTCCTATGCTTTACTATCATTAACACATTGTAAACACATGAAGCTAACTATTCATAAAATAGCATCCATTTCATGGTTCAGATCACTCCCCTCTTGTGCGAAACCACTCAGGAAGAGCAGGGAGAGCCTCTGGGGAATATGAAAAATTTCAATATCATTCCTTAAGGGATGATAATATTTCTCTGGACCATTAACAAACAGCTCATTTGAATGTGAGAATTGGTATAGCTATAAGACTACCATAGGATCCAAAATCCAACCCCGCTCCATGATTCTGCATCCCATCAGTACAGCAGAAGGTAGCTCTGGGGCTACAGCGAATCTTGTGCTTCTTAATCCACAACTTGATGCTTTTGCAGGTCTCACTCTGGAAGAAGTTAAACAGATAGTCATACAACCTGTGGCAGATGAATTAATTGAAAATTATAAGGTCTCAGATACAGTAACGCGATGAGGTCTGTATTTCAAGGGGGACACAGATATGATCAAGATAAAGTTAAATACAGTGAGAGAAGATTTAAAAATTCATGAAGAGATTTCTCAAGAAAAATTGAAAGAATTGTGTTTATTTTCTCTATCACAGAAAGAAAAATGCAGTTTACATCTGTCACTCCAATGTGACATGGCTACTCTTGTTCCTTTTTCCAGGCTAGTGGATATATTAGGTCATATGCCCATGGACAGTGATAGATTTTGTGTCATGCCCAACAGTGATGGCAGTGTCAAGCTGAGGACAGCTATTACCTCACCTCTCTAAAGACAGCGTCTCTTGGTTACCACTGTATTTCCAACCAGCACTGTCATCTGCTAAGCAACAGCTCTGCCCCTTTTCTCACTCTGCATTACTCTGCATTTCTAGAAACCTGCTTCTAGTCACTGCTGCAACTCCTCCACCTGTTTTTTGTTCCTATGGACATGAGCTCAGCCAGATTTTGCTGAAAGTATGAAAAAGGTACTTGCACTACTCTGTTAAGTTCTGGAGCAGGTCCACCTCCACTCCTACATTCTCACACATCACAAAGGCCAAGGAGCTGGGCTGAAGGGGCAGAGGATGGTGTCAGTGTCAGCCTGTCATTTCCAATTAAAGATGTATGTGTGTCTGTGCTACTGAGGACAGTCTGGTCCTTTGTAATGAGGAGTATTAGACTAATTGTCCCAGCAAAGTTCTGAAAAAAATCATGTGGTACCGAATACAAATAAAAGATCTCAGAGTCTCTTTCAAATAATATTAATTGTATTGCACTTGAAATTTATACAGTGCTACATGAAGAAAAGCACACACCACCAGTGCAAGCAACAACTTCCAGCTCTGTAAGAAGGGGGAAACACATTTTTTGCTCAAATGAGGTTTGACTTAAACTAGTGGCACTTTAGGCAGCTGTTAAATTGTATTCCGAACTGGCATTTGCAGACATCTTATCACATCCAGATTGAGGCAGAAATTGGACAAAGATGTGAATGGCCATTGTCCATCTGAAAGCTATTCCTGTATTCTCAGTAGAACTGTTGATATTTGAATTGGGGAAACACCCCCTCTCTCTGTTATGTTGTTTCACCCCTCCACCAGCAGCAGTTTTGTTTTCTTGTAGTGAGCCCCCCTCTTTTGGACAGCCTATGTTCAGGGAGCAAGGACTGGGGTGTCAGGGGACCCACTCTTTACCTGACATCTTCTCCAGCATGAGACTGACAATCGCAGAAAGCCAGCATCACTTGCAGTGCAGCAGAAAGGTAACCTACCAAACTTGGTTGAATGGTTGCATGAGATACAGGTGTATACTTAAGTATATGTATAAATTTCTCTTGACAAAGAAATGGCAAAGTGCAGCTGGGCAGAACAACCATCTTAGCCTTCCTTTACATTTCTTCTTGCAGAAGTTTAACCAGGAAGAGAACCCACAGCTCCACTGAGCAGTGATGAGGCAGAAGCTCTGGGCTGTGTTTTTGGCTATGACTGATGGACTCTCAGACTTGAAACCAGGCATGCAACTTCCCTGAGACCCAGTTGCTGTGCCAATAAAACAAACCAGTGAAAGATATCTCCCTAGGGCATGGTGAGGATGAATAAATAGTTGAAACAGCATTGAGGTACTCAGCTGAAAGGTACTTGATACTGTCAAATAATTGTTATATTTGTTATTCAGTGATAAATAGCTATTTGGACAGTCCTTGGGAAAATGTGGATTTTTGAAAAGAGGCCAATAATATTCTTTACAGGAAAAGCAATGACCATAAATTTGAACATGCTTTATATAGGTTACATCTGAAGAATGAAAATATATCTGTAGATTAAATTACTACATTTGTACGGTATAAAAATAGGATATGGCCATAATCCCCCTTTGAGTAAAGCAAGCAAAAGGAAAAAAAGCCAAAACAGCTGCTATGCAAAGTTTCTAGATGCAGAGTTCAATAAAACCTTGATGTATGTAGGATGTATAAGCAGAACTGAGCTTGGATATATTAATCTCCAAAACCCTTTATTTTGCAGCCAAAATATGCCTACATGGAGTAGATTAAAAATATTTATACAAGGCAAAATTCCAAGGCTAGTGAACATCCTGTTGCCAAAGACATTTTGCGGACAACAATATATCATTTTACCACATACAGTAGTTACTGCTTTCACAGGGAAAGAATATGATAACATAGATATATACACATGAAATTCAGAAATTATGTTTGTGCCCACAAGTTGACTGAAGTGTCTCATATCGCCATGCAGGAGAACAAATCCTCCAAGTGACTGCAGATGCCCTCTTTCCAGGCTGTGAATAATTGTTTGAACTCCAGAAAAAAGTTGTGTAAGTTAAAAAAACAAATGTTGTTTAGACATGATGGATGTCTTTGGTTGCTAGCTATAGACTTGGAGTGAGTTGCCCTGCTGCACCACAGATTTTCTAAGTGAGGCAAGGCAGAGCTTTAAGACCTTCCCATCACCTTTAGAAACATTACTGACATGACCAGCCAGAGTTAAACCTTCCTATGCCCTTCACTGGTGGGCCACAGAAACCCATCCAGAAAAAAAAATCAAGGAGGATAAGAGAGGGTCAGGCCAAACACCCAGACTGTCCAGAGCCCCATATCTGATAGCAGGCTTTGAATTATTTCTATGCCATGAGCGTGCCTGAGCTCCCTGAACCTGCTCCTGCATCCCATTGCAATGAGTTCTGCCATTTTATTTCTTACTGTTACATATCCCCACATTTCTTTCAAGTCTGCCATGGGTTTATTTCATTTGGTAAAATCCCCTCTTGAGTAATATGAGGCACAGTAACCATCTCCTTCAAGTTCAACTTCTTTGAGGGACATAATTGTATATATTTCTACAAGATCTTCCTCAGGCTGAAGACTAAGCCAAATTTCATTGTTTTTTTGGTGGAATTAGTTCCACTTCAGTGCCCATCTTTATCTTCCTGCTCTCTCTCTCACTAGGTTGCTATAATCTCCTAGAGATGAGGGAATGAGGACACGATGATCAAACTGCACATATACCAAAGATTTATATCACAAAATAATGTGAATTTTTTGTGTGTTTATTTTTTTTTTTCCCTTACTTGTTCTTTTTTTCTTGTATATTCCCTTCCAGAAACACCTTCTGTTTTGTATGCTACTTTGGTATAGGCCTTCTATGGGCTCAACCTCCCTCTGGTGGCTCCCGTCTCTCTTCTTTGGCTGCAAGAGAGAACTCAGGGAAACTGTGATCCTAATGCATACACACCATAAGTACTCCAAGTTATCTTCTAAAATGAGGAGGAATTAATCCAGACTTCTGTTTCTCAGTTTTTTTTGCTCAAAAAACCCCAAAGAATACTGTGAAAATTAGCCTGAGAGACACTCAAACAGTATTGCAATAGAACATGTCAAATATGATTACTCTACATTAATTAGCAATACTCAAACTTAGTTAGTTTAATGAAGTGTGGTTATCTCCAGCTTTGGCAAAAGATCCTGTTCTACCAATTCTATTGAGAAAAATAAAAGCAAGGTACATGGAAAATACTAACATTAGATAGAGATGTTAAACATGCTCCAAAACCAGGTATCTTAACATTCTGCTTAAAATAAGTCTGAAAGAAAAATTAAACAAAAGACAACAAAAACTGTCTTTTCTGCATGATGCTGGGGAATACACAAAAAGACTACTTTTGCTGGGCATTAAATGAAACAGTTTTCATCCTGGCACAGTGTTATTAATGACAAAGTTAACATTTTTGTGTTTTCACAGCACATTTCGCAAAACAATTTATTGGTCTGGGTTTTGATGTTCACTTTGAGTTTTGTAAAGAGGTTAGATGTCTATGAAAAGAATTTAAGGAAATTCCTCTTCTTGGATATTTTTCCATCTGAAAAGGGAATATTTCTTAGATTAAAAAACCCCAAACAATTAAACAATCATTCTTTCATATGTTAGTTTGAACACTTTGTTTAGATAAAATTGAATCATCATTCAGATCTTGAATTTTGGAATATTTGAAAAATGGCTTAAGAAGTCATTTCAATACACAGAAATGTAACATGTCAAAATTTTCATTTCAAAGTGTGTACTTTTTTCATATTGCTTAGAATTTTCAACACAAAATTGCAAAAGCCAATTTGTTGTCCAACCACTTGCACTTTGTCAGGATTTATTTATTTGTTTGCTTTTGTTTGTTTGTTTGTTTTAAAACTCTTGGGCAAGCAGATGTAATCTGCTCTAATTATAATGCCTCATTGTACATAATTAGTCCCATTTTTTAACTCTACACACTCTGAACATGAACCTCATTTTAAAGAAAACTAAAGAGCTGAAAAACTGACTTTATAAAATAAATGAGTATCAGGGACTATACTGTTTTGTCACACAGAATAATAACCTAGGTAAATAAACTTTATTGGAGTCAATATCCAAAATTATTTAAGCTGTTACATGGTACATGTCAGTGTCAAATTTTTAAGATGATTGCACATTCCAAAACCACTTAATTTACAGCAAAGAAAGGCTGGACTCTGCTTTTTATCTTTACCAAGCTTTCAAGCAGAAACAAATACCCAGGCCTCCCAAAACCTAAAACAGAAGCAATAAAGTACCAAAGAAAAGATGAGAAGTTTTCAATTCCAAAACAAAGCTGCTATTGGCAGCTACATTCCAGGACATCCTGTTTTGATTTTTCTATTTCATCTATTCTTCATCTCAGCTGTTTTTCAAACACTTTCAGTAAAGAACTTTAAACAATTGTGGAAATGTTTTGTCTTAATTAAAAAAAAAAAAAAAAAACAAAACAAAAAAAAAAAAAAACAAAAAAAAAAAAAAAAAAAAAAAAAAAAAAAAAAAAACAAAAAAAAAAAAAAAAAAAAAAAAAAAAAAAAAAAAAACCAAAAAAAACAAAAAAAAAAAAAAAAAAAAAAAAAAAAAATCAAAACCAAAAAATGGGGACATTTCAGCCAGAGAAGCCCTTCAGGATGGTTCAGAGCATTCTGAATCCAGTGCCACTGAGGTATCACCTGGCTTAGGTGTACAAGGACCAGGTGGTTACAACGTGGTGTCCTGCATTGTGTTTGAGATATCAGGTATTTCCCTGCTCCTGGACTTTAGGCATCCTCTACACAGGCAAGACCTGATCCTGCAGTCACTTACATGTATTAATTGGTAGTTCTGATAGTCACAGACACAAAGTCACTGACTCAAAGTTGTTCAAGTGCATGAAGTCAGAGGCATGAAAGTGTAACATAGAATTAAGCATAACCCACCATTTTTATTTTCCATCCAAATCTTTTTTTTTCCTGAGCTACACATTGTAGCAAATACTTGTTTACTTCTGCATTTCCCAAGACTTTTTCTCCCTTACTATTGTTTGGTAATTACACTTTTCTATAGTAGTGGTAAAAATATTTTGAATGCAGTATATATTAAGGCTGTTGTTGATTGACAATTACTTCAATATATATATATGAATTGCTTTTAGTTTTGTTTTACCTCCTTTTGCACTCTATATTCTATTAGAAAAACACTTGGCCTGCCCTTTTTTTTTTTTAAATAAAGCCCATTCTTTTCCAATCTGGCAAATAAAACTTAATAAAATTATATTCTTTGATCTCTACCTAACAAAGAACTGTATATTGTTAAATGAAGTGGAACTGCAGCTACACAGTTTACTGTGGACACACTCCTGGAATCAATTATCTATAGATTTTAGAGGAGCACAGAATTTAAAGACTTTTCAAGTGGGAACTGCTGGTGAGCTGAAGGAAAAACACAGATGTTTCATAGTGGTGCAGTGACAAGAAAGAGATCAATAAAACACTATGAAGGAAAATTTTAAGGGAAATAGTATTTCCAGATTTATATGTAATGTTTCACTGGGCACCACTGGAGGAAATAATTTAATTATTTGCAGAGATAAATCTGTACATCTTTTAAAATGGTTTCTGTGAGAGTTACTGAATAGTATGGAAATTCAATTGCAGTTTTTATACACCTAAGTATTAAGTAACTTTTATGTAGCACTTATTGTTAAAAAATTGGTGATATCATGTCCACTCACCACAGAGCAGGAAGAGTGCACTGCTAGAAACCACCATGGGTGATGGAACCCGCCACTATTACAGCTGCTGCCAGAGCTGTGTCTGTGCTTTGCTGGACATTCAAAATGCACTACTTACCATGGTGAAGGAAATGCTTGTAAGTTTTCTAGTTCACCACCAGCAGATGACTGCTCTGAGCCAAAGGTTTATAAATGGACGTCCAGCTGTTTAATTATTTGACGCCAGATACATTCATATCTACATTCAGGAACTGTTATCTGAGCCTGGAAAACGGGACATAGATTTGCACAGGCTTCCTTTGCATTCAGTTGAGAAAGACTTTCCAAAGGGAGATTGTATCTCTCCAGTGATGGGAAAAACAGCGTAGAAGGTTGACTCAAATGCTGACACTTGTGCTGTGGATACCTACAGCGGGCCAAACAAGTCTCATGGGTGCCTCTGTGGGTGATTCAAGCCAGCTGAACATTTTAATTCAGCTCCAAATCAGCAGCACTAGTTGTAGCTGCACACTGGATCTGCATCTGCTTCACTTGGAGCTGGTATAGGTGTCAGGCAGAATGAGTTCACAACTTACCTCAAAGCCCGCCTAGGTGCATCCCTGGGATATATGGAGAAAGCATTGTAACAGTATGTAACAAGTCCTAGAGCTTTGATAAACATAACATATGTGATTCAAATGCTTTAAAAAAATCAAACCCCAAACAACAGTAAAGATCTATTTACCTTTCAGTCTTCACCTCTAATTTTGTCATAGTAGATAAATTGACTTCAGAATTTTGGCTTAAAGCAGTGTTGCTCTGTGGTAAGGCATCCAGAGTGACAGATGGAGACAAAACAAGACGTGAAATAACCCATGAAGGTTTGTACAACTGGCAGAAGGGTAAAATCAGGAGCTTATATGAAGCACTGCTGGTCATAGACTTTACTGTGAAGAAAGGTACAACAAACAGAAGATTAATCAAGGAAAGGAGAACAGATATGGATTTAGGACAATGAGTCAGGAGGATGTTTCTAGCTGTCTCATTTTGAAGGTTCTGTAGGAAAGTCATGATGTTTTTGTCTACTTGTTCTTTTCTTCTGCTCCTTTTTGCTAGCTATTAGTCTTTAATTTTTTTTGATAGAAAATTGAAGACCTTTCCCAATCTGCTATTCACAGTGCTCTGAATTTAAAATGTGGATTCTGCTGTCTGATACCTGCTGTCTTACATTATCTTGATTTTAGTCTTACATCTTTCTCTTTTCACGTAAATATTTCAGACTACTCTTGTTCAAGTAGTTAAATTTGGCAAAACTATGAGAGTGTCATGGGGCAGGGACAAATAGAAAATACTAAGTACTTCATTCTATTTGTGATTGTTTTCTTCCTATGATGCACACTTCTTGGAACTGGGAGGGTCTAGTTCCATCTGTCACCCTTTCCATATCACCATTAATAAGAGTCCTGCAGTCATGACTTATTTAGCTTATAGATAATGTAATTGCAGCTCTGGCAAGTGCACTGACAATGAGACCATCATGCCATCCTAGGCGTGATATGATAATCATATCCACTCCCTCACTGGACTGTGGGCTGCTGCAAAAGTTCTGTGTTACTGTGAAGAACATGAAGAGCCCAGCTCTGTCTGTGGCTATCCACCAATGAAGCAACTTCTGGGAGTCTAAGTGTAACCAAAATTAAGGACTTAGAATACTTTCAGCTGAAATTCTTTCAGATGAATTAATTAATAGAGGTGCTGAAAAGGCCAGGCCGCTCTAGGAGCTAATTTTTTCTCTGGGTTTTAATAGATTTCAGGATGTCACCTGGGTACCACTCCTAAGGAAAGGAAGCAGCAATTAGCAGGAGTGGAAAAATCAGAATGATGTTTAAAGCCACGGCTCCTGTTTACAGCCTAAGCATGTGACAAGCACAGCTGCACTCAACATTCATCAGCAAAAAAGAGGCCTCCAGCTGTCTTGTTGACAGGTATTAACCTTGCATTGCTCTGCCACAATAATAGATTGTACTTATGATCAAAAATAAAGTATTCTGTTATACCCCTGTAGCCACTCACCCTTTCTGCCCTGTGCTCATCAGCATTTACATACACATTCAGTAATGCAGTTCTCATGCAACTATGCAAACAATAACACTAGATAGCACTGTTTCTTTTAAGATCTTCCTTACAGATCTCTGGTTGAAACATAATCCTGACCTAACCATGCCCTCCTCTTCTAGAAATGGGATGGTATTTGAAAATGTGATGGTACTATGAAAGCCTGTGGAGCTGAGAAGGGGGACATTTAAGCTGAAGCGTTTGATCTTTGCACTCAGAGTTAAGCATCATTTAGACAGCCAAGTGGCTTAATTTTCAGAAGGGCAGACTGACTGCAAATGTGCTGGGTAATTAACATCCCAACAGTCCATTTAAGTAACTTAATAATGTTATCCCTGATTTACTGAGTAGGCCTCTGGCTCGCAAATCAATAGCACAGCCAGAAGGAGATCCCAGAGCACGTAACTCCCCCTCCAGCGCTTGTCTTCATTAAGCAATGAGTCAAGTTTAAACCTCTACAGATATTTTGTGGATAGACCGGGTAACCTCCCGCAGCAGGTGGGGTCAAAATACAGGCAAGCCCTCACCAGGGACTTCCTAAATAATATCAGATCTGCCCACACCTTTGTTCCCTGAGCAACTTCCCAGGTTTTGACTGTCTCACAGAGAGAGTAAAATCCAGCCGCAACCCAGTAGTGGCAGTAACATGAGCTCCCCCCAGGGCCAAAATTTTTGATCACACACTCAGAAATATCTATGTGAACAATCCCCCTTTTAATGTTATTTCTGTATAAATTATGCAGTGCTCCTTTCCAGCCAACATTTTTTTATCAGCAAAAGTTTTTTGGTAAGGTTTTTGTTTTCATACTGAGTTTTGATTAAAGAGGAGGAAAAAAGAGCTTCATTTCATTTTCACAGTGTCTCTCGGCAGAGCAAGCACTCCTGTTTCTACTGTGGGATTTTGTTTTTCTCTACAGTACGTCTTGACAAATAGCCCTCTCTGATTACTGTGCTTGCACAAGATTTCATTATGGGTTTGATAACATGCCACAATCTTTAAGTTTCTGTTTGATATAAAGAGTCTGTCCCTGAACAGTAATCATGAGAGAGTGGGGAATATTGAGTGTTAGAGTTTCTGTATTTTATGAGCTGCCAAAATAAATGATTTAGGGCAGAGAAGCCTGTATTAGTAGCAGATCTCCAGCTTCACTAAGGCAAGATACAGTGCTGACGAGTGGGCCAGTTTGTGGGAACTTATTTTTAGTTCCATTGTTATGACTTCAGTCTTCGGAGCCCAGATTCCCAGGTGGTATGAGTTGATCTGGTTGCATTGTCTTCTGTGCAACTGTGAGTTCTCAACTAGTTTATGATTCTCTCCATAGCCCATGTCTGTTGAAGCATCTGGTGCTGATGAGACAAGTCTCTTCTGGACATACCCAAAATTTTCATTTTACCACTGCCCAACATGAGCAGTGTTTTGATTATTTGCAGTGCTTCTTGGGGTCTTTCTGATCGCTGCTATACTAATTCTGTATCTGACTGTAGAAGTTGTATCAGTCAAAGGGGAGTCAAGATAGTTTTAAACTTTGGCTGGCTGCAAAAGAGGAGTAATACACCAGAGATCAAAGGGAAATATTTTCCAAGGATCTCATCCAAGGGAACTCCTCTTGGATGAAAATATTCCAAGGGCCACACAGACTGAAAAAAGTCTCTCCAGAGGCCAAAACTGCCCGTTTTCAGAATCTCTGTGTTAACAACTTCCAATTCTCTGTTTGAGCAAACTTCTCTGGTGGTTCCTGTTTCACTGTGTTGTTTATTATCTGTCTACTTGGGAAATCATATGTAGGTAGTGTTTCCCACCACATTAATTTTATCTTACATGTATCTCAAAAAGTAACGCTGAACTCCTCCCATGGCTGTGTGAGGTTGAGTTTCTGGGAAGTTACTGATTTAGGGTAAATGTCTTGGTGACATTTGTCCAGTCAGTGGAGTTTCACTAGAAGTGAATTGAAATTATATCACCTCAGCAGATTCTCATATGTTTGGGTTTTTTCACCGTAACAGAGAATTTCAATGCATTTATAATCCAAGGAAAGGAGAGTGTAGTTTCTAGTCATGCCCAAATTTTTGTATAAAATGGGATTGAGTCAGTGTATTGGACCTAAATTCTGGATTGTGGCCAGACTTGTACTCTACTACCTGCTCTCACAAACCAGTGCCTGAGGGACTTCAGTTTGCTGATATCATTCCCAATTAGTCATGGTGATTCCCATTCTTTGCATACTGGACTGATGAGTAAAGATCTTGCCCAGAATCAGGAAGGAAGGAAGGAAGGAAGGAAGGAAGGAAGGAAGTAAGGAAGGAAGGAAGGAAGGAAGGGATTTAGATTGCCCATTGTCATTGCTGTAAAGGATGTAGGATAAAGTAATCAAGTGAAATCCATTCTGCTATGTATTGTCTTAAGCAATAAAGGTTTAACAAGTAACATTATCTTGGTGATCCACTTCATACACTTGTGTCCTCCTGTTATTTTCAAATTACATTTTAAAAGATTTGTGTCTATATATTAAAGGAGTATACTGAGGTCTTTTTTTCCATGGCTTCATAGTCTGAGAGAAATTTTTTCTGAACTTTCATTTGACCTTCCTAATATGTTGAAGGGGAGGGGAGGAAAAATAGTGAATCAGAGGATCAAGGAAATAAGGGAATTAGAAGGGATTTCTGGAGGTCATCTAGTACAATATCTTGATTAAAGCAGGACTACAATTACGGTAGATCAGACCAGCTGAGGCCAAGTCTAGCTGATTCTTGAAACCCTCTCAGGATGGACCTTCCACCTGCATGTGGGTTCCAGTGTTACACTATTATCTTATTGAAGAAGTCCTGATGTTCAAGGTGAACCTCCCAAGTTGCAGCATTTTGCTCTTGCCTGTGTTAAATCATTTGCTACTCCTGAGAGTAGTTTGGTCCCATTGCCTTTACAACTGTCCTTCAAAGAGCTGTAGGCTGCTGTTAAATCACCCCTTTGCTTCCCCATCACTGCTGAAAGGTAGGGCAACTTCATCTGGCCTTCCTCTGGCCACACTCCTCCTAATGTGACCCATTTATGCAGTTTCCTGTGCTCATGATCAGAGCACAAGCTCTGATCCTGGTGTCCATTAGTCTGGTATTCCCTAAATGCCAAAGGTCCTTTTCAAAAATACTGCTGTTCAGACAATTAACTCACTGACTTGTGCTTGCCCCAGGTACAAACCTTTGCACTTATCCTGGCTGAATTTTGTAAGACTTCTATTAGCTTAATCTTCAAGTTTGTCAGGGTCCCTTTGGCTTGAAACTCCAGTTGTAGAGTGCATCAAACCCTGCTTTTTCTGCTTAATTAAGTATTGTCCACACATTTGACAAGGGTGGCTTCTGTCTCATTATCCAGGTCATAGCAAAAGATGATGAAGAGCACCAGCCCTGCTATCAGCTCCCAGGCTGCTCCGCTTGTTGCTGGCTGCCAAATTGATACTGAGACGCTGATTAGAATGAGGTGCCTTGGCCAGTATTCAACCCATCTTGAAGACAGTTTGTCTAGCCTGTATTTCCTCAGCCTACACATGAAAATACTGTGTGGGATGGTGTCAACAGTTCTACAGAAGTCAGACTTTATTACATGTTATCTGCGCAGACACTCATTTCTTCATCAAAAGCACTTGGGCTGGTGGTGTGTGATCGGCTGATGTTGACTGTTCCTGATTACCTTCCTGTCCTTCAAGCTTGTGAAGCAATAATGCTAATGTGGTGGTGGTGGTGGAGAGGATTGAAAGCTCCTCTGATGAAACAGGTTTCAGTCAAATGATACACCAAAATATTTTACTACTCAGTGCAAATGACCGTGCATTAAACCAGTGCTGGTTTTGGTGGCACCAAAAAATTCATCTCCTGAGACTCTTCTTCCCCTTAGCAGAGCTTCATTGCTGCTGGAGGTTTTGTGTGTCTTGTTTTGGAAAGCACATAAGTATGCAAGGATATAAGAACATTTATAACTTTGTCAAAATATAGTTTTAGCAAATATAGCTTGTTCTTGGCACCAAATTAAGCTGTCTCTTACAATACCTGGTCTTTCCTGTACCATGCCCTTTTCTCCTATTCTGTTTGTCATACTCCTTGATAAACTATTTTAAATATCATTGTTATTAAGTATCACTCCTGGACACAAGTCAGGATGAATAGCTCATTTCACGTCTCCCACAGTTGTTGTTTTAGGGTTTCCATAAACTCAGCTAGACATCAATGTATCAGTTACATTTGGGCCATATGTTCAAGACTTTCTTTAAAGCATTAGGAATAACATCTCATATTTTATGCTGCTCAGTATATTATAATGTAATGTAAAAAAATAAATATGAAAGACAAAATTAAAAGGATTTTGGGTTTGGTCAGACTGAAACCTTTCAATTGACCCCAAATTAATTTCATCTCACAATTTCCCTTCAGAGAATTTTGAAATTTTCTAGTGGGGAAAAAAGCCAAGGTTTTAAATCCTTTGTGAAAAAGATTTTCATTCCCTGCAGAGCTGTAAAACTCAAGTAACAAACATGTACATGTTTTATCCCCTCCTAAATCACATGTCAGCTTCCTGCAGGCGAATGCCAGCAGTTCCTGTCAAAGGTATAAGGTATAAAACTATTCTAGTAGGAGCTGAGCTTCAGAGACTTCCTGGCTAACATGGGGATTGTAAAAAAATCCAAAATAGATTGGGAAGGAAGGCTGCATTCATGTGAAACATGGAAGCTCTGCTCCAAGATCAGAGGTGATTTTTAAAGGGTCAGGATCCTCTGGTTTGTTAGAATGGCCTTAGGCTTTTCTTTGGAGAGATACAGCTTGAAGAAGAGAGCGTTAAGGTAATAAAAATTACTCCAGTTACAGGATTCTTCAGCTGGAACTTTCTGAAAACTTTGAGAAGAAATATGTGTCCTCCCTGGAGCTCACACAAGAACTATGAGTGGATAATAAGTGAGAAATGATCATTTTTCAGGAAAACAATCCAAGCCATTTCAGAGAAGAAACTGAAGCCACAATGATAATAAATAACTAAATAATATTTGGTTATCTGTGCCAAGCTGTCTGCAAATGTCCCTAGCTTAGATGAGTGTAAGTCAGAAGATGTGCAGAATGAGGAATATTTGCTTTAGAATTAGTACTTAAAATAGATAGAGATACTCTTAAAGTAAGTAAATGAAGGTTATATTAAGTGTTTCACTCACAGTCACAGCAGATGCAAATAATAGATAAACACTACCCTGCCTGGTGTATCTTCTGGCCTGTGCTGGATTTTTTTCTGTACAATAGCGTCTTATTATTTTGATTTTTAGGAAGTTAAAAGTTCCAAAGAAGTGTACACAATGATGAATATTATTTTGGAGACTATTCTATAAATAGTCTATAAAATATTTTTATCAATGAGGGAGCTTTTCCGACCTTAACCCTAAGGACTTTTTAAACTTATAACAATCTGCAGTAAATATAAACTAATTTTGTCTAATATTTAAAATCCTCTATACATCTTTTTTTTTAATTTCTACCTCTAAACCTGGATTTACATTCATTTCACCTGACATATACAAATGTCCAGCCTAGGTATCAAAGGTCAAGTAAGTTACCTACGTTGGCTGTGGAACAAGGTCATCCATGGGTGAAGTGGCTGATCTTCCAGAAATCCACACCCTGACTTACCTCACTGTGGCTTCACCAGTGACTTGAGCCCATTTCTGTGAGGAATTAATGGAAGCCACTGAAATCAAAGGAAGAAATCAAATGCTTTTCTATAGTCCTGCTTAACTCACACTTTAAAAATTATTTTAATTAAATTCATATAACTTGCCTTCTAGCCATATCTTATTTTTCCATTTTATGTAATAACAATATTTAATAATTAATATATAATAGCAATTACATAAGCCTTATTTTTTAATGTACACTTCTATACACATTTTTTCTCTGGGTGGATATTCCTTTTCTTCATCTAGATTCGTGAGAGAAATCTTGCAGAATTCTTTGTGTTCCCAGCATAGAGGACTGTGAGCCTGATTAAGCTCCAGCCCTTGATGGTTTGCTGCTGCTTGGCAGTGCAATCCTGATTCTAACGTTCATTTGTTTTAAATGAATTACATAAATCTGAGGACACAGATACAGGTAATTCTTGGAGTTGCATTAACGAAACAATCTTTTGCAGAACTGCTGAATTTTTTTGAGCAGCAAAACTTTATACAATCCACAGAGATGCAGAAGGATGGTTCTAACAACAGTGTTAATAGTTCGGTAGTAATAAACTGGCAGATACAATTAATTGTTGATAAATGGACCATGATAAGTCTACAGAAGGCAGTGTTGATAACACCTATGAGATCAAATAATATCTACTCCTCTCAGACTTGCAATGCAAGTTTAGGTCTTTCTCTTATGGCCAGTAATTGTCATTGGGTAATTTTTCAAAAAAAGACAAGATTACATGGAATCTAGTTTGAATAGGAGCTATGGCCTGTAGGTGGTCATGGCCATCAAGATGATCAGGCTGTTTAGGAAAACGTTCAGCAGTCAGCAAATGTAAGGTCTGAACATGAAGATCTTCATGGCCAATTAAAATACACAGCTGTCATACTTAATTCCAGCATAATCAAGGAAAAAGATTATTATCTTCCCAACTGAGGTGTTTTTAACATGTTTTGGACACACACAGTATTTTCAATTCATTTCAGACTCATGTTATTTCTAATCTACATCATGTTTCCTAGGTTTCTGTCAGAATTGTTGAATTCTTGGTTAATTATCAACATTTGTACGATTTTCTTCCTTGTGTAACGACTTTTTTTCTTTTTCCGTTTTCTTGTCTTTTATTCTCTAAGGTCTCTCTAAAAATTCTCTGTCCTTAAAAAAATTGCAAATCTTCCCTAATGACCCCTGGAGTGCATACCCTTTTTAACAGCGTGAGAAAACCCATTGACATTTAAGTGCCTTACTTGCTCTCAGCTGGACATGTGCTTAACAATGTTTCTGAACTGGGGTTTTAGTGCTAATCTCTAGACAAATCCTTCTTCTTGGAGCCTGCTGTGATGGAAAAAGATATTTCTGCCACCCAGATCGCCTCACCCCTCCTTCCTTGGCTCTGGCCAGAGGTTCCCCTCTCTGCAGCCTTGTTGACAGAGCTGATACTCCTGTCCCAACACTGGGCAGCGCCTGTAGGAACAGTTCAGCCCAACACCAAATTCTGCTGAAGCTGATGGTGGCAAATACCTCTACCAGAGCCGCTGCCTGGACAGGGGCTGCCTACTACATCCCAGCTCCCTTTGTCAGGAACCAGCATAGAGGTGAAACTGGGAAAAAGCCTGAACACTTACAGAGCTCAATATAAAAGTGATTTCAGGTACAGTGTGGCGTGCCAGGAAACACTTCATTATGATTGTAGGTGTTACCCAAAGAGCACTAGTGTGTTTAGCATTTTAGATTTTCTCCCCCATAACACATGACACAAGGTTTATGCTGCACATGGTTAAGTCAGAAAAGGTGTTGTAAGTAGAAAAATGGGAAAGGAATTAAAGAACAAAGAGATTGCTCAGTGTGTTTGAGTTCATAAATAGCTTCTCCAAAGTAATATCTTTCTAGAAGATGAATCAGAAAAACATTATTTGCTTCTCTGTGAGCCAATGGAGCAAAAGTGATTCACTCAGCATGACTGAAGCATTAGACATCTGTAGGATGGTCAGCAAACATCCTGCTCCTATATACTGAGTATCACACAGCCATTGGCCGAACCAAAATGGAAGAGTAAGGTTTATTTATTTTGGGGACAACTCACTGTATTTTTTCCAACAGTTCTTCCTACTGTAAGCGAACCTGCATTTATTTAGGGCCAGGCACATCACTGTAAATTATCTCCCACAATGCAGGAGATGGAGCAGATTAATATGGAAAGGTTTTATTTTTAAAACAACAACAAATGGCCACAATAAACAACAAAAAGATCTCATTATAAACTGGAATGATGAATAAGTTGCACACACATAGGATCCCCTTCCAAGAAAGGAAGGTCAAATAGTTAAAGGAATTTTGAAACTTTGACTGTG
Organism: Struthidea cinerea; assembly: GCA_013397865.1. Lineage (NCBI taxonomy): Eukaryota > Metazoa > Chordata > Aves > Passeriformes > Corcoracidae > Struthidea > Struthidea cinerea. The sequence goes on along the minus strand of VZTI01005431.1, from coordinate 1,482,066 downwards.
ATCTATGTGATTACTCAATATTTCTCTCATCAGTTGTTATAAACATATATATAAGGATGAAAAAAAGCTCATTTAAGGCAGGAAGGATAGCCTGCTGGAAATGATACAGCCTTTGAATTTAGGAGTAGTGCTGTCTAAATAACTAATCTTTCCACTCTCTGTCTAAACTTAGGAAAAAATTGTTTCAGGTCAACCCAAAATAACTTTTTTGTTAGTTTTTCCAGCACAAAAATGAAAGAAAAGGTATTTCAATTCTGATCAAATTAAACACACCGCTTGATTTAAAATACCTCATTTATCTTGCAGTTATTTTTTTCTTCATTTCAATTTGGCATTAGATTTAAGTAAGCTTACTCTCAAAGTGTGTCAAAGTGAAAAATCTGAACATTCTTTCGTTTTTTCTAAAAGGGGGTAAAAAAATTCTTATTTCAATCACAGACCTTATTTTCATCATAGTTTACATCATATTTTAGCCTTACATCACAAATTCTCTCCATCAGGAAAGTCTTTGAGAACCTTTTGATGTCCTAGGGACACGGCAAATATTAAATCTAATGACCAAGACAGATAGTCCAACATTTTCAAAAGACAAGGAATTAGGCAGATATGTGTAATAAGTAATTAATAACCAGACCCAACAGCATCTTTCAACTGAGAAGATTTTTTTAATCTACATGTCAATATTGATTTGAACTGTGAATTCGCCAAAGTCACCAGCCTTAGGAGTGTACTGCAGTCACAATGAATGGAACACATTTACAACTGTGGAGGATGAAGCCTCATTTCTTTTTCAGATCTACCTCTGTTAAGTGAGCTCCTTGCATACATTTGATGTCACCTCTACCTTTCTGCCATTTTCATGATGAAAAGAATTAGCAAATACAATACATGTGTCTGGGAAACAGACAGAGCTGCCCTGCCAACATAGCATCAATTTGTTTCTAATCCAGTGGCAAATTATTCTCTTCTAAAAAAAAGAGAGAGGGGGAACAGTTCTCTCAGAGAGAGAGAAAAAAATTAATAAATATTTTGCAGAAGGTGAACTTAGAGGTCCTGATGTAAATCCTGAACAAATTACAGGGAAGCAGAACCAGCTGGTGGAGGAATACTGCTGCAGCAAGCACAGCTCCTGGCCTGGCCTGCCAGCACTCTGCAGTTCCCAGCTTTACTGTTGCTAAACACCTTGGCAAAATAATAGGCAGAATGTGTTGCATTTATTCAAGAAAGACAAGAGATGATCCAAGTTATTTTATGAGGGAATCTGAAGTGGACCCTGGGGTTTCTATGCCAGGTCACTCTGTGTGCTCAGAAAAGCTCAGCACAGGAGGGTTGCTAAAGGGAAGCATGAGGGGGTCTAGAAGGCAGAGTGGTCTGGAAGAAAGGGAGGCTATGACACAAACCTCATGGATACAGGAACACCAATGGTTTAGGCAGATCTCACAGCTCTTGTCTGCTACACCACCAAAATCCAGTGATTCTGTGCGTGATGCAGCATGGGTGATATTTTGTTATTTTGTTATTTTATCTTAGTTTCTGTTTTAATTCATTATTTCAAATTACCCATAGGAGGCAGCCTGGCCACCATCTCTCTCTGAGGGAGGGAGACCTTTTCCAGAGGGCTCTCCCAAGGCATATAGCCCTGCAGGTGCAGCTCTGGGGAGAAAACTCACCATGGTATGAAAGTGGCAAGGAGCTGCACGTATCCATTACTTATTTACTCCATTCTCTGTGGCCAGCCTCTGAGCCTTTTAATTTTTATTCTGTCCATTAGGTGTTGCCTATGTAATTTTTGGAAAGATGGGTGAGCATTTACTCATAATAACATCAGCATGACTGATCCCTAGCTTGAATGGAGCTCAGATTCTACCAAACCTAAATCTTAAGTAATGATTTTTACTTTATATAGAACATAGAATGTAAATTAAGTGAAAGAAAGTGAGAGAGAAGGGGAAGGTTGCAGTAGTGGAAGGATCTTTGCTGTAGCAGACTATTTAATATCTGAAATCTGGAACCACATCAGTAACTGCCTTTTTCAAGCTTAAATATTGAGTAATTAAGGATTCTTGAGAACTTCATGTTTAAAAGAGATGGTTTTCTAGGAAAGATGAAATAGTTCATCCAGAAACTGCTGTTTCACTGCAGAACTCCTCTGGCAAAATGTTGTGACCTGTAATCTGCAGGAAACCAGATTCAATCCCCCAGATGGTCCCTCATGTTCCTCAAATGTATGTGTCTGCATGCTACAGCTCCATTTACAAACAGTTAATGGGTAGTTAGCAGATTTTTTCACAGGGTGTCAATAAAAGGCTAATCAGTCCTTGTAGTAATAGATTCTGTAACAGCTTCTATTGATGGACTGTCTCTAACATGGCTTGTAAATCCTTTGTTTAAGGAGTCTTAATATAAAGTGTTGTAATGACAATAATAATCTGAATGTGCAACCAATTCTGCCTCCTCCACTGACAGCAATGCTGATAATGAGCTAACAGAAGCACTGCTATTATTGCAATGAAGCCTGCAGGGAGAAAAACCCTAAAGGCTTTTATTAGTAACACCAAGACATGCTGCTGTTTCATTCCAAACCAAAATGAATCACCTTTTCTATTTCTGGATTGGAACAGCCATTGCCTGCATTGCAATACGTTGCACAGTATGGCACAAAAGTGCTGCCCCTACTGTTAAGTAAACTCCAAGTATCCCTCTGAGTTTTATCCAGGCAATTTACATATTCTATTTTATTTTTACAAAATGGGATATATAAACTTGGGGACTTCAAATAAGACAACCTGGCCTACTCTTGCCTTTCTAAACGTGTGAAATGCTTTGGAAAATTTGTGTATTTACAGCACTGGAAAATAAAACCCAGTGTGCCAGGTAAAGCAATGGTGACATGACAGCACCACTGACAACCTCACCCCTACTTTGGAGTAACTATTTAATAAGAAAAGGAGATTCTTATTTAGTGTTTGACCTATATGTTGAGGCAGCAGGCAAGAAACTCAAGTAGAAGGGTAGGATTGAGAAGTCTTGGACTTTCTTTTTGGAATATATTACTGATGTAAAATATCTGATTGGTTCCGTTACTCATTTCATAAATGCTGTAAATGACACAGAGGTAACTCAAGTCCTGTTTGCTATAAGTTTAGATTCAGAGTGAAGATATGAGTTAAACACTGTTTAAACGCTGTCTTGTGCATGCTCTCTTCAAAAAACCAGAAGCCATATTTAGCACAGTACCTCATGGTCACAGTTCCCCTTGGCTTGCATGGAAACTATTAATTGCCCAACACCTCTGAAAACCAGGTCTGAATTGTCTCCATCTGGGACCCAAGAGATGAATAAATACATACAGTACCAAATGAGAAGTGGCCATGAAAACCTTGGCCTCTCAAAGAGAAAATCACAGTAGTTTATCTCCATGCCTCGGTTGCACACCTTGAAAACAAAACCACAGAAAGCTTAAAAACAAGACTGGAGTGGGCAGAGACCTTGCTGCTGGCTTTTTAGGTGCTGTTGAAATAGAGCCAACAGAGCAGCATAAGGAATCTTCAAGAAGCCAAAGTGTTATTAATTACTACTATATTTACATGCTAATGCTGGTAATCTTAAGTAACTGTTTGTGAGAATGTTTCAGCCTGGCTGAATCCAGAAGTATTGTGTAGATGCAGTAACTGTCAAGAATATGAGCTGTGGAACAACAAAAGCCACCTGCATTGCTCATGAAGGTCTGGACCAAAGTACCGGAAAGACGAGGTTACATGCCAAGAAAAGAAAAATCCATTCTGTATGTTCTACATATGGACCAAGGCATGAGGCCCATAAAGATGAAAAGCTGCTGCTAATTTTAGTGGGATGTTTCTATGACTAATGGGCTGTGTCAGTTACAGGTCCTCTGGATACACCACAGTGCCTGCTTGGAACTGAAGGAGAGTTGTTTAATTCCCCGATGGACACCCTGGAAAACTGGCATTCCCATGGGCCATTGTGTATCTTTAAAATGATGCTGTAGCAATGGTGATGAAAATAAAACACAGTCAGATCCTGTGCTTTCATGGCTGGAGGCAGCAATCAGTGAATCATCACGTTGCCAGAGCTGACTTCATTTGCTGTTTGGCAAATCTGTGCAGCAAATCTGAAATCCAGGTATTATTATTTTCAGTCAAAATTCCAGCAACTGACATCCCTTGCTACTTTTCAAGTAGCCCCTAGTGACTCACCAGTGCTAAAGGCCTTTGCCATATTTGCAGGAGCACAGCCACTAAAAATAGTCAAGCATGTGCCTACAAGATGGCTTAGTCTGTGCAGGGTTATAAAACACACACTGGACATGTGATTTGCTTTGCTGTCGTATTTTCTGAGTTGTGAGCAGCAAGCTGCCAAAATAGAATTCATTTAGTGATTTCTTCAGAGCTGTAAGCTTAAAACTGGTTTTTCTGTTCTTAATTTATGCCATAGAGTCTCAACAGCAATTTAATGTGAAGCCTCGGAGTGGGGGAAAGCCAGCTACTGATGTCCGCAGGCTGGTTGAATGTGTGCTGGCAGAGGGCTGGAGTCAGAAGCTGTGCTGGTAACTGCTTCAAAGAAGTGGCTGCTCAGTCCTCAGACAGTCTGAGCATTTTCCTTGAGCAGGTGACATAAGAACTGGAGCAGAAGTCTAGAAATGCAGATGCTGAGTACCTGAGAGTTATGTGGCCAACTAGGTATAAACAAACAACAAAATACTACTCCAGTGATCGAAAAAGCCACAATTTCACCTTCAGAGAAATAGTTCGTTTCTTTCCAGATTTATACTTGAAAATGTGGAAAGGGGCTCAAACACTTTGGAATTTCGAAAATATACAGGAAAATTTTAGTTTGAAAGAATGTCACTGAGGTAAATTCCCGTGTTGCTCTGAAAGTCAAGAAAAATTACCAATAAAGATAGTTGATGAACTAACCTACATTTTTGAGCATCTAAAGGTTTCTTTGTTATGGTTATGTGTGCATCGGTTTACTTTTTCTCTATATTGTCATTCCAATTATTTTCTTCCACTTCATGAAACTTCTCAACAGGCCAGAAATTCCTCAAAATGGCTCCTCCACATCAAAATCAGAACCTTTGCTCTTTCTGGAAGCATGTCAGCACACCACAGTGTATTCTATCAGAATTTTTCATGGCTGTCGTTTTGGAAAAAAAATAAAAGTAAATAGAAAGAGGTAATTTTAAAGATCATCCAATGTCTCCATGACAGGGGGAATCCTATAAAGTCCCACAGATTTCTAGGGATCCAGCTGGAGCAGCAGAACCACATTCAGATCCACAAGTTCACATTCAACTGGGAGTTTATCATTCTCAGAACCATGGTCCTTCCTTTTTTGCCTTGGGTCCAAAAGAAGATCCCTCCTCAGGCAAGCCAGTCTTCTGCCTCATTTGCTTCCCTTCTGACATTTAGCAATTGCCTACTCCTGTGCCCTTAGGAGGGGGTCCTTAAAAAGCAGCCAGCACTGATGGACCCCAGCACCTTCAAATGCATTTTCCCAGGAGACCTTATTCACTAATTCCCTGCACAGTCTGAAGCCTGCTTTCCTCAGGTGGAAGTTTTGATGGCACTTCTCCTGTCAACAGATTTTAAACTCAATCACTTTGTGGTTGCTGTGGCCAAGACGGTCACCAATCACCACTTCACTCATGAGACTTTCTCTGTTAACAAGAAACAAATCAAGGAGGACATCTTTCCTAGTCACTTCCAACCAAAACCATTCCATGATCTATGGTTATTGGGCCTTTAAAGAAAAAAACCCAAGCTCACTTCCTAGTTTGCATTTTTTAGTTGGGGTGGAAGGACCCTCTCCTAATTTTCTGTTTACTATGTAGACATTTAGATCTGAGGTAGTCATTCTGGGTCTCCTTGATAGCCAATGGAGATGAAATAGGTGCAGTTCTGAAGGGAACAAGCCCATTTTAATATCAACTTGTCAGCTGAGTCACCTGGTGCTCTAGAAGTACCTACTCCCACCCATTGGGCACAAAGGGAGTGCAGAGTGACCAGCCTTGCTGTAAACCTCCAGGTCACAGGTGGCTGCTTGGAGCTTGATGGATGCTGGCACGTCACATGACATCAAATTGTGTTGATGTGGGGCACAGAGAACCTGGGAACCTCTGCTTTAGTCTCTGCTTGCAAAAGTTTGCTCTTGCTGCTGTTTCCTACTCTGTGAAAATTTTTTTGTCCAATGTATCACAGGGATAAAGTGCAGCCAATTCTTTACTTTGAGGACAGACACAGGGAAACCTAAGGAGCTACCACTAAAGTCCCAAAGGTGGCCCAATAGTTATTGGTTTAATTTTCATTTGGAGCCTTCATATATTCAAGCAGCTACAGGGTGCAGGTGGTTCACACATTGCCATTTTCAGCACGCTGCGAGAGGACAAGAATGATATCACAGCTATTACCTGCTTCTATTTCTTATTTATTCCTGTGCCTGACCCATGGGCTCTCCTCCCACCATACCCAATTTATGTGCATATAACATATTCATGGAAACCCAAAGTGTATCATTTGCTGCCAGCCAGCCTACACTGAGTAAGTACAAAAAGGAGACTACATTACAGGGTGGGAAGTGTGGTATCACAAATATGTACAAAAGTAAGGGCTCACCTCGTAATTCATGTGTGAGGGAACGAATATGACATAGCTAAGATTTTCATTGTTAATTTTTTGCAAGCACATTTTAATTGTTAACAGGCAGGAGCTGTGGCTATGTGTGGTCCCTCTCCCATCTTCCACTTTTGGCGGTCGAAGGGTGTTGGTGAGGAATTTGAGCAGATCTTGATGCTCTCAAATCACCCCCATAAGCAGTCACAGAGATGGAGCTGTTAAACAAGCTAAACTTGCCAGCTTCCTTCCAGCTGCAACCACAGACCTGATGTCTCTCAAGACAGAATCCCTTCCTCCTCAGAGCCAACAAATAATGTCTGATCAGACCAGAGCCCACTTCTCTGGTGTGTTATGTCAAATCTCATGGCTACAAACCTGGTACAAACCAATCAGCTACAAACCTGGTCCCAATGCTGTCAGCCAGGGAGTTGCTCACATTGTCTTTGATGAAGAGGATTGGAATAGATGCTGCTGATTAAAAAAGCCGGCTTTGATTCTGTTTTAAGTGTCTTGTACAGTGAGTTTTCCAATTAAACGTCAGAGTCATAACGTACCATAGGCATTGTAATTGTAGTTACAGATGTTTCTGACTTTTAGAAAATATTTCCTTATGTCTTGTAATGTTGCATACTCAATGTGAAAAACAAACCTTTTACTAATTTTTTTTGTGCATGGGGGGCAGAAATGTCCTTCAGTTTCAGCTTAAGACTTTTTTGCTTATTTATTTTGCATTGAGGTCAAAACATTTCAAGATTCATTCATTTATTTGTGTGTGGTTTTGTTTGTTTTTTTTTTTTAGGAGAAGAACATAGAATTAAAAAGATATTCTCCCACTCACTTTGACAAGGCATCATAAGCCAGTAGTGATGGCTGGGAATTTTAACGGTATTTTCTGGCCTGGAGATAAAGATAAAATGAGGTTTTCTCTTCAGTGGTTACCTCTGATTTTTGAAGAGTGCAATTAGCTCTTACTTGACCAATAAGTCCATGAATAGCTTTGAGAAAGCTGGCAAAGTATTGGCTGTCACATTGAAATACACTTATGAACACATTCCTAGTTCTTGTGGTTTTATGGTTTTCAGCAATAAGTCTGCTGAATTTGGTTATATTTTTGTAAATTACACTAAAAAAAATTAGCAAAATAATTTTCTTTCTTAATGTCAAAAAGATATAATAATCAAAATGTAATCTGATGTGACATGGCAGTATGAAACCAGTCTTCCAGAAAATTGATTCCAGTAAGCAGTAGTCCTGGGAATGGGTTCTACCCACCCCTGCATTCTCCAGCTGATGTCAAAGCCTTTTTAATACTTAAATGGAGAAATTATCAAACACAGTGATTCTTTTCCCTTCCACTTCTTCCACTTCTCTTTCCTTTAAATGAAACTGAATGCATCACTGGAAAAAAAAAAAAAAATGAAGAAAAGTAAAAGCAAATAATATTTGGTCTCCCTGTTGTACACTTCAGAGAATTTAATGGAAACTCAGAGAAACCCTTCTCTTTTCAATTTTTGGTCATGTTAGGGGTGAATACATTAAGAGTCCTGAACAGCAGCAGTTTGACTGTAGGCCATATACCTACAGGACTTTCCCGAATGGAAAGAAAGAACAAAAAAATAGTTACAAGGAGAGATAAGTATTATCTGAAATACAGATGCCAATGCACAAGCTGACTGCGCACCTGGATAATTCTGACAGACATCCTCTGTGAAATCCAGAAATAGGATGTGACAAAAGCTTGGCATGCATTGAGGTGACTCAGAAACAACATTATGGCCAGAGCTTGATGTTCCTAACATGAGAGATGGCTTATAGAGGAATCATTGTTGGAAATCAGGTGAGTATGTTCTTCCACCTTGGTGGGAAAGCCTCCATTTAAATCACATTTAGTCCATGGTCTGTGTTTTTTTAGGACCTAAAGGAAGAGCTTGAGAGAGAGCAACTGTCTCTTGAAAGCCTGCAGATGCATAGTCACCAGACATAACTGCATTAAGCTGAGGTTCTTCCTTTACTAAAGAGAAAATAAGGGCAAAGGCGTGTGAAGGGAGAGTTTAAACATTCTTCCTTGAGTTCATTGTGTTTATAAAAGAAAGGCAGAGCTTTGTGGAGTGTGAGTCTTGGAGATATTCTGAGAACATTTGTTTTATGTGCTGATCCAAATGCTTGAAGTTATGGTATATCTATACATTTTGATTTCATCAGCATTCATAGAGCAGCTAGATATCATCCAGAGGACTGAAAAACAGCTGAGTGGAACCGGGACTGTTTCTTGACATAGCTTAGGAATGTTTTGAAAAGGCTGAAGTACTGTCATCTTCTTCAGCTGAAATGCACAGGTAGTTCACTATATATATCTATTATATATTGTATATCATGCACAGGCAGCTCAGGGGCAGTACATTTAGATGTGAGTATTAACATAAGTCTGTTTCAGTGTTAATGAAAGAGATTTCCATATCCGCTTGAATGTATTGCCATACGTGTGAGAAATTACGCAAGGAAATCTGCATGAGCAACTTACGCCTCATGTTTAAAACCATCTACAGAAGTCCTAATTATATTTGCAAAATTTATCCTTTATATCATGCTTACTGGGAATATTGGACATTTACTTGGCAAGGAAAATATTTGACAATGAGAAAATCAGGAATGTACGGAGTTAAGTATGGCAGACCAGAATCTACATGCTTAGTATTGTCTGTCTTATTTGGCCTGAGTTTTGGTTGGGCCACACAGATACACAGAGAAAAAAAATGAAGCAATTGTAGCTAGATATGAAGGCAGATCCCCTTACATATACGAACAAATAACTTGTCACAGAATATATTGTAGAGAAGTCTGGCTACCTCATTATCCTCTGAAAAGCCACTTGTTTAAAACTAATTTAATTTATACAGTACTGAACCTGTGTGCAACAGAATCAGAATGGCACGAATGACATCATCATTGTCTGCGTTTCCATTTCTTCTTCTGTAGTGACTATCTGTGGAAAACTGTCTCATCCCCAATTTGAGGATGCATCTATGCTCCATAGCCACCAAATAGTGCTGAGGCTCAGAAATCACCAGGTGTTATGCAAAGACAGTGATCCAGGTGGCTGCTGTTACCTGTGCCAGGGGTTTTCTTTGGTCCGCAGGCAGGGAGCAGAGGAAAATAACCCAAGAGGAGGCAGGGCCCTTGCAGACAGCGTCTGCCATAACGTGGGCCTGCAAATAGAGTTCAGCTCACCTGGCAGCTCCGCTGAACTCTGGATCTCTGCAAAGTTTCTGTGATGCACAGCGGGGAGTACTGCAGTTACAGCGTGTGATTCCCCTGGTCTGTTGGGTTTTGAGGGTGCCTGTCCATCCCCAACCACGGCCTGAGGGAGCTCAGGTGGGTCTCTTTGGGGCCACACCTGGTGTGGGGCTGGGAGACCTTGTCCTGGAGCCCCCCGGTCACCCCGCTGTTCCTTCCCTGTCCCGCGGGGACGCGGCGCTGCAGCCCAGGAAGGAGCTCGGCGGGGTAAGAGGAAACAGCTCGTCGGCTGAGCTTCCAGAGGCAGCTTCCTTGTACCGGTAGGCAGGAGGCGCCATTACACAGCTTGTGAGGGGGAAGGCGCGCGGGGCCAGGGGCGCCTGCGGATGCCAAGCCCCCGCCGGGACCTGCGGCCCGGCCCGGGGCAGCACCGCCGGCAGCTCACACGTTCCGGTCAGCACCTTCCGCTCCAAAGAGCAGCTGTTTCCCAGTTCCTGGCCACAGAGAAGGAGGAGGCTGCAGCCCGCAGCAGCGCAGCCTCTCCCGGTGTCTGCCAGGTGCGCCCCGGCCGCGGCTCCCTCAAGCCCCGGGCCCCGCTCCGCCCGGCGGGGGCACCCGCGGCGATTCGAACGTATCAGCGACCTACGAATCACGAGAAACGCATCTGAAAGTGTAGCGTACGCTACCTAATGTGTGCTTGTAGTATTTGAAGTCCTTTGGCTCAGGGGATCATTCTGATATTAGCACAGGTCTTGCCCCGGCAAAACGCAACTGAATGCGTGCGGCACAGCTGAACTGGCGTGGGATTCTGTCCATTGCGCTCCAGGGCTCCAGCTGCCTCCTGATAAACTTGCCTGTCTTCTCTATTATTTTCATTTCCCGGGTAAATTAATTAACTGGGAAACATGCCCTTTCCTTCTCAAAATAATAACAGCAGCAGAAAAACCCCAAACAAAAATAACAACATAATACACCAACAAAACAACAAAACAAACGCAACAAGAAAAACAAAACAAAACCCCCAAACCTGTGGTGTTTTCATTAAAACGTCAAAACCTTTTGGTTAGAAAATTTTGAAAAATATGTTTGAGGAGTTTTTTTTTTTATTCATATGGCATGTGCAGGGAGGGGAAGGGAAGAACAGACAAGAGGAAAATAAAAAAAAAAAAAAAAAAAAAA
>VZTI01005431.1:1422788-1471003 GCA_013397865.1 Struthidea cinerea | reverse complement strand
AAAGAAAGAAAATGGCGGGGGGCAGAAAAAAGACTGAATGACGAGAAAGAAAAGCAAAAAAAAAAAGATAAAAGAAAAGATAAAAGAAGCTGGTATTTCTTGCAAATCTTTGTTTAAAAAGAAAAGTAATTTTCAGCTGAAAATACTTCAGCAGCAGCAATAAAAAAGTAATTTTAGCAAGTAGTTAAACCACACAAATAAATTTACTCACCTGCATAGCATGATTTCCTCGTCTGAACAAAGTTTATGAACTGCTCATGTGTCAGTAGGATGGATTCCTGGTAAAGAACTGATTAATTTCAGTGGAGTAATCCTAACACAAATTGGGTATAAGATCACGATAGGTGTCTGGCTTCAGTGATTCCTGATTTACATCATTAGCCAGCGGAACTGAACTCTGACATTTCTCCTTAAACATGCTTACTATTAAATGAAACCGGCTTGTTTGACCTAACGTTGTTTGCTGCTCCACGGAGCTAATATTAAACTCTGCCCTAACATGTATGTACATTAACCCCGATGATCCTAAAGGGAAGCTGAACTTGTACATGTATCAGAGGGCAGAATTTACCCCTGTACTTACAATAACCAGAAATTTCAATTACATATCTGGCACATGACGGATTTTAAATTGATTTCTGAATAAAAGCAAGTGCTTTACTGGCTTTAGCACTCAGCCAAGCCAATTGGAAAGAATGTGTAAACTTTACCTTTTGCCTACTCCATCTGCCTGTGCCTTGAGAGTTGCCTTTGCATAAACCTTACTCGGGTATTTGTTATCTACTCTACAGGCACACTGTGATCTTTATTTTCCTTTCAACCACAGCCACCATCAAGTCTAATAAGAACTGGCATTATGTTGAGTTTTTGTAAAATAATACTGGGGTTAAGGCTTATGTTTAGGGATGACAGTAAAAACCAGCCAAAGCCATGCTCTGAAGAAGTTCAGGAAGGCACAACGTGGATGAGAGGAGTGCAGGGGTGCAGGTCAGGGCACCCCTTCGGCTGCCTTGTAGCAAAACTCTGCGGTGTGATGAACTCGAGGACTTGCAGGGGGTATTTTTTGCTCAGTGAACTTTCTCTCTGGCCCATGGCTCAGAGCTCCTGGAGGGTGTTGGGAGGCTGCGGGCTTTCCGCTGGCCCCCGGAGGGAGCTGCAGGCTGCCGCAAGCTCCGCTCGCCGGGCCGGGCACCAGGAGCGAGGTGGGGATGGGGACGCTGCGGGTAAATCACCGCTTTGACTTAACAGCCCGCGGTGGGAAAACAGCAATCCAAAAACCGACGAGGAATTCAAGGTCTTTTTCCACCTACAGCTGAGAATGTGTTTGATAAGCAACACCTAAAACATGTTAGGAAGGAGACAGTTTGTTTGCTTGAGTGTGACTTTCTTGGCAGCAGGATTTCTCCTTAATTTATAACCATTATGTAAACTTCTGACTTCCAGATTCACACTGTGAAAATATTCAAGATGAACTAATCAGGGTGGAAATCTGAAATTGTTTCTGCATGGTTTATATCCCCCATCTGGCAGCACAGAACAAACAGTACGACCCTGGTGGTGTTTACATGAGTTACCTTGTTGGAGGAAATGATTGTACTTAGAAAATTGTCCTTGCTTGAGAAATGTAACAACTTGTTGGCCTAAACAGGACTTTATATCTTTTAAATATCTTCCCTTTTTTTTTTCATCTTATGTGTCTGAGGAGGGGGAAGTTAATAACTGTGAATTAGAGCTTTCAAACCACATCTGTCTTTTAACTACAAGCCGAACTTCAGTTAAATGTTTGAAAGTTACAGTTGGTCCCTTTGCTTACTCTCTATCGAGAGCTGTACTGGGGAGCATTCTCAGAAATCCTGATTATTATTCTTATTACCTATTAAGACATTCAGTGTGGCTCTTTCCCTCCCTAAAAAAACTTGGCTGTCAGCAGTTTCAAGTGGCTGTGCAAATGTAATGTGCTTGGTCAAAAAGCATAAACGTGCTCTGTGATTTGCATTTTGCTGCACCCATAAGTGGAGTTTCACTATAGCAAAGTTTATTATGGCCAGTTTTCATAGTATTTGATTGGATTTGCTATTCTGTCACTCACCAAGGCTTTCTTTTAGGAAGAGTTAGAGAATAGAAGGTATAGCTTGACAAATACTAATAATGATAATAAGACAAATTTGTCTTCGTGAGCTATGGAGTTTTCAGCAACTTTAGAAGAGAAATTTTTTTTCAGTCATTGCCTTGCAGTGCAGAATACTTTACAAGTTTGGAGCAGAGTCTGAATCTGCATCCAAAAGTGTTCCAGAAAAAATATAAACACATAACATTATACCGTGAGACTTCATAACCCTAAAAGGTAATTGTTTTCATAAAAAAAAATGGTCATTTAAGTCAGAGTTGTTGCACAGAATTATCATGGGGAAGACAACATGTCTTTTTTAAAACCTAAAATAAATGAGGTCTTGTGTAGTGAACCGTTTAAATTTTTTGGCTCTAGTTTGTATTATTCTGTAGTTTTCAGTTGGCCTTCTAGTGATCACTGTGAATTAATGGGATATGACTCTGTCATGTGAGCTTTCCAAAAAAATCATGGAATTACATTAAATTTATTTTACTATGAATTCCATCTATGTTCTCCCAGAAAAATTCCTGGACACAAATAATTTTAAAAACAACAAAACTGGCTTGTCTTTCAGGCTGAAAATTATTTTCCAAACACTTAAATCCATAATTAAAAAGTGGGTTTTCTTTCATCCTAATATAAGGAGCCAAGATAATGCATACTTTGCATTAAAATTTTGGCAGTTTTTATACAGTTATTTCTTAGTCCAAATCAAATTTATATGCTAAATGATTTACATTAAAATTGTTTTATGTTTCTTAGCTTGAAGGTTTAAGATGATTTGAAGGAAAACAACATATCCAATATCCCAAAGTGACTTTGCATTAAAACCTGGTTACTAAATAAAGTATGTATTTAATTTGGATTTTTTGTTTTACTTTTTTTTTTTTTTTTAAATGAAAGAAATGTTCTGTGTTGGAAGGAGCTGCTGCTATACAAGGCAGTAAAAGAAGTGGATCTTACAGCAAAGCAAAAGTACCATTGACCCTTAAGGAAACAGAATTAGGGTCAAATTATATAAAGAAAAAAGGGGAGATTTTAGACATATGAAAGAAAACTTATTTCCTGAATGCATTGTAGTACTGGAGAGATCCTAGGAGTGTTTGAACATGACAAACTTTAGGAACTGAGAGACGTGCAGGAACATTGTGAGCATTTTAAAAAAAACATATCCAGTTAATTTAAAAGATCGGATTACGTATTACTCAATAGAATGCAAGGAAGTAAAAAGAAAAAATTTCTTTTTGGAAGTACTTTTCGCCTTGTTCATAGGTCTAATGTGAAGAGTGCAGATTTTTCTTTTTAATCACAATATTTTTTTCAGACAGCTGAACAGCAACTTATTGTGAAATTTCAAGGACTATTTTAAAGTGCATAGTTACCAAATAGATTTTAGATTTGTTGACATGAATGCTCTTATCATTACTTACAGGAAATATAAATTCTAAGGGAAAAGAAAACCTGGAGAATGTTGAATAATATCTAAAATAATGTGGTAGAATGAGTGTTAATTTCAAATCCTTTACATGATGAAAAAAAAAGAAAAAAAGTGAAGGTAAACTGCTGTTTAACAGCTTCCCACTGTTATATAAACTTTCAAACAACCATGAAATGTAGGTCTCTGGACATCACTTGAAAGAACCACAAATAAACAGAGGGTGGTACCACACTTCTGTTCCCTAATGTGTAACTAAAAGGTTTAGCTAAGAACAGAAAGTGTCTAAAACTCCTTTTTGTTTATCTACTGCCTTGTGTACCATAAACACAAATAAGCAAAGCAGGGCCGGAGAGGGGAGGTAGGATGCTGCCTGCCTGTGAATAAGGCACAGAGGAGGTAAAAAGCCTGTTAATGTCTCTGGAGGGTCATCTTACCTTTGTGTATGCGGTGGGCTGGGACATTTATGTAGCAAAGAATCACCTACTTAAAATATAAGGATGCTGCACTTAACACTCCTGTGCCAGAACATCTCTGGGGACTTGTATATCCTTCATGGAAGTTTGCTGAAGTGTAACTGTTTAGCAATTACTTGGGACTTAGAATAATGGTGTCCTTTTAACAGAGCAAAACACAAGCTGGGCCGTTGTATCTAATGTTCCTCCAGCCTGCAAGGCTGCATCCCCTTCAGACTTGCTGTGATCATGACCAGAAATTTGTAGTGGTCCTAAATCATACAAAATTCCTCTGAAATTGAGGGTGGCCCTGTATAAGCTGGAATTTCCTCCTGGGAGGAAGCATTTGTACCTCTGCTGTTCCTGGTGCTGCGTATGCCGAGCCAGGGAGAAGGGTCTGCTCCTGGGGAGAAACCCAGCTCTGGGTGATGGCACAAACCCACTACCAGAAAAAATAATAACTTTTTAGCTCCACTGGTGTAAATTAAGAGTTATGCAAGTTATCCAGAAATACACCCAGGCAGAAGGGTTTATTTTCTCCAAAGATAATACTTGTAATACTTTTATCCTTTGACACCAAAACAATGTAAATAAAACAATGCAAATAAAACCCGGAAAGGTAATTTTCCTTGAGTCTTGCTCCAAAACTATCCTACCTTTCCCACATCCCTCACAAAAAAAAAAAAAAAATTCTCTCCTTTGGGGATTTCAGTTTTGCTTTTGTTTTAGCAAATAAAGTGTTTAGGCAGTACAGTGACAAGCAGCAGCATAAATCCAACAGTCCACTGAATGTAACATGTTTAGGAGAAAAGTGGGGCCTCTGGTTCAGACAGAGTAATTAATATCTATTGAGGTATAGGCTTCCTTGAAGTATTCATTATGTGAAATCAGGTACTTACATGTGCAGCAATTAAGTTGATATATATGTGTGTATTATTTATTTATTTGTGTCATGCATGTGATAAATTACCGGTATGTGGACATATTTTAAAACCTGTTCCTAATCTCAGTGTTGGTCATGTAACCTAAGAAGGAATGAAGACGTAGGCTCGAGTGATGATGGTTATACAACATCCCAACAAGAGCAGAACATAACACAAATGTCATTACAGCCCAGGGCTGCACACAAAGCATTCTGACCGCTTGTAGGTTTCATTCGAGTGGTGAAAAAATGTGTGTGTGTGTGTGTGTGTGTGTGTGTGTGTGTGTGTGTAGCAAGGATAATCAAAGGATCCATATGCTCTTTTTATTCCCATTTACAGGAACATTTCATGGCAGGAGCTCACTGGTGGCATTTCCAGAGCAATGTGGTAGGTGGGAGACTATGCAAACGGTTACAAGCTGTAGAATGAAGTCAACAGCCTGCAAGTGACCCAATAATAATGCAATTTGCAGAAGGAGTATGTACAGGAACAGAAAGGAAAAAATATATTCCCCATCTGGGCAGTTATTGAACATTTTTGACCATGGAACATGCAAAGTGGGGTGGAGCAGAGATTTTCCTGGCTTGCCTTCCACATCAATCAGTTTGTTGGGAATTGTGCACAGCAAACACAGTTGTGCCACTCTGAAAAAGACAATGGATCAGAGAAACAGCAACAACATTTTTCCAAAATGACTGGTGGTTCTAGGGTCTCATTGGACATACTTTGAAGCTGTCACACTTTCAGGAAGCGTTGAAGCCCTATTCTCTGAAACTCAGGCCCTCTCAGTCAACTGAGGGCAAAACACATTGTGTTTAGGAAGGCTCCGAGTGAGGGACATGAAAATCTTCGTCCGAGATAATTGTGTTCAGGGGATTTCTGTCACTGCAGTAAACAACTGTGGGAATTCAAATCTGCTGTTCTTATTATTGATGTGATTTTCAACCAAAATGGAGAAATAGCACATCGTTGCAAAACAGCAAAAAAATTTAAATTATAGATATCCTCTACAAATGAAAAGCATTTCAAGGAATGTGCTGATTCCACACCTTTTCTGTAAGAAGTTGTAGTACACAGAGCCACTTTTTAGTCATGCACACGATTTTCAAATAACATATACACGTTATACAATATTGGAGTTCTGCCACTGAAATGACTTTGTGTTGACTGTTGGAGAGTATGTGAAAGGCTTAGGGCCCAAAATGGTACTTTTCACTTCTCATGCTCTACACAGGTTTTTGTGGATTCTCAAGACTATAATGGAGTTTCACTTTCTTGAAATTCAAGCTATTTTTCTGATCAAAAGCTAAAAAAAGAAAACCAAACCAAACCAAACAAAAAAACCCCCAAAGTCAAAAACCAGTGTAAGAATGTTCATGTCTAATTTAGCAGACCATATTAGCCCAAGGCTAGCACTGGAGGTTGTCAAATTTTCAGTTGAAGTTTTTTTTCAGGGAGAAGTCAATTTTGTTAACATTTTTTAATTGTTAAAAAAGAAACCAGGAAAAAAATCTTTTTAAATATCAAGGTTTCTTTTCAAAAATAAAAGCCCCAGTTGTCTGCTTTTGTTTTTATTTTTTTTTTTTTAGAAGCTGAAAGCAGTCAAAACCCAGTTTTATGATCAACTGAAAAACTGAGAAAAAGGGAGAAATAGTTTATCTTTCAAAAATGTCATCAATACATTTAATTATTACTGGAAGCCAAAGTCTCTGAGTGCTTGAATATTTTTCTTTTCCTTTCTTTCCTTTTACATACTTTTTCTGTGTGTGTCTATGTGTGTATCTGCCTTCACAAGGCTGTAAATTGTGATTAATCTCCCAATCTATCACCAGGATTGAATTGCACTTTGTACTGTGCTGCAAGACTAATTAATTTAATAGTCTTATGTAAGTGCAGTCTAGATGTGGCGGTTTTGAGCCTCCTCACACATTTTGAGACTCTGAACTGAATCTGAAACTTTTTAGGTTCATGTTCTGGACAAGCCTGAGAACATGCCAGCTCTGGCTGCTCTGGGCTGTGCACACTCAGCTCTGCCAGACATTATTCGGGTTAGTCGAGCAGAAGGACAACCACACATGTTCCTCCTGCACCCATCCTCTCAATCCCATGTAAATGTCCAATTCTTAAGAAATCCTTTCTCAAATATATTCCTATAGCTAACCTGAACAGACTTTCCAGCTTAATGTCTTCTCCTCATGGTCCAGACATCTTCAGTTCTCCTTTGAGCTTTGAGAATGGTCGGACCAGAAGCAGTAACAGCTTCTCTGGTCTAGTATGTCGCTGTTGCTGTTTGATGCTCCAAAATGTAAAGGAGCTTAAAATAGCACATTGACTTGTGAAAGGTTCTTCCTCATCAACTCAGAGAAGTCACCAGAGAGACAGAGGTAGGAATTAATTGAGCCCAGAGTATGTTTTACTGTACTATTCCTATGCAAGCAATGAAAAAGTCATAATATTGGAAGTCGAAGAGTAAAGTTCTTTACTCAGGGAAGGAATTAAATTCCTCTTCCAATGCAGAAACATGCACATGCACATCTGACCTTATTTTTTGTAACACAGATGTATATTTTCTGCATGTTCTGATATGCATTTCCAAAATGACAGAGCTGGTTTGGTACTTATTCTGTTCTGTATTTTCTAACATTGCTGTTGGCTTCCTGCTCACGGTGGATGTGTTTTTGCACTGCTGGTTTTGACTGTGTAACTTTTCTTTTTAAATTATTTTTTTCTTATTCTAATTTACATAGCGTGAGCTTTTACTCAGCTAGAAATCCTGGCCTGGGTTTTTCCACAGACCTGAAACTCATGAAGAAAAGAGAAAGTTCATGAAATGAAGACAAAAGCAGAGCTTCCAGACCAGGCCAGTGGATTTCTTCACCCGCTGTACATAGAGCTTGGAGCTCAAGACAATATCTTGGATTCTGAAGGTATCCTAATTCAACTTGGAAGGATTCCTAATTTCCCTGAAAGCTAAATTAGCTCCCTAGCACTGTCATGGTGAGACCACTGTCACCTAAACCATCGGAATACCATTGCCTGTGTTATCTCAGCTGCATCCGTCAACAGCTTTACAATTTTGACATTTGGGAGAAACAGTTGTAAGATTTTAATGAGAGCAGACACTTACCACCCCCAAGTAGCCAAATAGGCTAAAAATATCCCTTGTTTTGGTATTCCTAGGATCCCTGAGGTTAGTGATATGTTTAATTTGCTGTCCATTTGAATACAGGAACTCTCTTGACAGATTCTTGACAGTGGAGAATTTTGTTAACGGAAAGGTTTGAATCAAGTAACATTCCCACTCAATCCCCTTCTTTAGCTGTCCTCAACAGTATATTGCTCACATTTTGTTCATAAAATGAGGGGCAACAAAGATTCCAAGATCTGACAGGTTCCCTGTTCTTTATTTTAAAAATAGAACCATTACCCAAGACTTTTTTTCCTATCAATTTATTCTGCTTAAGGCAAAAAAAAAAAACCTCAAAGAAACAAATGCCCTCAAAACAAAACACCAACAAAACCCCACAACAAAACCTCACAAGCTGAAGAACACTTTATGACCTTGTGAAGTTTTCTCTTTAAGGCCCTCTACTTGAAATCTCTTACATTCCTTCCTTCCTGATTGTGGCTTCATGCCCCTTGCTTAGTAAAATGTTCAGAAGCCCGTGATGAATGACAATGGGCTGACTGTGGGACTTATGGCAGAATATTGGCCTTCCTTGCTTGCTGCATGTACAGTACTTGCTTGTTGCTGTTATGGCAGCAGCCACACTGCTGAAGATGTAATTGGTTCCGAGACCAGCAACTTCTGGTAGGTCATTTGCACATCAATTTTGTTCTAGTAGATTACATATTGAACATCTAGAGGAAGGGTTACATGGGGAAGAAAAAGTGCTATTTACATATTAAACTTGCTTCCCTTGCATGAGATACATCTTACCTTTTATATGGAAAACGTATACCCCAAATATTCTTTTCTCATTCCTACCTGGGATGAACCAGAGCCACATTTTCTACTAATGGTCCAGCTGAATAACCTTGTGAGTTAGTTAAAACATACCTGTTTACTTTGGCTAAACCAAAGCTTACTTCGTCAGTGGAATAAAGATCCAGGAAACTGTTCTCAGCATTGGTCTACAGGTACAATTTCTTTTGCGGAAGTTAAACAACAGAGAAGCTGGGTGGAGATCAACACTCCCTGGGTGGAGACACACTTACCTGAGAGAAAGTGTGGACAGAGCTCAGTCTTTTCCAGCTAAATGTGTTCTATGATCCTATATGACAGAGAAGAGTTAGCACAGAGCAAGAAAGACCTGAAAAGCAAAGGCCTGACTAGTTCCTGAGCGGAAAGCAAGGTTCAGCACTCTGACAAATGCTATTGTGTCTTTACCAGGTGCTTTGCACAGCACTGCCCTACACAGTGTGCATGAAGCTCACAGGGATTTCTGTACCCCATCCACTGCTCAGCCAGTGTGAGCCCTAGAGAGAGGGTCTGCACATGGTTTGGGAGTTCCTGGAAGATACCTCAAACAATTGTGCAGCACTGAAGTACATTTGTGTAGAAGCCATATGATGACTACAGGTCAACTACTATTTGCAGTCAGGAATTTACGCACAAGGTTTTGGCATTCCTACAGTTACTGTTATCCTGCAGTCAGCTACAAAACATTCTGGACTTTTAAGTGCTTTTAAAAACCCACATCTTTCTAAGTTTTTAAAGTGGAGTTTTATGGGGGGGGAAAACCCCTTCTGGATATTTCTGCTACTCTTTTCTTTCACAGATTTCCTTTCACTTCATAGGGTTTCTGGGAAGAGGCATCCAGAAGTGCAGTGCTCCTATGCTGAGGTGTCTTAGTCATACAGGCTAAGTTTATACTACAGAGCAAACAGTGCAAGTGCCTGTTCTCTGACCATGGGGACAGCTGGCATTGTCATGATATTTACATGTTATTAAGTTTTCTTTATTTCCAAAATGTGGGCTATTTCAAGCTGCCTGTTCTGAGTGGTCATTCTCCCATATTAACTTCTGCACTCTGCCAGGAAATTGTTTGGGAAATGCTAGGTGATTTTAACAAAACCATGTCAGGGACCATTCTTACAGTTTCACCATGTAAGTGGTAGAGTTGCAGTACCCAGAATATTCCCTGTCATAGATGTAAAAAAGGACTATTGTGTCCATAACTGGCAATATGATGCCTTCTTGCTTGCAAGACAGAACTTATTTTTGGCAGTTCTGTTCCTGTGTATTAGAATTACATTTTAGATAAAGATTAAAAGAAGAGGGCAAATTTACAGACTGTTTATCCAGCTTCAGTATTCACATATTCTGGATAAGAAATTGGAGGCTGCCCTTTCCATTATTTGAGGTTTGATTTATGTTCTGAAGTTTAATTGATCTGCACTATTTCATTTTTCATTTTAAAATAGACCCAAAGACCCTGACCCTCTTAAAAAGAAAGAACATTAGCTTGTGGTATTGCTGTACAAAAAGTAAACATCCAGTTTTATGAGGAAAATGTCTTTGGGATGCATAACTATCGCATGTCAAAGACTGAATGTGGGATGTAGTGTGTGACAAAGACTCAAAATGAGGGACACACAAAAACTATTCATCAAGTAAATTTAAAATGTGGTGGGATCCAGTCCTATAGTATAAATAAGTCTTCTTCTAACCTCAAAATAATGATTCTTTATTTCTGATATAAATTGTTGTCAACAAAAAAAATTGTGGTACAACCACATTTGTGTGGAAAGCAGGAATCTGAGTCTAAAACTAGATGTTGGAAAAGAATGTCTAAATATATGATATATACCTATTTAGTTCTTGTTATTGTTCATGAAAGTCTTAGTTTAGCAGTGGCAACTGATTCTTTACTAATTGTATCACATATTTTGGACTGACTCCTCATTAATATAAACTGGATGTCAACCTGAAATCAACCTTCCAAAGAGGAAATGAAGGACATGTGAGGCCATTCTGGTTTCCACCAGTTGAGAGCTTGGACTTTCCTTATTATTTTTTTCCTTTTTTTTTCTCTCTTTTTTTTTTTTTCTCTTTTTCTCTTTTTTTCTGTCTTTTTTTTTGTTTTTTTTCTGCTTCTCATTTTAATACAAGATAGCACTTTAAATTTACAGAAGAAAAATGCAAATAAAAACTGGTAAAAATGTTAATGCAAAGCTTGTTTAACAGTGTTATTCAATGTTTTGAATGCTACTGTACCTAGTTGCTTGGCTAAAGGAAGTCAATCAACTGGAAGACTTATTTATGTGTCTGAAACCTTGTGTAAATTGGAACTTGTAAGGAAATGCTAATGCAGCCTCTGTTGTGAGATAAGAGTGAAAGTGTGGTTAGTCATGTAGCTAACAAGCAATTTCTGTTGCTGTTTTTACTAAGTTTATGGATTAAAATCCATTAGATGTGATAGTAATGACCTGCTTCTAATCCAGACAGATTTTATAGTTGTTAGCACCTCAGACTTTAGTGAAACAATTCCAGGATCAATCTGATGCAAATGAGAAGAAAATCAGGCTGCAAATGCTGCAGTTCTAATGAAACCCTTCTCCCTGATCCTGTCTCTGACCTCCCATACTTTATCTTTCAAAGATCAGCTTTGTGGTGTTAATTATGGGGTAAGTAAGCAGTTACTTCCTAGAGCAAATCAGCAAAAGTCCAGGTTTGCTCTAGAGGTCCCAAAGATCAGAGCTCTGTGTTTCTTCAGGTTTCAATTTACCAGGCTCAAAACACTTAAAAGCACAAGGAGGAGAGGCTGGGGAGTGATCGGTTTACAAGTGACCTGGGAGTTCACAGTCTCCATCCCGTGAAATTACAGCCCATATAATAGGTCTTGTGCAGACAAAACTGCAACAAATTAACTCTAGCATCTTTGTTTGGAGGAGAAAAACACCTCTGCTTTATCAGCAATTCCCAGGTTGCCCTTCACTGCAGCACCAAACTCTTTCTTTCCAGGAGAAATGTTTTGGACATGACACACACTTTGCTATTCTGCCAAGAAGGTGAACAGCATTTACCAGTGTGGCTTGGTTTGAGTCAAAACTCAAACCCCAGCCCTTCAAGAACTGACGAGCACCAAGGATGTCTCTTACATGTGTAGTTACACTGAACCTCATCACTGTCCACTCAACTGAGTTCCCACCAAGTATTCATGGTCAGAAAATTCTTCTGCGATCAGTATGAATTTAATGACATGTAGAAGTGTTTGAAAGACTTAGTGTAGGGTGAGGAGTGTGTTTTGTCATCACACATCATTCGGTGTGCTTGATGCCATCTTATAGGTGCGTCTGGGAATGTATATGTGTCTACATTCTGTTGGCCTACACCAAAACCATGAGTGTAATGAATGGACATATCTAGAGGAAATTGACAGAGAGGTCAGAAGCATTGGCCTGTAACAAAAAGAATGTGCTTAAAAATGAAAGAGTGTTATCTGCAAAAGTGGCAACATTTTTGTTAAGACTTTCAGAAGATATTTTCTTAAGTCATGTTCAGTTTTTGCTACTCCACATTTACTTTTGCAGATGTCAAGGATGAAAAATATTTTATAATTTTACTGTGAAATCTGACAACTTTGCAAAACCAGGCAGTTTTAACTCTGGGTTTGAAAATTTACTGTTAGTTCCAGCACTGCATCCCATTACTTCTTTTCAATAAACTTGTATTTGTAACTAGGGTGTGCTGCAGCAATCCTGAAGTCAGACTGCAAGCCAAGATTCAAGGTGGTTAAATTCATCTCTCCAAGAAAAGTACATTCAGAGGTGTATATAATCTGTAGCAAGAAATTTTAACAAAGACCCTGGAGATGGAAGCATGTTGCCATCTCTGAGATTAGCAGTTGTTTCTAGGCCCTCACCTACTTGTGCAATATCCTTGGCAGGGTTCCAGAAGATAACTTCTCTCCATATAAAAATACCATACAAATAACATTAAGAGTATATTTCAGTGGGGCTCTGTGCCTAAGATGAAATGTTGCCTGGTGCTTCTCCGTGTTTGGGGAACAAAAATGAAACTAGTTCTATTTAGAAAATCATTAAGGCCCAAAAGAAGAGCCTAATTATTGCTGCATTTCTATTCTCTGGAGGTACGCTGGTCTGTAGAAGCAGTGCGATGAGCAGAAGGCAGAGATGCATAAAGGAGAAGTAAGTTGCCCTTTTATGCAGGTGCTGAGACCCAGAAATAGCTTGGAAATACTGACTGTGCAGGTGCAGTGAATGTGCTTAGCCCAAATCAATCAAATATTACAACTAGATGATATTTTGTACTCCAGACATTTGAGCAGAGTAGTTTGACAGCCAGTTATGTAGGTTTTGTGACTTCTTAATATCTGCCCATGTGGACACTAAAGAATACGCCTGCTCTCAAAAGTCCCAAAGCCACTGGAGGAGAGGTTAAAGTTGTGCTTTGGCATGTACAACAGCCTTCTGCTTCTATAGAGGCAGCCTTTGTCTGCCTGTAGCAGAAATTTAGAGCTGGGGTAGGGGAGAGAAACTTTGCTAATGAAACCAGAACAGGATATCTCTGGTATCATGGTCATGCAGTGCCTGAGCTAATTAGGAATAGGGCATGGATGGCAGAGTTCACTTTTGGACAGAGAGGAAGATCAAGGTTGCTTGGGCAATCAGTCCAGTGGATGACACACCTGATACGTTGCAAAAAAATGGAACAGTCAGAACACTTTACAGATTATGTTCTCATTCTGCAATACTTGCAACACAGGCTTAAATCTATGTCCTATAGGATGCTGTGTGGGACCTGATTAGCAGGCAATGGTGAACAGTCCTCCTGCCAGCTGAGCACAGCCCTGCAGGCCTCCCTCACACTCCTTGGTGCCTTGAGAGGGCATTTCTGCAAACTCTGGCTGGTGCCCAGATGTTGGGACATGGTTGGAGACACTTTCTCAAACTGCCCTTGATCATTTCAGCCTGCAAAACAGACCTGGACATCATATTCTGGCTCACCTTGGACCTTAGGAGCCCCAAGGACTTAAAACCCTGCCATTGAGAGAATTGGAACCTTGTTTTAGGGCTGTAAATTTTTGCAGCGTCGGTAAGTTAGAGTTCAGATCCAGAATGCTGACCTGAGCTTGACATGCAATATAAATGTATCCTATGATGGGTTTATAACATCCTGAAATCTGTTGTGGTTGTGGATCCAGACTGCAGACTTTTTAGCTGTATCCTAAGGTTTCATTTTTACCAGCAAGTTAAACAGGGCACAGGCACAGACACTAAAACTCCATTATCTGTAATGTTAAATGGTGCCTTGCCTGATTTTGACTCAAGATAACTAGCACTCTCCCTGATGATTCCCAGGTGTGGTTTGAGGATAATGTATGGGATCAAGATATTCCGCATGTTGAGTCTGAGTGTGGCCACCTTATTTTGGAGGTAAAGACAGATAACCATATCATGCTAAGTTAGCTTCGGGGTCACATTATCATTTATTTTACTAGTATAGATTCTCTACAGAGGCTCTGAGAGGAACCCACTCTTACATGGCCTAGACTCCAAGCTGATGGAGAGACTGTTGTGTTGCTTGGGAGAAGATAGAAAGCCTCTCCATGGGAAGGGTGCAAGGAGTGTTTCCATACATACATGCCCTAAGGCAAACTTTACACTGGAAATATGGAACAGCAATATGATGAGGATATTTTTGTGGAAGAGTCTAGACTGAGTTACTGCCTACTAGCTTCTCAAGGCAAATTCTCTGAGGCATCCCCAGAAGCTAATTTCAAGGGTGGGTGTGTATTAAACTCTCTTTTCTAATCAGTTGCACAGCACATGCTCTTGATGTTACACTTTTCCTTATAAAATCTTGAAAAGGCTGAGCTGTGGTCTGTGTTTCAGCAAGAAAATACACCAAGAGACATGAAAAGGAGTGATTGAAAGTAAATCAATAGCTCATAATCCATTATAAAATATCATATTTCTGCCCAATGTGGCCTGCAGCTATTATCACAGTTTTAGATCCCCAGGCTGTGACTACTAGAAACTCATCTCTCTCAAACTATCAAAATACAAAAGAACAAAAGTAATCTCCTTCAGAGAGATTATGATAATAACAAAACAGGCATAAAGTCTTCTGCTGCTAGTGCTGTTCTTTCCCTAGCACCTCTGATTCTGTGCAAGAATTTGACTCTAAACCAGGACAGAAAATCTACTGAAAACTGAATATATTCTTAGGCTGAGAGAAAGAATTTGAATGTTCTGACACTTCAAAGACAAGCCCACTTTTTTCAAAATACTTCCATGGCTTCAATTTTCATAATTTTTAACAGACCTGATATAATTATTTATGCAATCAGTTTGACAAGTTTTTTTTTTGCTTTACAGCTCTTCTTGACTTGTCCTTGCTTACAGTGTAATCATGACAATTCTTTGTCATAAACATGCAGAAAACAAGGTTAAAGGATCTTCTGTAAAATGTTCTTGCTTCAGTTTAGCAATATTACTTTTTCTTGACATTGTATGAGCATTCTCATTTGGCTGTGGAAAAAAGTCTTCTCTATCTGTATTTTGACATTCAAATATTTGAAATAAAAATGTTTCAAGGCAGCTGTCAGATACTTAATAAAAATATTAGTTCAGGTTACACATATTTAGAGCACTGAGAACATGGGATATGAGAACAGAATTGAGAAAGAACGTTTTAATTGTAAACTAGTGGTATAGAAATTTTAAACAATAGTAATGAGAGCCAGGATATAGACATCTTGAATTCTGCAACCCCTATTAAGCAAAGTACAGCCAGACGCAACAGTTAAAAATATGTAACCACACAAGTTCCCCATTTGCCCTCTTTTATTTGCTCTGTGTTTTCAATTTGTAATGACAATTTTGTATCAGAACAATAAACCAAGAGGATCATCTTTCTTTTGCCAGCTGTGACCCAAATGACTAGATTTGACTGTCCCACGAATGGAAACTGACAAATGAGACTTCAAAAGACTTCCCATTGCCAAGTTTAACAAAATTCTGCTATCTTTTAACCAAATATTTATGTATTACATGACTGTGCTTTATTATATTTATGTATTACATGGCTGTGTCCTATTAAATTTAAGTCTCCTCTGATCAGCGATACTCTCTTTCAGTGTCATTTGTAATATTTGGTTTCAATTAATATACATGGGATTGAAAGAAATGTACAAAACCTTGTTTATTTTCCAGCAGTTGATGGTAACTGATTAAATCATTGCACATGGCATGATCTCCATCCCCTGTTTGCTGTACAAGGCAGCTGGCAAGCCGCACCTGTCAGCCTAGGAGACAATCTCATAAAGTTGCCAGTAAAACAGTGTAGCTGAATACACATCTGCTAATAAATTCTTTTCATCATATCCTAATCAAACAGCATATGTAGTTTATGGCCTTGCTAATAAAGGGTTTGAAATATCTGCCAGTGAACTTGATTTTATCAATGTCAGCCCACCTGACCAGTTTTTATTTACTCCGCTGCTCAGTGGAAAGGTGTGTGGTGAAACAGCTGAGGCACAAGAAAAGGGGAACGAACATAGGTTGTTATCATAGACAAAGGGTAAATCAAGCCTTTTATTAATCCCCTTTGTCCATTAATGGCACTGCTTCACTGCCCTACTTTGCCAGTTATTCTGTTCCTGACTCCAGCCGCCACATGTAGAAACTTCCCCAGTGGTTCACATGGACAATATTCTAATAATGTCTACTGTAATACAAAAAGTGTGAGTGACAACTTGAATTTAAAGGTGGCTATGTCCAGCTGTCTGGTTGGGTGACTGCAGCTTAAAACATCAGATAAATAATGATTGATGCTTTTTAGCTAGTGTGTAAGAACCAGGATGTTAACATGGTATATTTGCTCATGGAACTGGCTTGAAGATGTTGAATAACACAATGTCTCTTCACAGGACTATCCATTGATAGTAACCAAGAGTGGCTATGACTAAAATAATGATATTTAAAGTTGAAATGAGCATTTGTGAGACAGATTTTGCTGTTCCGATTGGAATAGACCTCATCCAGCGTGGCTCTTCTGACTGATCTTCCTACTGGAACAGTGCCTTTTCCTCTACATAAGTCATTGCTGTTTTAATGTGTCAGTTTGTCATGTAACATATTCTTCCTCCTTGGTGTTTCTGTGAGGTATACAGCAAAAATATATTGCACAGGCAAAACAGCTCCCTGTGGAGTTGCTAACCCCACTGCACTAACTTCTGGAGTGTCCTCAGAAGCTGTACAAAAAGTAGTGACTTCTTTTCCTTACCAGTCCCAATGACCTGCTGCAAGTGTCCAGCACAATTTGTTCTTTGCCCTGGTTACTTATGCTATCCTACAGCTCAGCCAAGTGTTTCACCATAAGATTTGATCTTCCATACTGATCTGGCAAAGTGTCTCCCTTAGCATAGCTCCATGCATTTTTAGATTTTCTGAAGACATATAGTACACTGTGTAGCCAACTATAGTATTTATCTGTTAACTCATGCACCACTTATAGTTTTACTCTTTATCTCTTGTGCTACTATTACATTGCTTTGTATAAGAGCAATGCTACTTTTATTTGTTCAACTTAATGTTCCTCTTCTGTGTCTACCTAATCCTTCTGAAAGACCTCCTAAAATGTGTGGTGAGTTTTGAAGCCAGGAGTTGGATGTAAGTGCACTTTTTTGTTTCAGGAGCCCCACTGCACCTTTGCACTCTAGCCCATTCACACCTGATGCCTTCTTTGTTACCTTTTCTTTGGCACCACTGAGTTATGCAACATGGTGATGTGGTGATGTCCACTCTGGATTATTTTCTTTTCCTGGATATCCAACACTGTCCTGGCCTGCACATCTTGCTACTCTTGTGTGAATCTGGCATCTATGTGAACTACAATAAGTGGAAATTCCTCAGTCTTCTTCAGGATATCCTTTGCTTTTTTAGTCACACAAATCTTTAGAAACTTTTAAAATATGAAAGACAATCACACAGATGATTCAAATATGACTGTAATTTTTTTGTGTCATCTTCCCTTCTTTTTTTGTTTCTTTCTCTTTATGGTACATTGTCATCAGCAGGAAGTTTCACTCACCTTGCCTCATTGTTTTTGAGTCTCTGGACTATAGATAAACCATAGGACTGTTATCTTCTGTGTATCTACCTCTAAAGAACCTAAAGAGGAAGGAAAGAAAAAAAAGTCAAGACATTGGCAATGTCACAACACATCCTCTCTGAACTAGAAAACACCACTTTCCTGCCTTTGGAAAAAAATTTGTGTGGAGAAAAAAACTGGGAAATACAAAGTTCATAAATGTTGTTGCTGCTTCAAAAGAAAACACACCCCCACCTCCCCTACCACCATAGTATTACATCTATGTAATGATGAGTGTGCATATTTTTAATGCAATTTTCACATGAAAGATTTTGTAATCCTTTTAGAAATAAATTTATTTAATATACCCTATCAATATCTAGTTATTCTTTAAAAAAACTTGGAGTGCTTTATATGTCTGAGCTATTAACAACCCCTTTGGCATTACATTAAGGCCAACAGAGGATGTCAGCGGAGAGTTACTTAGTGTTTTCTGCAGTCTCAGCACATTTTCCCAGAAAATCAACCTTTGTCAACAGGATTAATTCAGTCCCTCATAATAGTTTTTCATAGATCCTAAAAAATATTTTTGTTTATTCATGATGTTTATAACACTGACAGTTTTTATTTTCACATTCCTTTGGGTGAGGAAAGCACTGTTTTCTGAAGTGATTTACAGCACTCCAAAAGGACACATGCCTGAAGCACCTGATAGAAGAGAGCTTCCATGAATAGAAAGAGGATAAATTTTTGGTGCATAAGCAGCTGACTTAGGCAGAGACACTTAGAAATAACCTTTTAGAGATGTAATTGTTCCATAGCAATCTCTCTACCCCATCAGCTTTCTCCTGATCCTCTTTTTTAAGCTCAGAGAGATGTTTAAAATATGATTTCCCTGCAGAAAAAGCATCCAGATGACAGTTTAGAATTTAAGATTAAATCTGCACATCCTGGGTCCAAGAAGAACAGTTTTATCATGGTGTCTCAGATGAGTGTCCTGTTCAGGCAGGTGTATATTCCATAATCACCTCTCAGGTTCAAAGCAAGTTGTCCCTTCATATTGTGGTAGCTAATATTAGAGATGCTTTGGAGAAGCCTGAAGGATTACACTTGACTAGTGAGATAGAGTTTCCTAGAAAAGCTTGAACATAACCTATGAAGCCTTTGGCTGTAGCCTGAGCACAATCTCTAAGAGTTCGTGGTGTGTAGGGCATGTCCACATCTTAAACATATTGACTGTAAAGACCGGAGTGTTTATGGAGAAGGTGACATCAGAGAAACAATTCTGGGAATGACTCTTCCTACACCACAGTAAGTGTCTGTAAAAACAGAGAGATGCTTAACCAATCTTGAATATGAGGCTTCTCTTAAAGCCAGAAATTAAGCCTGTGAATTCAGGCTGTAGTGTTGGTGATTTCCAAACAGCTATCTAAGGATTTCCACATAGGTTATAAGCAGTCAACAAAGAACTGAGGAAAATACTGAGTGTGGATTGTTTGGACAGAAGCCGAAGAAATAAGGTTCAGCAATAATCTCTGAATGGGGAAAAATTCTACTGGATGGCTATAGCTTATTTCTTTTATACATCCTTGTAGAATCATAAAACAGATTGCAGATTCCTAGCTGATACAGGATAAACTCTCATTTTAGTGCTACATTTTGGTGCAGAGACCATTTCTAGGCAGCAAAACATTACAAAAATTTACTCAATGGATATGGGATTGAAACAGACCTTTTTAATTATTTAGGCTGTCACATAAAATGGCCAGTGGCCACTATTTAGAACACTTTTAAATTTCATGACCAGGGGCTGTACAATGCATTAATCTCAAAACTGGGAATATAATCCCTCCTGGGCCAGTATTTGGCTATAATACTTTAAGCAGATATCTGTAATTTTGTAATCAAAGCCAAACAAATACAAACTCTGACCAGAGGTATTCTGAAGGGGTTTCTATTTGCAACTTCTGAAAAGAGACTTTCTGCCATAACACTCATTTTACTTTTCAGCTTGTGAAATAATCAGCAGATAAAAGGCAAAGGCTTCCAAAGAAGGAGGTAAATATATTTAATGAGTAAATATTGTATTATTAAACCAAAAGTGTCATACTCAGTTTCTGCACACAAAGCAAAACAGGCAGAACTGGACAGAGATCCTTTGATTTAACTGTGGGGTTTCTGACTTTTAGAAGTACAGAATGTGGTTTTGTGTCTGTCAGAATTTTTAGACATATATAACAAGCTACTCTTTGCAGTAGTGAAAAACATGGAAAAAGAATCCATTTTTATCTTTAGCAATCTGGGATGAAAAATGATAATATTGTAGCAGGTGAGTCTGGGAAGAACAGAAGAAGTGATCTTATCTCTCCATTTGACCCAAGAAAAGATCAAGTAGACCTAAACCATTCCTGGCATGTTTGTCTAACCTGTTCTTAAAACCTGTCAGCAAGAAAAACAGCACCAGTTGCCAGGCGAGCTATTCCAGGGCTTAACTCTTCTCACCATCAGAAAGTTCTTTCCACTGTCTAACCTAATTGTCCCTTCCTGCAATTTAAACGTACTGTTTTTCTTCCTCCTGTCAGGGGATCTGGAGAACAGACTATTCTGTTCCTCTTTGCAGCAACCTTTTAATTGCTTTACACCGTGGTCCTGTTCCCCAGGCTGTCTATGCCATGTATTGGGTCACCTCCAGGATCCATTCTGGAGATGAGAAAATAGGTGTCTTCTTGAACAAAGCATGGCTCAAGTTTTAGGCAGTCCAAGGACTGATCCGGTGAATCAGTCAAGCATCCAACATCTATCCACAAAACCTGGTTCTTCAACTTATACTCACCCCATTGGACCTTTCACACTTCTTGTTTCCTTGCACTGCATCCTGCTGCCCACAATCTACACCCGTGTTGTCCCTGTGAAGAAAATAATAAATATGACCGACGGAAAAGGAGATACTCTTCTTATCTAGGGCAAGCAGAAAAGGTATGCCCTCTTAAAGAATACCAAAATTTCAGTCCTAAAGTTAGGTCACTTGAGGGCAGGAGGAGCTCTAGCCCTTGTGGCAGGGTAGCTCAGGCTACCCTCGGCTGAGGTGAGAAAGGTCACAAGAGGAAAGAAAAGGACTGTGAGAATATCCTGAGCTGCTGACAGGGATGTGGCAGGGCAGCCACAGCTGTGAGCTTCCAGTGGGAAGAGTGCAATAGACGAACTTCATGCAGATCATGTGAGGTCAGTGAATCAGTGTGTGCCAAATCCATGGGGCAAGTACTAAGCCAGGCTTTGCTCCAAGGGCTACAGTATGTGGACACAATCAGTTCACATTACCAGGAGCGCACAAAAGCATAAGACAATTGTTAGAAATTAGGAATGAAATGGGGAATTTTGAAAAGAGAACATGGTGTGCTACTCTGGAAATTCACAAAAACTGGAATAGCTGTGCACAGTGCTGCAATCACTCAAATACAGCAGCAGGACTGAAAAAAGTTCAGGCACAGGTGGGGGTATGGATAAACTTCTTTCTGAAGGCTGAAGAAATAGTGACTTCCAGGTCTGGTAAAGCAATGACTGGGGGTCGTGGAAAAGGTTGATCCAGCCTAGAGTGATGCTGAGGAGGCCATAAGGTTTGATTGTTTAGCAGGAGTTAGAAGGAAGGCTTAAAACCGGCAGGAAGCTCATTCACTTGTGGTGCAGTTAACTGATGGAGTTCCTTGGCATAGGATGCTGTATATACCAAAATTTAAGAGGAGAAACAGACAAATTCAAGCAAGAGAAACCTGCTGAGCTCAGAAAGTCCCTAAATTATGAGCAGTTGGAGGTAATGCAGTTTTACTAGCTCCTTACCTTATTATGCTCTCTTCTTGGCACTTGCTTTTTGTATTTGTCTTTGGGTCTAGGTGGGCTTTATATTAGATGCAGTACAACCATTTCAAGGGAGGAACACTATGGATGTGAGTCATTCTGGGCCAGTGACTTTTCCAAAAAGGAGGTCAGGAAACAATCAGAAAGGCCGTAGGGACACTGCCATGAAGGTGTTGATCCAAACTTTGGCTCTTCCTATCACCCATTCAACCCTTCCATCCTGCTGCCCTCACCGTAGCCAGCTGGGCCCCCAGCAGCACACTCTGCTAACAGCTGGCACTGCTCTTTGTCCTTGCTCAGCAACAGCTGTTTGTAGGTACCCTCATTCTTTTGACTGGCAAGTTTTTGTGGTCCCTCATCGTTTCCAGAGATATTGTTAAGATTTCCCACATACTCCTAAGGGCAGAGTTCAGGATTTCCATATTGCTGTATTCTCTCTTGCACACAAAGACTAAACCTGTGCTGTCAGGAAAACGGTTCAGGGCCTGATTTCTGGACCTGAGGGCAGATGGCACAGCATGGACCACATCCATACATCTAATCCCTTTCTCTGTAACACAATTTAGCTATATCCAACAAATCTATTGGGATTTATTCCTGACCAATATACTTGTCTTAAACCAGGCTCACCTGCTGTCTGAGGGAATGGTAGCTGACATAGACCAAAGGTGTGTTAACAATTTAGGCATATTGACAGTCACATTCCAGAACCTGGGTTTTCTCTGGGGCACTACTGAGGCAGTATTTTAAAGTTGAAACTGGGTTTCAGAAAAGAAAAATATTCTTAAGTCTGGTCATGATTCAGTAGGGAGTGCCACATAATTATGAGAAACCTCCGGAGATGTCCCATTGTTGACAATTTGGTTGAAACTGTGGCTCCAGATGAAAATTTTCTCCTTGACTATGGATAGTCTACAGCTCACATCTGTTCTAGACAGGATCTTAGGTCATGTTTAATCTTCTACTGTAAAGCCATCTTCTAGCAATACATTGATTTAGGTAATGCTTGGTCCAGTCTCTGCTTCATGCCTCTTTCAAGGGGAAAGAAAATACATGTGAAAAATTATTTCTGGTGAGTAAGACTGCAATTATGGTTTAAGAGTTTGGCATAATATTTTTGTACCTTTTCTGATCTCTATAAGCAAAAAATAATGGCATCATATAGAAATGTATTTTGAACTTTGAGAGATGTTAAAGTGTGTGTTAGCTCATTATTTAAATAGTTAACCAATAAATTTCCAAATTTTCATTCATTTTACAATTGTACTCTGAGCAACCTTAAAAATGTGATCTAAGAAAAGACATGCTGAGATTTTTTTCCCAATTGTCTCATAGCAAAGAAGTCAACAAATGAAGTGATTTTTAGGGAGAAAAGTTTAATTTTGTTTTCAGTGCATTAATATTTTCATTATTTTCAGTAAGGCTAAATAGATTCTCCAAGTTACATACATACATACATATATATATATATATATATATATATATAATTATTGCACATGATTAAGGTATAATGTCCAAGCTGAATCCTATTCTTTTCAGATGCTTCACAAGTGCCTCTTCTAAGTCCTTAATAATTTTCATTGCTTGTATAATGTTCTTATTTAAGTTAATAGTCTATCTAGAAGAAGTGTTATATGCTTTAAAATGTACGTAAGTGAAATGTGCTCTGGTATTAAAAGGTTTCTTAGCAAAAATAAAAATTTCAGTAATAACTATTTAATGAGAAAATTTGGTCCAAGCATCGTGCATGTTAGCTGTTCTTAAATCACTACAGAAATGGGTTTGGACTGCAGCTTTTCCTTTCAATATAAGTTGGTGAGCAACCAAATTATAATCAACATCAATAAAGCGTACAGGCTAGAACAGTACAAAAATGTTGAAACAAAATGGTTCATGTCAGTTGAAACAGGAAGATAGATTCCCATGTGGCTCATAAAGAAAAGGAAAATAGCCCTAATGAACAATACATTGAATCCAACCCTCTAGTCCATCCTGAGGCAAATCTTCCCTTGACTTCAAGCCATGTTGTTTGTGTAAAAAGTTGACCAGCGCTGGTGTAGGAGATTTTGCTTATTTCCAAACACAAACCCCTCAATCTTCAAAAGCCCTTCACTCTGTGTGTGTGTTCATCTGCCTGCTCTGAGTGACTGAGGCTTGTGGTCCATGAAGAGCTCTGAATTATTTCATTTTCAAGTTTTCTTCTGCTGTTGGAAATATTTATTCCACCTTGTTTAAATGTGGAGTTCAAAGCAAACAGGAAAACATCCCACAATTCAGAATCACGGCGAGTTCTTATTTCACACAGGAGATCATTTTGTTCTGTGTCCTCCTGCTGGGCTGGATTACTGGGTGGCAATGAAATGTTGAGCCTTTAGAAAATACAGACATTCAACTCCTTGTCATTAATTCCCTTTTGAAAATCTATTTTTGAAATGTAGGGAAAGCATAATTTTTTACTGTTGGGCTTTAAATTACATCTCATGCTGAAAAAAATGGAAGAAAAATTCTAAATAAATGTATGTAAAAAGCTACACATTAGGCACAGAAGAAATATCGTAAACCTCTACCTCACCTAATCCAAGCAGAAATCCAGGCACAGCCTTTCATGTTGAACTAGATACATTGCTCAGGAATTGTTGTCAGAATGCCTTCTTGACACTCAGACACAAAACGTAGTCAGGATTCACCTGACTAAATTCATGCTTTTTCAGTGGAAATTTCCAATCAGGGCTAGTTATTCAAGTTCCCTTAATAGTCTCTTTTTGTTCCCTTTATAACATCTCTTTTGTAGTAGAGAGAAAGAGGAACCTCTCGGGATTAATCTCATACTAATGCAGGTTTCTAAAATGGGTGAGATAAATCCAGCCCTCTAAGTGTCTTTTGACTCTAAAGCAATCCTGCACAGGCTACCTGAGTTTCAGATATGTACACTGTAGACAACTAAAGTTAAATGAGTTGTATCCTACATAACGTGTTTAAGCACAGAAGAAATAATTGGACAATTTAATATGTTAAACTGAGCAAAAATCTCTGACTAAAGAATAGCTTTTGTTTGGCAGAAGCACATCTTTCTGAATCGCAGCCAATATTATTATGAAGAGAGGGAGAATTCACTACTTTCCCTTGTAGATGCTTTTTCTGACTAATCTCCCTCACTGCTGAAAAATGTGTCTTATTTCCAAACTAAACTTGTCTGGTTTTAGCCTGTATCTACTGATTTTCCTTGGGCCTTTTTGCTTTTGTTTAAAAGTCCTTTAAATGTTCAGCATTCTTCCTAATGAATGTATGAGCATACATATTCAAGACACCCTTAAATCTGCTATAATCTAAATAGATTGAGTATATCCAGTGCCCCATTGCAAGGCATTTTCTCCATCCTGAAATGATTTTTAAGGTCCTTTCTGCATCTTTTTCAATTTTTCAGTTCCCCCCCCCCCAAATATGGACACCAGATGTGTATGCAATATTCTAGTATCAATCTCATCAATATTACATACAGAGGCAAAATAATCACCCTGCTTGTATTTGCTACTCAGTTTACACACCAAAAGGTTCATATATTTTCAGAATTACATTAGGAACTTCTGTTCTGTTGCCTATCTCTAAAGATTCATTTTAGAACTGCTGCAGAAGTTTGGCTGTAGTACCTGGTTAGTTGAAATTGCCTCACCTGACTAAATAAGTCAGCTAATTTTGTGTATCATTATCAGTTCTTCAATAGGTTTTTACATCTGTCATTCACAACTGTCTTCTGCCACTATTTTAGGAATATTTTACATTGCATGTGATCACGCTTCAGCCAATCCTTGAGAACTGAGACTAAAGGTAGAAGCGTGCCCCATGACTGGTTACTTTAGGGAACTGTCAGCCCATCTTAACCATATAAAGTTATTGCTTTATCAGCTTATTCCTTTCTTGACTGGGATTGATGTCCAGTAACTTGCCTAATTCAAACTTTTTGTATACTGGCTCAGGATTTGTATTTTTTTTTTATTCTTCTGGAATTTCACCAATATTTCAACATTTATTCAAGAGCAGCATTAGTGATTCAGCTGACTCCTCAGGAAAATAAGGGCTCTTGGATTCAAGCTACTGATTTAAAAATATTTAACAGACTTTGCCTAAATTCCTCCTTGCTACTTGAAGGACTGGAAAAATCTTGATCATCTTCATGTGAAGTGATTAAAAGAACCTGTTTTTCTACAAGGCAATATTTACTGAAACCTTATCCTTCTCTATGATTACTAACAGATTTAATATTCTTATCTAATGACAGCATTATATCACTTCTAGCATATTTTTATCTTTAACAAAACTTTTAAAATTATTGCTCTTTTTCACATAGACAGGAGTTATTTTCCCATGCTTTTAGTTTCTTGTATTAATTATTTCATTTTGTTGATAATTTCTCATTTTTACTGCTAACTAAATCTGCCTTTCTCATTTTCACGTTATACATTGCTTTTATAATCACAGTTTCCACAAAATGAGTTTGGGCTTCTAGCCAAAGTTTGTTCTTTCTTGATTGTGAAATTGTGGGGGTTTAGCCATTTAATAAACTCCTCTAAAAGAACGTCCAAGTTTCATTCAAAGTTCTCTGCTTACATTTCAATTTCCAGGAATTTTGCTCATAACATTCCTCACCTTTTAGAAATTATGCCTTTTAAAGGAGAAACCATGCCATTAACTGGGAATTTTCTTTGTTTACATTCTTAGAAGAGTGCAGATCATGATTGCTTGTTTCTAGGCTGTCACCATCCTTCAGTCTAGAGAGACCATTTTTTGATCTAGAAGAGTAATTCACCTGTATTGAACACCAAAAGGCTGTATTTTAGACAACAAATAACAAAATTATCATAGGCAACATCTTTAGATGAATAACCACATATCAGCTTTTTAAGATTCTCATGGTTTTCAGCTATTTGAACTGCAGTTCCAATATTCTTGTTCCAAGTCGGAGCTTACACATAGCAAGATGAATTATTTTGTTGGGTTGTGTAAGATACTTTAGAAACAATTAAAATTATTGAGAGTTTTGTCACCTGTATTTTAATAGACTCCATCCTGAATAGCTATTGCACAAACCAAGCTGTTTTGTTCATTTAATCACTTAGGTTTAGGCATATGGGATAATAACAATCCTTTATGCCTGATAAAGTGATAAACTCTCTTAAAAACAACTAGAGCTGCAGTGAACTTTGGAAAACAAGCCCCCCACAGCTTGTAAGTTTTACTGCCATTTTCCAGGTGGGCTCATAAGGAAAAGGGAGGCCTTAAAATGATGGAAATAGCCAAAACACACTCAAGGGTAATTCAGAAATTTGAAAGCACAGCAACCAATACAAATGTCATGCTATGGTGAAGATACAAGCCAGAACAACAGTCTTGCATTTCATTGAAATATGAAATTTTAACTTTCAGTGGGTGCATCTTGGAGGAGACATGACAAGCATGGCAAGTGCAGAGACAGAGGTAGACAGAGGTGGAGAGACAGAGACAGCAAGA
Organism: Struthidea cinerea; assembly: GCA_013397865.1. Classification (NCBI taxonomy): domain Eukaryota; kingdom Metazoa; phylum Chordata; class Aves; order Passeriformes; family Corcoracidae; genus Struthidea; species Struthidea cinerea. Next base: position 1,443,660 of record VZTI01005431.1, on the reverse strand, counting down.
GTGCTAAAGAGGAAGGAATGTATATGATTATTCAAAATTCAGGCCAGAGTGTGGATTTGCTATCAGTTATGGAAGAAAACAAATTTGTTAATAGAAGACATTTGGTTTGTATAACGAAGCTGTGACTTCTCCTTCCTCCCCTCCATCTGAGAGGGAAGATAGTGGGTATGAGAAATTGCGAAGTGTTTTTTACAGCAAGATATTCAGATATCCTTCTGCAGCTGCTCGATGACTTGTTGAGCCTGAGTGTGAGAGAGCTTCCACCTCTTCCTGAGTGTGAATTCCTGTGGATAACCAGAATCCAGCCAGTAATTAAATCCCAAACCCCAAGAGAAGGTGTCTCACACAGGAACTGAAGTGTAGGTGTGCCCCACTCTTCTGTGAGTGCAATATCCACTGATAGTCCAGAAAACAAACTGAAGAGCGTGCAATCTTCTTTCTGCTGAACTGCTTGTGCAATCTTCATTCTCATAACATCTGACTGCTACTCTGTCATGAATGTTAGGTACTTATACCCCACTAAAGATCCCAAAGTTATGGGGAAAGACCTGAGATGTGGAGGGGTGAGTCAATTATTTCAGGTCTACATAAGAAATCTGCTTTTGAACAGAATTTGAGTCTCCTGAATCCTGATTTCTTATGTACAATGGTAGCCCACAGGGCCACTTTTAGCAAATATGGCAAGCTGCCCTGCTCTGCTCCAATTTTGTGACTAAACATGCACAATTAAATCAAATGCTTCCTGGCTGTGTCAGGTCCCATATGCAAATCATCTTAGGAGGTTTCTGAAGGACCACACCTACTGTAGGGGCTTGGTAGTTTTGCAAACCACCTTGCTCCCTGCGCAGGAGAGGAACAAAATGCAAAGATGGTGGTTTAGATTAGTTTAATGGTACCAGAGCATGAGGCCCACAAGGCACAGGGTCTGACACCATCCCCGTGTTCATATATGTATACATCTCCTAAGGGAGACCCTTACAGATCAAGAAGATAGAAGAATGAAACAATCTAACAAAATTGCAAAAAATCCAATGGAGGAGAATCAGTTTCTAAAATAAAATAGTTAAAAACATTTTCTCCCTGAAAAGTTTTAGTTTTCATGTACTCTGTTTTATTATGGGATCTGGAAGAAACTGACCAGGAAGAGAAAATAAACTGCAAAATGTGTTGTAGAGCTTGGGAGGGAGGGGCACAAAAAGTCACTGCACTTTGATGTGTTTTTTATGGTTCCCTCTCAGAGATTTTTGTGTGTAAATAATGTAGCTGAGATCACCCCGAGTAAAGTAAACCTTTTCCATCAGATTCTCTGATTTCCTTCAAGGGCTGTTTGTGTATGCATGTGTGTGTGTTCCCATATAGCTGAGAATAGTCAGTGAATTCAAACACATCGAAACAGTACTTGAGAATTATTTCTGAGCCCCCCAGAGTGTTTGGTGCTTTGTAACACAGAGGAAATCCTAACCGCTATTTCTAGAGAATTTTGTTGTATTGTCTAAATCATAGAAATGGAGAAGCCCAGCTGCTTTTGGGCCTGGAGTAAAGAGGTACAACTTTGTTATCATCATAGGGTTGTTCCCCACCTATGTCAGATGGGGATCAGATGTCATGTTTAAAAGTGATGGGTTTTACATTTGCTTGACTGTCTTACCCTAACTCTGTCAACTATAATGAAAGAGAAAAACCACAAATATGATATTCGGAAAAGATGCTATTGCTGTTCCACTGATCTGATTGGGCAGAGCTGTTTCACCACACAGCCTCAGTTATATCAAGTACTGCAAAACTCAGAAGGTATTTGGTATCCCTCAATGAGTGGCAGAGAAATATTGCTTCTTTGTGACCACTTCAGTCTACAAGCCGCACTCTAATGATCCAGCACAAACTTTTAGGAGCATTGACAGTTCTACACAGCTCTTTCCTGACCTCTGTGGAATATTTGACACCATTAAGGGTTTGGCAATAAGTAATCAAGTGGTAATTCTTAGGCAATTGTTATGTTCCCCCAGCCCAGCCTATCTTTATTCTGGGAGTAAACTGTCATTTCCATTAATGTCAGTCAGAAATGTCGAGGGTAGACCTACAACTTGTATTTCATAGCTGACTTTCCTGAGCTTCCAAAGTAATGCAGTCTATGCTTGTTTGCAACAGGGCTGAGTGCTTGCTTGGATTGGTGTTGATTAGGTCTGTTGGTCTGAGGTTAGACCACAATTCTTTCACAAATGGAAATATTTTTGGTCATCTGTCCCCACCCACAAAGGGCACTTGTTTGAAGAAGGATTTTCTGGGTGGGTAAAGAACCTGTCATTCACCACTCTCCAACAGAACTGTCCCTGTTTGCCATCACCCCTTTACTCAAGTCAGTGCTGTCAGTTACATTAGTTATTTCCTGAGCACTACTTTTATCCAATAAAGGAAAACAAATAAACAAATTGGAAGCATGTTAAGCAATCTCTCTCTATTCCCTTCAGTAAAGTATAATGGAACAATTGTGTAAATAAAACCGTCATTTTTACAGACCTCAAGTCAACATGGCTCTCACGCACATCAAATTCTGTGGGATGTGGTTCCACATCCTCATGGCTGCAGCCTTTCCTATTACATGACCAACACAATGTTCTGTTCCTTGACCAGAGAAGGAGACAGTGCCCAACCATCAGCACCTGCTCTGGGAACCAGACACGACGAGTTTCTACTCTGTGTCAGTTGTGCTGCCTGCTGCTTGTATTTCCATGACTTCAAAGCCCTATCCTTGAACAAGGTGTTATGCCATAGAGTGGAACAGCATTTTTTCATCTTCCAATTAATTATAGGGTTCACACACTCATTTGGAGTGGGAACCTCCTCATGCAGCGATAAGACAAACCATAACCACTGCGTATCAAGACTCAATATGTCATGATTTTGACCTAAGCTCAGAGTCTTTCTAAAGTGGTTGTTACAGGGCAGAATCACATATAGGACTAAAAAGTTTGAACTTGGTGCATCAGCAGCATCAGCAAACATTCATATGGAACAAGTAATGGATGAATTGTCATCTTCTCTAATGACTAACTAGTTTAACACCAGTGTCTTTGAAACATAGTGAAAGATACATTTATGGACTATTTTTGGTTGCACATGGGGCAGACCCTTTTGGGGCAGACCCTTTTGAAAATGTTTTTTCTCTCAGACTCAAACAGTATCCTTTGAATAAGTTTTAAAAGTACAAGCTATACTGACTTTATTATGAAAACACTTAGAGTCTTCAGCTGGATGCTTGTGGTGAGAAAACACTAACTGCTTTGGCACATGCTAGGTGGAATGGGAGCTGTGAGATTCATTATCCAATCAAACACTTGCATCTGGTTAACTGACATCCAACAGTGCTATAGCTGTGCTAATAAACAAGGTATTATCTTTATACTTTTCATTCACTACTATTAACAAGAATGAATGAATGAATTGCTCCTGATTAGCCAATTTGTGATCAGCAATGAAGGTAAAAATCAGAACATTAATGGTTATCATGTCATTTCATGCTTAGTTTTGTATTATCATTTGGCAGAATGCTATGTACCAATTTAAAACAGCTGGTCCAAGTGAGCTAAACTAGTTTAATATCCGGGATATATCACCAAGGGGATTACTTACTAAATTATAGGAAGTGATCTTAGATTTCAATAGTGGTTTATTATTCAGAATTGTTTTGCCTTAAAACAGGGCTGAGTTTTTGACCTAGTTTTTGAGTTTGTATCTTTCATTTTAATATTGTGGTAGTTTATTAGAATCATAAATATTAAGATATAAAAGTTAATTATCCCAAAATTTCAACAGAGACTCATTGGGAACTACTTTTCCCAAATGCTTTTTTGATGACAGTAAAGTGTACTGTAAGTTAAGTGAAAACTTTTATTTAACAGTTCAGCTACAACGCTGTTTCTCTGTCACATAAAAAAACCACACCATCTCATTAGAAGCAAACTGCATCATTCCATCTTCATGTAAGGTGAGATTTGCTGCCATTTTTAAAATAGTAGGCCCAGATTCTCGCTTCCTACTAGGTTATCACCATTGATTTTGATGTAATTGCTCCTGATTTACACTGGTTTGAGTGAAATCAGTAACAAATTCCAATCTTGTTGAGTCACAAGGAGAAAATATGGTTTCTGGCTTCCTCACAAAATTTGCATAACTTTTTTGCTGAATATGTCTTCAGGCAGATAGGAAAGTAAGAAAAAAATTCAGGCCTACATGAGTAGACTGACAAACTAGAAGGAACAGTTTTGTCTAAAGCTGAGTAATCTCTTGTGGGTCTCTTCATTCCTGCAGCCAGTCCCATGTTTCGGTGTTCACTCTTGGAGAGCAGCTGTGCCGTATTCATTTGCTTTGTGCTGAGCAGATAGCAGAACAATTTCTCAGTGAATCAGAGTGAAAAATATTCAATACATTTGGCTTAAGTCTTGCCTGTCTGCTTTGTGACTTGTTAGTCTCCCTGCACAGGATTCATCTGACTGGCTGGAGATGTCTATAACATAAGGGTTTTTTTCTTTCTCAAGAATTCACCCTAAACTTCCCTTCCACCAATGAGAAAAACAGGTATTTCTGGGATATGAGTCAGCTCACAGTCATTTAATATAGGCCAGAGGAATTGTGTTCCAAAATTGCTGACTTATTTTCATGGGCGATACAGGCAATCTATGGTTACTTGCTCACATGCAGTTATCTAAAATGTTGACATTAAAACTTTGTAAGCTGTATCTCACTGCAAGACCGTACTCTATTCACTGGGTGAGAAAACTGCAAACTACCTCCTTTCTCAGCTCTCAGGATATGATCTCAAGACTGAAAGCGATTTAGCAGTTTAGTGGAGAATTTAATTAAATATGATGGGCTTGGCCAAGTTAATCTCTTCCCAGTAGGTAGGACAGCATCTCTGTATGGCACTGCTCTCTACACTGTGCAGAGGCATGGACTATTCAACAATAAAAAATTACTCATGACACTGTGGGACACTGCTCAGTTGGCTCCCACCGGGAATATTTATTCATCAGTAGTCCTATTGCTAAATTCAGTCTATAGCATTTGGTGGTTGCAGTTGCCATATTCCAGAGAGGAAATGGCATGACTACCCTATAGACAGTAATGTTGGATTGTGATCTCCTCTGCACTGAATTTATGGGCAATATTAAGATGCTCAGTTCTGGAGATGGTTTCAGTACATAACTGTAAAGAAATACAGTGATTCATTGCGCACATTTTATCACACAGTGTGATGAGTGATGCAGCTGGACACAAAGTCATAATTTCTTCTCCAACTTCCTTTAACCTCCTTGGTGACAAGAGTAAGTATGGACATGTCTCCATACTTACTCTTTTGCAAGTGAAATTTCTCTTCCTTTGAGTAGGCATAGTAAAACTGTCTGGCCTTTCCTACTCTGCTTTGAGTACAAAACATTTCCACTGAGCACTGGTTTATGTATGCTGAAACTGTGATTTTGATGTCTTTCTGGTAAGGGCAGACTGAAGGTTTGACTTGTCTTTTCAGCCAAGTACCACAGCAATAACTGATATTAATAAGGACAAGAAGTGTCCTTATTAAAAGAGTGATTGTGCTTTTTATCTGTGAAGCTTCACAGAGCAGAGCAAGTGGAACAACTCCTTTGCTTATACTTTTAAAAGGTCAGATTCCAGGCCTGTTATTCATGGTTTATACTACTGAATAGAATCTTCTTCTGTATGAAATCTGAGTGATATTCATATATAACATTGCATGCTAGCTGGGGCCCAAACCCCCTTCTGTCCACAGCCTCTTGCACTTGAAATGATTTGTGCTTTATACTTGGGCTGTCTGGAACGATCCAACTAATATTGGGATTTTGTTTTAATGTAAAGAAACACCTAACTATGCAAGAATTTAAAGGCTGAACACCTTCTAGTACCCACCTTAAAGTCCCCAGACTGGCGTGGAACAGGCAAATTCTGTAGCTGTTCACCAGGAAATCATCAGTGAGCAGTCCAGTGCACTGCAGAAAGAAGAATCATGGAAAGTATTACCTTGGGTGTGTGCAGTAACACTTAAGAAGGAACAGTTCTTTATGGTTAGAGAAGAACAATCTGAATGCACTAATTCTGGGGTCAGTCTTCTATAGGTCTGTCATGAAAACATATCCTCTGTGTGAATTTAGCTAAGAATTGGTGGGTTTTTAACAAATAAGAAACTTCTGACTTTTCTCACTTGCTTTGGTAATCTGTTTTAAGCATGATTTCCTTTCTTTTATCCTCATAGTAACTCTCATAAAATATTCTATTTCTGCCTGACCCTATCTTCCGATTCCTCAACCTGTGATTCATGGTCTGGGAGATCTGCTGGGAATATTGAGTCAGGTTTTCTTCTTCTTTAAGCCAGGACGACTTGCATTGCTACTGGATGTACTACTAGCATATGGCAAAAACACCTGCTCCGAATTCTGAAGTTCCCTGAAACATCTCTGGCTTACACTTTGAACTGCTTTTCAACTAATCCCTTCCTTTAAAGAGGTAGGGAAAAAGATGACAGTGGTTCTTTGATGTTGTTAAACAGTACCACTGCTAGTTTTTTTTCTGGCAATTACAGAAGCAGTTTTTTTTGTAGTGGATCCATAGCTTTGAAATACTTTGAGCATGGCTTTGTAGTAAATTTGAGCTCTGAATGTGCATTTCCATCACTAGACTATTAAATGTAATTGATCTTTATTGTTACATTTTTCTTTTTTTCATGATTTTCATTCAGGTTTTAATTATAAGCCTGATGTATATTGTTACTACAATATGAGTAAAGATGAGGATATTAGAAGAAACAGCAGAACAGAACATACAATAAATATGAGGCAGTGTGGAAAATTATCAGAATATGTTTTTCATTAGATAAATGGCAATTATACTTTTATGCATGAACATGTATAAATGGCATTAAGTACTTCAAAAGATGATATTTCTTACAGCCAGCACTGCAAACTCAAACTAACATGGGAGACAAGCTTTGTTTTAGTCTTCACTCTTTCATCATAAGAACTAATGGAAAATTTCCATAATCTGAATATAGCTGGCATCTTCAATGGCACTCGAAGCAGAGGGGAATCCATCTTGCTCCCCACACAGATTCATTGTCTTTCTGCTGCTGACAACAGATATGATCTGAGGCTACAGCTGAGGCTTGATAAGTCACATATCAGATTTGCATTGCTATTTTTCAGACAACTTTGAAAGATGGGAGTTTCCAACTAAACCCAAGAAAGTAAATCACCAAGATTTTGGTCTAGATATTTGTTTCAGAATAGTCCAAGTGTTCAGAACTGTGCGTAAAGGACGGCAAAGATTTGAGTATAATTTTTCATTCCTCTCTCATTTTGAAGAGTTATTAAAATTGCAAAAAGCATCCAGTTTTTCTCATGCATTGTATTTGGAAATTTACATAGAGTCTATCACCATGGATATTGTGGACTGAAAAAAACCCTAATGCTGCACAATCTAGTAGGCAGAAGAAAATCATCCATCCAGGTATTCCCAGAATACTGGGGTGTAGATGGATTTCACAGGGAATTATAGGTCAGAAACATCACAGAAAAAAAAGATTGGTATGTAATCTGGCAGTTTTCCGCAAGTAAGAAATTATCAAAGTGTTGGAAAGAAGGTTTGACCAAATCATCATGCAAACAGATGATGAATAATATCTTCATATAAAAAGTGAAAGTTACACCTACTTTTCCTCTATACACCTTCTGCAAACAGGAATGCACATGTAATGTGCACATGGAATTGGCACATTAGCTGCAGTCTGTGGGGCAAATATCATTTTGACCACTGTCAGATTGTGAGGCAGGGCAAAAAGCAGGAGCTCTTGCTGTATAAATAACCAGCTGAGATCTGAAACAGATTCTCAACCATTGAAGAGCAGCCACAGATGGAATCACATGCTTACCAGTGTAAGAAAGGGGAGCCTGGTAATTTTATGCAGGCTTTCCCATCCTCTCCACTACTTGGCTTGCAAGATGTAATGAACTCTTTTTTCTTGTCAAGTATGCTATTGCCTCCTTTGCAAAGGACATGAAATAAAGCATTGCTATGTTGTTTGAACTTAAAGCAGTAAAAAGATAGCAAACTTCACAACAACTAAGGTTGGGCATTCTGGCCTTGATTCAACAGTGCACTTAAATATGTGCTCAAGATCATCCCCATTAAGCAGAGCACTTAAGCACATTCTTAATTTTTAACATATGTATAAATGCTTTTCCGAGTAACGATAGATTTAAGCACATGCTTGTGTGTCATACTGGATTGGGGCTAAAATCAGCACATATTAGTTCTTTCCAACAAATCAAAGCATCTGTTTCAAAAATAACAGTGGGTACTTCATAGCAAACAGCTGTCTTCATCTACAAAGTGTATGACTTGATGTGCATAATAAGAGAAATACTTTTTAAGATGGACTCAAGTTTTCAGAAAAGGTATTGGTCCTTTCTAAAGATGAAAGGCAAAAAAAAAGGGTTGTTACATCTTTTGTGTCTGTATATATATTTTTTGTACTAAGAATATATGGATCTAAGTGCAGGCTTAGGGAAAAAAGAAAAATGTCACACTTTGGATTTCATGTCACTTCAGTGCTGTATTTAGAACAGCTAGAATTTCAGTTTGCTAAAACATTTCCAAAGCTATGGCTATTTTCATTTTTCCACGGGCAAAAGTTTACATATTTTTAGTGTCAATTCACTTTAATAAATAGGCACCCTTTAAAAAGCTGTACAATAGAGAGAATAATAGTTGTAATGCAAATCATCTAGGGATTAAGGACTAATAATATAACACCACTCATCCCAAAGTATTCCTAAACACTGGAATGACTTTATGAAAAGATATCAGTCCTGAATCACTCACTCTTTCCCTTTTGGGGTAAACCACAGTAATGATTTATCAAGGCATAGCATTACATTTAAGAACAGAAGGAGAAGGATATTATCTTTGACTACAACAAAAGAGAGAATTTTACGTACTGTAGACAGAATAATTACCCAAATTGGAATCAGCCAGGGCAGAGGAAAAAAAAATGGAGGAGGTGAACAGAAGGTCAAAATGAAGAGAAGGGTGACTTCTAGAGAGCCATTTGTCACCTAAAGGGGAGAGGAGGAGGGGAGAAAGAAGCAGAGAAGAATTATGATTCTCTGTGGAAATCAAAGCAAAAGTATGCATTCCTGCCTTCAACATTGTTGTTTGGTAATACAAGGTTGTGGGGAGCTTGACAGAGAGCCAGAAATAAGTTTCTTTTACCCAGAGAGACAAGACAGATATATCTGGGAAAGAGGCTTGGGAGCCCTGTAACATGCTGAACTTGAGCCAAATATTATTGGAAAGGACCTGGGAGAAAAGAGAAACTCCAGGCACCGCACTGGCTTTCTTTGTTGGAAAGATCAGATCTTTTTCTATGTGATTTCAGATGTTTTTATATATATGAGCATGCATGGGGGGAGGGCACATTATTTTGCTTTTACAGGAGCAGCACTTTACCAGAAGTGAGCTTCTCTGAGTCTTTGGCGATCTCCAGACTTCGGGGTCAGCATACATTTCTCTGTAAGCAGTTCAGGACATGTATTTATTTGGCATCAAAACCCCCAATGGCATCATGATGTTGATTGAAGACTACTGCTGCTACTGAACTATCCACAATCATGTATGTTTTGAAATCTCTTGCATCCACCTAACATAGCATTGCAGAGCACAGACCATTCTGTTGAATTATAAAGGTGACAACTGTACTGTCAGAAGATAAATCAGAAGGTTCTCTTTGGGCAGAAAGACCGGAGTTTGTGTCTACTAAGGTAGACTCAGCAATTAAAAGTTCTATAACAATTATTCTGTGGGTTCATTGTTATTGTACGATACAGGTAGAGATGGAAGACCTAAATGTTATGCACACTGCATATGCAATCATGGCTATGTAGATCATATTTGAGTCCCTATTTACTGAAGATGAATAATTTATCACTCTAAGTAGAATAGGAATTTGGAAATCTAAGTTTTGCAAATTCTTCCATTCCAAAATATGCTTTCATTTTAATCCATTTGAAAGCAGCCATAACAAAAATGGTTTGAGCCAGTGAAATGTTGTGTTTTGATAACAGAGATATATTTTGCTTCAACCTTTTTTATTACATCAGATAACATTCATTTAAAAATGAAAAATCATTTAAAATGAAACATTCCTTTCTGCTTGTTATCCAAATTCTTCTTAACCATTTTTTCCTTCTAAATATAAATGAACCAGCTAGATATGGCCAAATATGAATTAAGAGTTTAGTGCAACTTCACATACTGGCACAAATATGGGACTTTGGTACGAGAATAAAAGAACATCCCTTTTACTTCGCATGAGGAAACCTTGACAGAGGGAAAGTAAAGCCTCCTAGGACTGTGAGGTATCTGTACAAGAGGGAAAGTAAAGCCTCCTAGGACTGTGAGGTATCTGTACAAGCCTGTGGGCAGGAGTACTGAAAAAGCTTGAACTTAAATTCTCTACCATTAGAATTATCTTCCTTACCTGAGAAGGACATTTAAAAGAAAAAAAAAATCCACAAGTTTTTCTTGACAGTTTTAGCCTGAAGCATATTTAATATGCAAACATGTAATAGATACTCTGGTTATTGTCACCTACTTCTAATTTTCATCACAGGACTATGCATCTCTGGCTTCTGTGGCTTCTCTGCTCCCTTACTTCTGATCTCTGTCCTTTTGCATGCTACAAATCCTATGTGAACCCTTTGACTTCTAGTATGGCATTGTGGGTACTGATAATTTGAGTGATTATTCTTTCAGCTGTTAGGCTCCATTGATATGTTTCTGAACAAAGGGCTGCTCTTACACCTACCAGCTTTGTTGAGGTTTCTTCTAACATCCAGCATAACTTCATAAAAAGCTATACATACCTATCTTAAAATGCAGAAAGACTATCTTGCACTAAAGAAACAAAGAGGCCACTGGGTTGGACAGGCAAGTTATAAAAATGTTTTATATTATTTCAGGGAAGATATTTCCTTAATCCTGTTATCTTCAAACTAGAGGCATATTTTTAAAGTTACAACTAACTGACTAAACCATTTTGCAAGTGTCCTATAGACACAAATATTAAGAAGCTTGATGTGCTCAATCTGCATAATTATGCATCATGGCATGATGTATCCCAGGAACTTGTGTGAGTTTCATTCCCTACCTGTCTCTGGAATTCTTTCTCCCTGAGAAAAGGAATGTAAATAAGTCAGCCTCCATGGAATAATTTTTTTTCAGAGACTGAAAGGAATTTCTCTTGCCAAGCGGTTTCTCTGCCACCCCTGTTCCTTGTAGGAGATCCTGTAAAAAAGAACACTTTGCTCATGGTGATCACATGTCCAGTGCCAACCTTTCCTTATCAGAATGACAGCTAAGAGCATACATCCCATACAGTCATTCATATTTAGTTACTCTCCTAACTTTTGACAGGTTTATTCACTACACATTTTAAAAAAAAAATGCATCAGCTAGAACTTAATTTTTGTTGTGTTAACATTAAACTGGAGGTTTAGAATCATGCCTGCATTACGCTTACAGCAATGATGTGGTGACAGGGAGAAAACCAGACCTGTTGAATTTGTACCAAGACTTCTACAGCCCAGCTTTGCAGTTCCCTGCAGCTGCATTAACTCTAACACAAATTCACTGGACTGCAGTTACATCTTTTCTAGTTATGCCTGTACTGCTAACTTAATAGTGCTAGGATTTGGTCTTTGGATTTGGAGCTAACTTGCATAGCCTTGCTAATCCACGCTGTAAAAATATCTTATCACTGAAAATAGTGTGGCAATGCTAAAACTGACTGGTGTGAACAGTTAGATTCCCAAAATGTGCTGGGCACTTTTTTTTTTTTTTTTTTTTTTTTTTTTTTTTTTTTTTTTTTTTTTTTTGAGTATGGTGTATAGATTGGCAAAATATGTGTTGAAATTTGCAATAGCAACCAAGAAAATCTAGTTCTTGCACCTTGGTCTGGGCCCTACCAGCATTTGATTTATCACTATAGTCATAATTTTAGAGTCCACCTAAGCTCTTGCTCTTCAGTCTGTACTGGCCCATGAGAACAATTGCAGCCTGCCAATTAGCATTCCCAGGTCATCCAGGCATCTTTCTGCCTCACAAATTTAGTGATATAGTAGTGAAACTTCTACTGTTTCAACAGAGTTCTGTCTGTAATGTGTTAGTTGCTGTATATTTGTGACAATTAATAGTCTCTGTATTAACACAAAATTGACATGGAAATAAAAAAAATAAGAAAAGAGCTACAGGGCTAATAAGGGAAGAGAGGAAAACAGTACTGTAAGAAATATCCCTTGTTTCAGCTAAAATTTCTTGTAGAACAATTTTCAGACAATCAATATTAACAAGATGTTGTTTGTCTAAATGTTGCTTCATGGCAATGTTAAGCATGAAAATAATAAATGTCTTCAGTGGGTTGTTTGTTCTACAGAAAATCTCATGAATGACAGACATAAATTGGATTTGGATAAAAATAAAAGGCAGTGCTGGATGGAGCAGTTGTTGACAGAAGAAGGCAGAAACTCACCTCTTTTTAAGCCAGTGCTGGAGAGGTTGAAGAAGTTTGCAGCGAGAAAGACTTCAATGTAGTCCTGACAGATTATTAAGGGGAAAAAAAGCAGATATCCTGCCTTACTTATGCCTACTGATCTCTTTGCAGAGGTTTTTTAACATAAGGATGGTTTCTTCACAAATCAGCAAAGACTGCACGCGCAATACTTGTAAGCTGCTGCTCCATTGAATCAAGTGAAAGAATTTCTCAGAAGCTGGTGCACAGAGTTACATTAGCTGGACTTCTGATATACTTTAGGAACCTTGCCAAGCTCATCAGAGGCACAGCACAGGAGTAGGTCCTACATGTGCTCCTGTGATGCTTTAGCCCATGGATTATTAAGCTTGGCTTCTGAAACTAAGAAGAAAATCACCTGTAAAATGTCCCACAACTTCTATATGGGCAAATGAGGGTTGTAAAGTTTCTTTCTGCTTTCTCAACAGCAATGAGCACCATCATTCAACAAATTCCTAGTGCACATTTTTCAGTGATGTGTCCTTAATTTCTTAGGTTTCTTTGTGCCTCTGGGTCCTGCCTGTTTTTCTCCATATGCAAGGTCAAACTTCATTGATTAACCCATGGGCTTCCAGTCTGTCACAGCCAAGGCACCAGGCTTTCAGGAGGATACATTTTAAGCAAGAACTAGATCACCTGTAAATAAGAGAAATTAGTGAACCCCTTCTTACGGGTTCAAGCAGTCAACAGGAAGAGTCACTGGTATTTTCACAAACTTTAAGAAGAGGCTAAAAACTCCTGACATTAAGACAAACCCTGAAAGAGGCTGGAAAGTGTACTGCCCAGATATTTCCCCAGTGAATTCTTCAGCAGATGTACAGATGGTATTTTGACACAATCTGAACCATAAGACTTGGAAGCAAACTTGGCACTGCTGTGTAAAAAATGAAATCTCCCCTTTTATGTTTGCCTAACATTTCACTGTGATATATAGATAATGAGTGTTATGAGTAAAAAATATTTTTACAAATTATTACTACAACTCTGGATAAGATTTTTGTGCCTACACTTCTTTGGCATTGACATTGATATCAAAGCAGAGGGAAGAAAACTAATGAAAAAATTTATGAATTATATGAAATAAAGATATAGAAAGACATTTTTAAGAAGAAATTAAAGATCCGATTATGATCTAAAAGCTTGGGGTTTAATCACTCAATTAATAATTCAGGTAACAGTTTTGGTTATTTACCCCATAAACTGTCATTCATTGCAGACAGGACTTAAGGTATTTAAAATGAGTCATCTATGCCTAAATCAGACGTACAGTTCATCTGAGAAGTCTTGGATACCTATATTATGTTCTTAGTACTATGCTATTTTACTCTTAATATGATTAAAAGCGTAAATATAGGTAAAATTTTTAAAGTTTCATTGTTTTTGCACTTTCATTGGTTGAAGCTTCTCAAAGTGTTCGCAAGCATAAGATCAAGAAATTTTAGAGCATTTATCCTATGCTAACAAGTAAATTAGGTACTTGGAAGTGAGAAGTGGCAACTGAAATTCTTTACCTCTGTACCTATATTGTGACATCTGTATTGTTATAATTTCTTTAAAGTTTCATTAATTTAGGAAATCCAAATAATTTTTTAAAAGAAAAAAAAAGAGCATAACAAAGTTGTAGAAAAAATCTTCCCACTTTGAAAAAATCAGGTCTAAAAACAAAATGAAATAAATTACAGGAATAACTTTGCATTTTCCTTGATGGGTAACAACAGCAACATGTTGCAGAAGTCAGTATCTCGAGGTTCTATGCATTAGTTCCTACAAACGCAGGCTCTGAGATGTCTAAGATAGCTCAGTAAATAGCTGAGTGAGAATAGAAGGGAAAACAAAAGCACGCAAATCTGTTTGTTTCAGAAGGAATGTTTTTTTTTCCTGGATGGCTCATTCCAAATGGAAATATTTGAACTAAGTCATGCTAGAAATGATCATAGCTCTAGTGTCTTTCTGCAATTTATTATAAATTCTTTTTGGGAAAGGAAAAGTTTTGTGTATTTTTAAAAGTCAAAACACGGCTTTAAATATTCATATTTTCTGAAAGAAAGCATATTGCTTTTCTATTGAGTCATGCTATGGGAATAGAACCCAGACCTTGCTGCTGGGATTCCTACAAGAACTTTCAGTTGCTTGTGCATATTGTATAATCTGAGAATCAAGGGACTCAGCTGCAGTTAATTTTCATTTGCTGTTTGTATATAAATGCTTTTAGTACTTAAACTAAATTCAGATCAATTAAACTAATGTTGTTTGACATAATATTCCTTGCTCCAAAATCAATATCCCTTCATTTGACAGACTTATTCTTGAATTCAGGATGTTTATTATTCTTAAAGCTTACCTATAGACCTGGTTTTTGTCTTTGATGATGTAAACCAGTTCTTCCTTATGTACCATGAGCCAGAGTATAATGGGGTTCAAATTTCTCTGGTAAATATCTTTAATTGTAAGATCATGTCTGTTAACCTCTTGCCGTAGTGCTAACTTCCTATCCTTTCCTTTAGTCTTTGCTATTATTTCTTTGAGACCATATTCTCCCAAGGAAGGTACATTTTTTTAATAGTACTCTGCTACCGAGGACATCTTTTGTCTGAGATTGCGGTATTTGATGATTAATGGTCCTCCACCTGATTTCAGAGGATGAAGTCTTCCAATTTCATTTCAATCAACATATTCCATAAAAGTCCATGGTCAAAAAATCTTTCTCCAGACTGAGCTTGATATTGTTTGTGTCACTGCCCAGAGATGAAGGAGGAAGGAAGGGGAACTACAGGGAAGTACTAACTCTCAGCGTTCCTTGTCTAACACTGAGGAGGGTGCAAAGTGCTGGTTCCCTGAGTTTCACAGCAATCCAGAGCTGAAGTGAATCGTGGAGTCAAGGCAATATTTGCTCTCTACTGCTTGTTTCACAAACCCATTCACAGGTGGGAAAGTTCTTGTAGGGAAATTCTGTAACACTTTCTTGTCCTCCCACAAATTAAGCACGAATCAGTTTACCCCTCGGTTATGTATTTTTGCAGATATATTGATAATAAGGTCTGCAAGAGCTTGCCTGAATGATGGCTAAGGGTTGAATGGAGTCCTTACAATTTGGTCCACCTGGAGTGTTTTTCTTAAGCTTTAGTTCTGAGAAGACAGAGCAGGGCTCATGCCCTTCAGATCCTCCTTACCCTCCCACTGCAGTACTTATAAATCTTGTGATTTTGTTTTGTCTGGCCCTTGTCCAAAAACAGACCTGTTGAATGAAAGGCAGCTTTGGGATCATTTATCAATGTAACAGTGGGAATAGTGGGCTGAACAGTAGTTTTGTGCTGTTACCACGTGAAACCACCATGAGCAGTTACCTAATTGGAATAATATGGCACATGTTCCCATAATTGCTCTCCTTTGATAACTTTACTTAGGTCATGTTTTCTTAGTTAATTATCATTAGAAAAATATCTAATGAAGGTAAAAAGGACTAAGGGTTGCAAAAAAATGTGTATAGGCTGCAGCGTGACTTATTTTCAGACACAAATATTTTCTTTACATTAATGGTAACAGAAATGATATAACTTGGCATCAACTGCAAATGTAATCAACAGCTATGGTTCCCAGGTATTTATTATGACTGAAGGTCAAAGTGGAAGAGGGGTTATTAATGAAACTTAAGGCAAACTGTCTCAGTTATGCTGCTGGAGGGCAGAGTCCTGACCTTGTTCTCCTCTGCAGCTCCAGACACAGATGAGAAATGAAATCCTACTGCTTCAGGTGGATCCTCTCAGACAGTCAACCCCTGAAAACAAAATTAATGAAATGGGTATTGTTCCATGCTTAGAACAAGAATGAAGATAGCACGTCTACTGATAAATTCCATCATATTTCTGGGAGATGTGAGAGAACATTACTGTTCTGGGCAACACATTCAGAAAGAACCCCAGACTTTTCACCCTTCTACACTCTATTCTGTGGAGAACAGTTTAGGTTTCCTGACAGGGCATTTTCTCTGTAAGTTTTTCTACTGTTTTTCTTGAGTAAAAATCTGTAATTTAACCTACAAGGTCTTTAAAAGTATATTTTAACCTGAAAGATACACTGATGAACTTAGTATGTATTAGGCTGGTATCTCTCACCTTATCTCAGGTGCCTAATACTTAGAGGTCTGAGTCTGACCTGGAGACCTCAGATTCACTTTAAAACCAGAAGAAAAAATGGGCATTGCCATATTGCAATCCATCTTATTGAGCTAAGTACACAAGACAGGTCAGATGAATTGTGGCCTGGATTTGCTTCCACTGAGTATAACAGGATGGGAGGGTTACTAGTAAAGGTTTAGATGTTGAACTTTTGGATGTCTACATCAAGGTAGATGAATTGCACCCTGAAGTTATACACACTAATAAATTAAACAGTAGAAAGGAACATGCCCTGCCACTTTGTTGCCACACAAACAAGTTTGGATGGTACCTGGCTGCTTTTGACCCAGGAGTGCTACTCCTCGGTCAAACCAGTTCTGGAGTGAGCTGGGGCTAGAGAGTGTTGTGAACAGTTTGGATGTGGCTGTTCAGTTTCTGAGAGCACAAGGATTCCGTACAATGGATGCAGGCCTTTCCATGCTCGTTAGCTGCAGTGCCAGAGCACAGCCACGAGCACATTTAATGTTAGAGTACGAACATAGGCTTAGTACCTACAGGAATCAACTCCTATCAGACCCATTTTACCAGCTCCGGAAGTCATACTTTCCTACAGATTTCAGTGGAATCAGTCTCTAGAGAGAGAGAGGGAAAGAAATCCCTTCCTCCAGAAGTCTCCAAGGGCCTCCAGAAGCCACAGCAATCTGGATTCATAAAGTAGGCAACACTAATCTTACTGATAGAAAATAACAAAGATGTGAGCAACTGTGTGACAAAATCTAACTGAAACATTATGTTTTAAGGACATGATTCTGTTCCCACTGACTTCTAAGCTACGTGATGAGGCCTGAAATTGTTCTGAGTTTTTTTTCTGCGGGAATGATAATAGCCAGAAGTAGAGTTATTTTTATTCTTTATGAGAAACAATAAATAAGAGACCATACTTACTTTTCACTGGAAATTTTGAAACAATCAGTTCACTTCAGTGAAAAAAAAAAAAAAAAAAAAGCCCTCTGCACTTAATTATTTTTTTCCACTATGNNNNTTAAAAAAAAAAAAAAAAAAAAAAAAGAAGCCCTCTGCACTGAATTATTTTTTTCCACTATGGCCATGAACACTTTCAAAGAAGCCTGACTCAGGACAGCCAATGCAGGATAAAGCCAAGCTACTAAAACATCTTTCCTCTCCTTAGACATTTGGGGCCTGTACTTTCTTTGTATATTTTGTCACTGGGAAAGAAAACAGCTGTGTTCTTGAAATCCCTCTTTCTCTTTCTTGGTCCATTCTCTTTCATGCACTGTGTTTGGCTCTGCTAGTATCCGTGAGGGAACCTGTTTTTTGATTAATAACATTTTGCTTTTTTTTCCTTTAAACTTGCTTATTGACAGAATGGTTTTCATTAACCAAGCCAGTAACTAGAATCAATTACACTAACTAAACAAAGCAGAGTGTAAAACTGTGGAAAGATGAAGATAACAATAAGAACTAAAGACCCTCACAAACAAAAATTTTTCAGCAGAAATAGCTGAAACAAACTTATGCCAGCATCCTTTTTGCTTTATAAATTATGTGAAAAAACAATGTACAGTTCTGTGCTGCTACTCTACTGGTAGAATCCTACAATAATTTAGGTGGGAAGGGACCTCTAGAGGCTTCTAGTACAACCTATTAATAAAGGCAGAGTCAGCTATGGGATCAGACCATATTTTATCCAGTCAGATCTTGACCACTTCCAAGGACAGAGATTTCATTACCTCTCTTGACAGTCTGGTTCACTGCTTCACTGTGTCCATGAGGAAAAGGTTCTTCATTGCATCTAGTCGGAGTTTGTCTTGTTTCAGTTTATCTTTGCTCTTCCTCTCCTCACCATGGGCTACTTTGAAGGGTTTGGGTCTGTCATCTCTCCAAACCCTTGATCAGGGTCAGCCAGCCCCCTTAGTTTGCTGCCATCTGCACACTTAATGAGACTGCTCTCCAACATCTCCTCCAGGACACCAGGGAAAACATTAAAGAGGACAGGCCCTGTGAAAAATGCCTGCAGTACTCCACTGGTTACCAGCCTACAGACAGAGTATGACCCTTAAATCACTATCCTCTAGGCCCAGGCATTATATCAGATTTTAACCACCTAGTTATTCATCAGTACAGAGCATGCTAGCTGGAATGCTAAAAGCCCAGCTAAAACCCAGGGACATCCACAGCTTTCACCTCATCTACTTGCTCTTCACAGAAGACAACCAGGTTGTTGGGCATGCGTTATTTTCAGTAAACCTGTGCTGACTTTGCAAGTTATGTCTTCTCTTTTACATGTCCATGGATTCCAAGAAGACATGCTTGATGATTTTCCTAGGGACCAAAATGAGACTCAGCAATTTGCAGTCCTTGGATCACTCTTTTGCACTTAGCTTTAAAAATATGCACAGTATTTCCTATAATCTTTGGGGTCCTCACCTTATTTCCATGAAATTTCAGAGATGATAGAGAGTGATCTTGCTTTGCCATTGGCTGTCACTCTCAGAACAGCCTATATGGCCCCAAGGGCTCACAGGGATTGAGTTCTCCTCTCAGAGTCCCTGACTTGATCCTCATTCACGGCTTGTACCTCTTGTGCCTTCCTATAACCACAGAATCCTGGGAAACTCTCCTGGTGAAGACTGAGATAAAGAAGGCATTTATCCATCTCAGCCTTATCCATGGCTGCTGTAACTAAGCCACCTGCCCCATTTAGCAGCAATGCCATATTTGGTTTTCATTCAGACTTTTACTATTAAAGGTTCAACTCTGAGTGAGCTTTGGCTTACCTGACACCATTGCTGCATTCTTGGGCAGCTTTGAAAATTTTCCTTTGTGGCACATCCATCCCTGCTTCCATGTTGCCCACCCAGATGTCAGGCAGATTAATGTTTCCCATTAGAACCAGGGTTTGTGATCTTAAATCTTGTTTTACTTAGAAATGATGGAATTTCACAAAACAAGTTCTGATGGAAAGGTTTTGCCAAGAAATTTCATTACTGAAGCCACAGCTAGCATGGATATTTAATTATGGTGCTAATAGCTATGAAAATTACTTATTTATCCTAACATTTTTGATGGAGCTAAAACCACATCAGGTACAGGAATATTTCAAGGTAATTACGAGTAATTTTTACTACAAAGAACTCAGGAATGCTTTATGTTTTTTTGATGGCTCATTTTTAAATATCAACAGTTTTGGTTGGAACAAATGGTAGGGTTTAGTTTAGATTCATTGCTAAGGACCAGATTGCAGTATTCACTATCACAGTGACTAGCTGAAGTAAAAAGGTCTTGTTTCACTTAGGTCAGCATGATTCTTCAAAAAGTAGCATAAAACTCAATATTAGTAAATTCTCAATGCAGTTAAGAACAAAGTTACTATTTCCCCTTCTTTCACTAGTAGGAAAAAAAAATATAAAAGACAAAATAAGTAGGATGTTTCATAGATCAATCTGGCTCAGCAGCATGACGATCCTTTTCTCCAGAAACCAATAGAAAAGCTCTGAATTTAATCAATATTTGAGTCCTGTCATACTTTTCAAGAGCTTTTCAAGAATGTGAAAACACTGTATCCCATCTGAGTCCAAACTTGGGTTATTGAAGGTTTATATAAAAATTGGAAATTATTTAGAACAAACTGTTCAGAGTTCTAAAGCCATGACCTTTCCCTGATTGCCAGAAACAGAAAATAATATGACATTTTGAGCTTCATGAAATATAATACCTTTTTTTTTCTTTTGTGAATGTAAGAGGAACTCTCACAACAGAAATATGATTATAGCCTCTCTGCAATTTCAGGGTAGAATCATTGTACTCGTTATAACTGAGACATGTTTAATGCTTTTACTATAACCAAAGTAGGAAGAGACTTATAACAAAATTCATGAAAGCTCTAAAGTGCCATTCAAATATTGCCTACCTCCCACCCAGTGTTTTCCATGTTCTAAGCTTGCAGCATTATATGGTCTAATTGTCTTCTTACTTACATGTATGCTTGTAGGCACGCCTAAATGGGTTTAAGTTCTAAAACCCACTTAATTGATGCTTGTACTATTTGGAGTTTTTATAGTTTATGTATTGTCTGTCTTCTCCGGCACGTCCCCAACCTCCC
>VZTI01005431.1:1379036-1422704 GCA_013397865.1 Struthidea cinerea | reverse complement strand
ACTTAGTCTTCTCTTTCCCTTCAGGACTAAACCTGGTTTTAGTCTGGGTGCTTTCTAGCACTTTCTTTGATGGTGCCAAAGAACTGTACAGCAGTACTAGCCAGCAGGCAGTATGGATCCAACCACTATGCTCCTGAAGTAAAAGAAATGAGATGCGTGAACACAAACCATCTTATGTCATGCTCAAGGCCAAACCTGGGTTTCTAGCAGGACTTCCTCACTAGTGTGGACATCCTTTCTTTCCTTGTCCAAACACATACATACTTATTCTTTAAGAGATGGAAGCACCCCATCTCACAGTAATTTATAGCTAACGACAGAGAAATATTTTTGGAGACAAGAGACCTGAATCCAGAAGTTTTATAAAAATGAAAGTGTCAAAACAAGAAAAGAAAAATTCCCTCCCTGCATAGCATCTAACCTAGATGGTACAGTACTGGGGGAAAGTAAGTGTAAGGAAAGTAAGTGTAAGTAAAGTAAGAATTCAATCTGCCCAAGGAAAAATAAGTGTGGACACCATTCTTTGATAACTAGGAGAAATCTAGGCCCCAATACTCCTAGAAGTTTTTTGGGAGACAGAGTTTGTTAAATTGTCAGAAGTCAAGACAGATTTTGCATCTGTCCTTTCCAGACAACAGTCAGGACCTTCTCTCCCACTTCCTGGCCTAGGTGACCTCCTATTCAGCAGGCTGGATTTTGACTGCTGTTCTTGTGTGTTTAGCACTCCCATTTTGTCATTTACCGAAGTTCTTGTACCCAGGGCAGGGTTCTGCTCTCTAAAAAGGGTCATGGGTAGTAGCAGGGAAGTATTCCCAATGAATAATTTTAGCACCCAGAGGGATGGTGAAATAGGAGGGATCATCAGAACAGCAAAGTTAGTAGCGCTCTAGTATAATACTAAGCTTTTCAGTTTAATTCAATCTTTGTCAATCCCTCTTTTATCTTTTATTAATCATTCAAATAGGAAAAACTAGATTTGGAACAAGCTCATTTAAATTTCTAGACATTGAGGGATATGTCTGTCTCTTTTCTTACATAATGTTTCATCTCACAATTCTTTGGCCAAGCTAGACGTGTCCACACTTTGGAAAATTCTCTCTCTCCAGTCTTTTTCTTCTGTCCCTAAAGGGACAGCTCATGACAATAACATTTTCTGGCTCATCCACTCTGATATTGAAATTCTGGACAAGCCAAATTTCTGGTCCGAAGGGACACAAAATGAAACATTCCAAAATAATTATTCTTCACCAGTGTGTCAACAAAAACCACTCTGGGTTATAGTGTATAGAAAACAGACTTCAGCACACTGTGTCAGTCCATCTCTGTTCAGATTAACAACATGCCTAAATGATGTCTTGTCTTGGGATTCTTTTCTAAAAGACACTCTTAGGTATTTTGTCTCTGGTGGGTTTTTAAAAATAGGTTAAAAATACTATCCTAAACCACGGCTGCCATGTCAATAGAACACTTTTTCTCTAAGGAACTGCATCCAAAGTGAACCCATCTATATCTATTTAGAAAAAAAAAATATGTATATATATATATACATACACATACATTTTTAAAGTTAGTAAGGGCCTTTCTTGTTTTTCATCCATTCTAAATTTGCTTGTAAGTGTATTAGCATTACACTCCTCATGTGTACTAGAAAAATATCTCCTTTGTTTGCAGTGCTTAGCGTTAACACCAAGGTGAAAGACATACAAAAGAGTGACACCACAGTTTTAAATATGATGTCAAAATTGGTAATTGCGTGACATTTCCATGCACTAAAGGGACTCTGTCAGGTCAAATTAGGTCCCAGATTTTGTTTTGATAAAGAAAAGCCTGTGAAAGTCTTAAAAATGAAACATTATCATGATTATTTGTTCAGCATTCCAATGGGAATTTTTTTCCTTTTTTTCCTCCCTTTTTTTTTAAAGAAGCATTGACCTACAGTATTCATAATGCAAACATCACACTGTTGTGCTGATCACTGCTGACCCACAAGAACCTAAATCTCTGAAATGAGTTTAATACAGCTGTAAAGCTTAACACAACAAGAACGGTTTTGCTCTCAGAGTTAAGAAAAAAGAATAAATAAACGAAGTAAAAGATAAGGCAAGGATATTCTCACATATAAAAGATAAATGGAAATAGATTTATTAAAGCCTGTTTGGAGAAAGACGGATTTGTTCTCTTGTTTTTGTAATGGCAAGTGATCTATATTGAAGAATATTCAATCCAATAAAAAAATTGCAAACACTATGTTTGTGTTACAAAAATCGTCTGCTTAAAAATAATATTTTTCCCCTAGACAGCTAATCTAAACAAAATTATCTTGGGTTATAATAGATTCCAAACTAAAAGCATAGCAGTGTATTATAGTTGCAAAATGTAAATTTAACACATTCAAACAAGTTGTGAAATCTTCATATGTGGAGGTTTGTAGCAAATGCTTAATAAAAAATGTTCTGCTCAATTCATGAGAATTTTATGGAAATATGTTCTCTTTACGTTGAGGGGGTGAAAAAATGATTTGGAGCTTCTATAGATCTTCCTAAAAGCCTGAACATTGTCAAAAAAATATTAGTCATTGGTTCCTTTTTACTTTCCTAGAAACTTGAAGAATGAAGAAAACTATGTAAATAAAGCATTAAACTTATGAACTTGGATAAGTTCGGGGATTTTTTAGCCATGTTGTAATTGTCAGAATATAGGCCTTTCATATTTTCTTAATAATTTTCATCGAACATTTTAAAAATAATACTTTGTTAATGTCAATAATAATAAATACAGTAGTTCTTTGAAGGTGTAAATAGGAGTGTGTATAGATATCCTTGAGACAGCAATATATAGCAATTCAAATGGTGGTAAGCATCCATAGTAATTAGATAGTTCATATCTCTGAACAGACTGTCACGATTTGGTTTTGGTCTCATCTCTGGGTTTGGTCTTCTGAATCACCTTAGATTTTATCATTTCTATGTTACTTATCTTAATTGAGAAATGGGTAGGATATCGCATTTGAACATACAATTCCTTGTCTGCAGATAGAAATAAGGAGGTTTTAATACATAATTCTTATTAATATTAGTATTTTACAAGGGCCCAAGACCTAGAAATCCTAGAATCATTTACTAAATGTAGCAGATTATTTCCTTTGTGATCAGAAAAGCTTTTTGTTTTATCCAAGATATTAGGACAATATTCCCTTACTCTTTTCATCTTATTGATGTAGAATGTAAGCTCTTTTATGAAGGTATTTTTTCCTCACTGGATATTTATACATTGTTTAAAAACGACTCTAAATACATACAGAAATGCTTCACAGGAACTACATGAGGTCAGATTCATAAAGGTTATTTCGGAAGAGTTTTTGATGAAGAATCCCTCTCCAGCTTCCCTGTGGGCACCCTTCAGATACTGGAAGTCTGCTACCAGGTCAGTGTAGAAGCAGACTTAAAGATGCTTCAAAAAGAAAGGGAGAAAGAACACAATTATCATCCTTTGTCCTGCTTTAGTAAACTAGAATAATTGAAAAGCAAATTTTTTATAAAACCAGACATATTTTCATTTCAAGAAATAGAGGCATCTACGAGTTTGCATTATACTGGTGGCAAAGCAAATAATATGGTTACTTTGGTACTAAACCAGAATGAAAAGTGACATCTGTACCTCAGAAGTCAAGAAAAATGCAATGATATCTTGTTTGCTTTTAATGAGACAAGGAGGGGGAAAATCTCTTTTATTAACCTTTTAACAACGCTGTCTTTGAATTCTCAGTTTGCCTAGATGGTCTTTCATCAGCTTAATTCTAAGTTCCCTTTTAAAAATTAATAAAAAACCTCCTTAAACAGACTTGGAATTTATCCAGGGATTCAGAAGCTGTTTATTTTTTGGAATGACATTAAAAGATGTTTTTATTTATAGCATACCTACTGGTTCCAATCAGTCCAAAACGCTGGAGAAAAATAGGAGGAAACGATTGCCAAGAAGACATTTGCACTGAATTCCCCAAGTTATTCAGTGAAAGGGTTATTTGTATTTTTGTCCCTACTCCCATATGTCTGACAGTGCATAGCTTCTCTCTTTCAGGAGCAGACTAGAAGAAAGTATTTGGGTTTCCATTTGTCCAGACAAGCAGTGATTTA
Source organism: Struthidea cinerea (assembly GCA_013397865.1). Lineage (NCBI taxonomy): Eukaryota > Metazoa > Chordata > Aves > Passeriformes > Corcoracidae > Struthidea > Struthidea cinerea. The sequence goes on along the minus strand of VZTI01005431.1, from coordinate 1,418,571 downwards.
CCCCATATTAACCTCCTAGACCTTTCGTGTCTCTCTAATGGGTTATTCTCTGGCAGTCTGTCATGTGGCGTTGGCACACATATTTTTAGGTTCCAGAATCAAGCCAAGCAAATTTGAATGCCTAAATCAAACTTAGAAACTTAAAGGTCTTTTCCAACCCAAACCAGTTTATGATAATATGATTGCAGGAGTTCTTCCTGATCCAGTGTTGAGCCTCAATCACCTGTGATATGTAAAAAGGGAATTTAAGTAGATTGGCACTACATGCTGAGACTTTTGGTATCATGTCCAGAGGACGGACCTGACACATTACCAGCATAAATGTAACCTGTGAGGGCTCCACCAGTTGTGATGAACAAAATCTAGGCTTGTTTGAGTCCTGCTCCTAAGCAGCTTTGTTAAAATAGAATTCCTTTTTGTCATGCTCTCCAGGGTAACCACAGGCAATGTGAAGCAATGCAAATATGCTCTAACCCTCCCAACTTCCCCCTGTGTATGCACAGGTCGGGCTAAAACCTGGGTTTGATTAAGTTGAATGCAATCTAGGTTTTGAGCAGAAGGGAAAGAAACACCTTGACCTTTTTCTTTTGGTACAAAGCAGACATCAATACTGTTTTAAAACCAATGAGGATGCAGGACTTTTATAAAACAGTAATATTTCCACGTAATTGTTCTGACTGCATTAGAGCCCTTGAGTTCCCATGTTTATACAATCTATTTTTCCTCACTGTTAAACTGCAAGGGACTTCTCACATACCCCATGTTATTCAAACAACAGTTCAGGCCTAATCCAGCCTTATTTGCTATCTTTAAATCCTTAAACACTCTCACTGTCTTTGTTCCTCTTCTACCTATTTTTCCAGTTATAGGGTGTAAATTTCTGGAAGAGCTCAGTGGGTTTTCTAGAAGACCAGGAGTTCTGAGCTTTGAGTCAATGTTTTAGTGAGACTGATTTTGCCATTTCAGCCTCTCACAATAAAAGAATGCTAATAAAGATTGAATCTGAAGTATGACAGGTACATTTTTAAAGCCTTGTGAAATCAATTAAACACAACAGAAGCATTTTAGCCATGGTAGTATATTTAAAGCAAGTTTTATATGGAGGAGTAAAACTTTTAAAACTTGCTGGTTAATAAATTCATTACCTGTAACAGAAGCCTTTATGTTTGATAGACACTTGTTACTTTCAGGAGTGACACGACCTCTCTCCAGGAAGTGAGTTCCTACTGTAGCCCTGTGTTGGCTTGATTTTAAGGAGTCTTTGCATGTGTAGCAAAATCAGAACTTTAAAAGGAAAATCCTCTGCAAGCATCTTTCATGTATTTAATTTAGACCAATGTATCAACATTGCAGCAATCTCTGTGTAAAGAAACACATAGAGAAACTTTATTTTCCCATAGGTCATAAAAGCCATAGTTGTGGGAAAAATAAAAAGATTGCTGACAGTTGCAGTGTTTTGCTTAATATTTATTTGTTTATTTAGGTTGGTTAGTAGGTGGGAATATGGCACTTTTGCTGCAGCTCGCTGCCTTGTAGGTTTCAGTTATCTGAATTGCTTACATTCTCACAAAGCTTTCTGTACACAGCAATTTGTCATCAATTGAGGAGGATTAAAGAGGGATTGGTTACAAGACAGTCTGCTGCTTATATTTACTCTATCTACATCAACATGTCTTCCTACCTTAGTGAAATCACAGCCTAGAGCATGAGTTATTTGTGTATCCGTAACAAGTTTACCCGATATTAAGAGCAGATAGAATACAAACCACAGGTTGGAGCCTTTTTGTCTTCAATATTTGCCCTTTTCTTGTTGTCACGAATCACCCATTGATTTCAAGAGCACAAACATTTCTCGATGGTGAGAGTTAATCTCTTTTTCATGCTTGTTTACACACTCTGTTCAGTACAAAAAGCCAGTTGCACTTTTCACCTTGGTCTACAAGTAGTCATGCAAACAAATGCCTCAAACCAGAGCAACACCCTTTTGTGTCCACCCTGTTTGCTTACCTCATGCTTCTGGTCACTGTTCCTAGCTTGGTTATAGATTCATTTTAGAGCTAAAACTCTGAGATCAAAGGGTCTGGAGGTACACTGAGAGAACACTAGAGAGCAAATGCTGGACTGACCTTTGTGCACATCCTCTAGTTTCAAAACTCTGTTTTCTGATACTCGAATCTTGTGTGTGCATATGTGTGTGTGTGTGTTTACCTGTGTAAACATATAATAAACAGTGAGTATAGCAACATTCTTCAATCTATCTAAATATGAGACTAATTCAAGTGTTATCCACCTTTACTTTCATAGTAAAAGAAAGTTGGAAAGGGAAAATAAAGGTTCTACCGGGGCCTGAATCCATTACAAACTATTTTATATATGCAACTGGCAAATCAAAAAATACAAGGTAATATTAATTATTGTCCCAGACAAAGAAAGATGGCCCTTTGTGGCTTGACTTCTAAGTCAGCACACATTATTGTGACTACATTTCCCTTAATTTTGTTGGCATGTGGCTGAGGGCTTTAATATTTTATTTTTAGGAAGGAGCTCATAAGCCAGTCTTGCATTAAGAAAGTTCACAGGTTCCAGGACCAAAGAACAAACTACAGTTGTTAATATGTTGGTGATGTTAAAAAATTCATGTGTACGTTTGTATGATGGTTTTTGGAAATTTTGTATTTAAAGATTTTTTCCCCGGGAACCAAGCTGGCAGATGACATCTAGTCCACCTACAGACTTCATCATCAGAGAAAACAAAACTGTATTAATGGTGCCACAACTTTTTTCTTGTCTGGTTTCTCAACCTTCATAGCAGTATCCCAAGGAAGAGTGTTACCAATACACAGTAACCCACCAGCTGCCCAGAAGGTCGGTAAGACAGTAGACACATAAGCCTCTGTCTCCCTGTAAAAAGTGCATTTATCAAAGAGTCAACTTCAGCTCTGAGCTTAAGACTCCACAAAAGCCAGACAATATAAGGAGACTTGAAAGGGTCTCTTAAGGAAACATAGCTGGTGTGAAAGGGGACTCAGCAGTGATATACTATGCAAGCAGCTAAAAAGCAAGAGATCTGTGAGGTGGCTATCCCATCAACACAACAGATGCTTGGAAGATCACTACAAGGTGTCCATAGCTTTTCAGACTTCCTCAAAATTTCAAAGCCAAAGATGCCAGTAAAAATGCAGACAGATCCTGATGTGCTGAATAATTGACAGTGGTGTGATGCATGGTTTCCTCGTGAGTCAAACCTATTCCCAGCAGTTTAATTTCTACCTGTGTGATTTTGTTTTCTTGCATAAGGAATCCATTGTGTGTCCAGAAATGGCATGTCTGCCTAGTTTGGCCTTGGCAGCCTGGCATGTCCAAGCACACACCAGACACTTACAGGAAGTGGTAATAGTCAGTGGCTTGGGTCACATGCACACCTTTGGGGCTGGCATCAGGTTGTATTGATGTTATCCTGAGCTCCGGTGTACCTTGTTGCTAGGCAGACTTGGCTTGTCTGGCAAACTTGGTCTTGGCAGTCAGCCTCTAATAGCAGAAAAGAGACCCCCAGTAAGAGCAGCACAAGGTTTGAGAACATGAGACATGATGGGAAGAATGGGAAAGATGTGATTGCCTTTATGTGTCTTTTTCCATTTGTCAGTGAGGGACTGATGATTTCTAAGGAGCCAGATTTGATACTTAGTCCTTACTGGTGAGACACTGTATGGAATTTCTGTACAATGTGGAGAAGTTTCCTCTTAGGGGCTTTGCCTTGTTAGTGTAATAACATGGAGACACGAAGAAACGACAGAGCATTTTGTGCTACCTCCGCCACTCAACTTTTGAATAGACATCTGGCACTGGAACATGCTCACAGCTGTGTTGCATTTCAGGTTGCTCCATGTCATGAGGCAGCGGGGTGGTTTTCCTGGTGGCTTCAAAGGGTGCACTGAACTGCCTTGTGTCACCTGGGGATTGTTATGGTTTTCCTTCGGGCATTCCAGATGGAGCACTTCAGTGGTACTTTGGTGTGCGCTCTGAGGCCAAGACTAGTGTGCCTACAACAGCAATTTACTCCAGGTCAGGAACAGGCTTCTGAAGTTAATCATCCAGTTAACTCCTCCAACTGGCTCTTGGATTGAATCATGCAGTGGTCTTGAATCACAGGAAATCAACACTTTTTGAGTCAACATAAACCAAAAGGTGTTTTTTGGCATTGGACCTAACCTGCAGCAAGCGATAATGGGCTGAAATTTACAGTGTTAAACCAGAGCTAGTTGAAAACCAAGCTCCTGAAGTGTGTATAAAGGGGTTATTACATCCTCAACTCTACCTTAAAATATATGCTCCCATCAAACCTTGCTAGTGTGAACATAGCTTGTGTAAAAAGTAGGGAATTTGAACTTGAGAGTGATGCTGGAGGCGCTTCTTAATGGTCGATATTTCAGAAGGCAACATCAGAAATCATCATTTGAGCATTTGCACATATAGAGAAAGATTTCTTTATACCCTCATTAAAAAGGTCAAGTGCTGCAACTATCCCATGTTGATTTTTGTGGTGATTGTTACTACAGCAGCATAGTACTTCAGTAGGAACCCAGTGATCCCATTGCGCAGAGCAGTGCACATACACTGGATGACATGATTTAATCCTTTTAGCTTGTACTCTGAGTGTAAAGCCTTTGTTGATCTATGCCTTGAAGCACGAGAGTTTGTTTCCATACTTTATTTCTACCAGTGACATTTGTGCTGTGTTATTGCAGCGTATTGTTCATTCTTCTGGAGAATGTACTTGATGTTATGGTTCATTCATAATGCCTCTGTTTGAGTGATGACTTGCTTGAGTGCTAACATGATAAAGCACGCTCTGTCAATCTCAAGATCTTTACATCAGCTTTTGGCGGCATGTCTAATTAAAAAAAATAAAACAAAATTCAAGTGAATGTGATGCATGAATTAATTCCTTCTATGTTGTTGAACCAAAGGCTAAAGGTGAAGAATCATCAATGCAAATAGGTCTGAATACATATAACAATCTTTCTGCTGTGATCTCTTTTTAAGATGATAAATAATGATGAAATGTGAGTTCACACGAAGAAAATGTCTGTGTCACTCACAAGTTCCAAACCCACTGAGTTTTACATGATTACTAACGCAGATTTTGGAATCCAGGCTAGCTTTCACGATCTTTCAATTAGGCTTAAGTGGGGAGTCTCATAAATTCTGAGCCCTTCTGAAATCTTGTAATGTTCCAGTGATTGCTATCCAAATCCCACCTACTAAGTGATGATAGAACTAGGCTTCAAGTTCCTAGCAGCTACTTAGGTCTCTTGATTTCTATTACAGATCTGTGTAGCTGACTTTGCCTTTTTACTCATTAATCTGGCTATATCTTAGGAGATCTTTCTTCATGGTAAAAATTTAGTGAAGGAAAAGATCTGAGAGACTGAAGTCTTCTACATGGAACAATCATGTGGGACTCAGGAGAATACTTTAAAATATACTGACTGATTTTAAACAGGTCCTTTGGCTGCATGACCTCCTTCATTCATTTTATCCTCTTTCTCTCATTCTCCCTCTTCCTTTTTCCCTTCTATCCATTATCCCTGTCCTTGTTGTCAGCAGTGCTTAGAATTTGCTGTTCACTGATTTATAATTTCTGCTCCACAGAAAGGTAGTGCAGACTACAAACGGTAGCTCTCCCCATGTTTTAGCCATCATTTTTTTTCTCAATTAAAATCTCAAGTGTCTCAGGATTCAGATTTGCACCTCCCCCACAACAGAACCAAACAATTCCCTAAACTTTTTTGCAGGTCTGGCTTTATGCTTCAGTCTTATGAAATAATTGGGATTATTTAAGAGTATTTGATTTGGTATAAAATGTAATCCTCTTCCTACTGGCAGCTATGATTCACAGGTAGTAATGTAAATTCTATAAAGAATAAAGCATTTCAGGGAGAAAAAAGAGGGTGATAACAAGGGCATCTACATGCTTAGCTTATCAGGTAGCTATGACTCCACATATCAGGTTTTTGGGGACATCCGATATTGCAGTACTGTCGCGGTGCTATTAGATGGTAAAATGCCGCGACCTTCCCAAAAGCATCTCTAAGGAAGCCTCTCGGCGCAGCCAGCGCACTTGCACACGCACACCAGACAGCTAGCTAAAACAGTCCGACAATGAATGAGCAGGAAGAGTCTTTGTATGGGGTTCTACAAGAGAGATTTAATGCACCTGCACTCGTGCAAGGTTCCAGAGAAGTCCCGGGGGAGAGCAATGGGGGTCCAGGGCAAGGGAACTAATGGAGAAACTCTGAGGGCGTATCAGGTAACGAGGGTTGTAGCGGCCAACGGAGCCAAGCAGGGGAGCAGAACTGGGAAACATTAACATAACAGAACAGAGCATTCTGGGGGAAGCTTTTTCAGTCACCATAAGCTGGAGAGGAACCTAGGACTTATCCCACTGTAGGACTCCTTCCATTCCTTGTCCAGCAGGACCACTGGCCTCCACACAGTACCTCTAAAAACTTCCCTCACATAAAACATAAATAAATGCTGGTATCTTCTATGACAGGAGTTTTATTTTCTTAATATAACAACAGCAAAGGAATCCAGCTGAAGACACTCATAAGCAAAATGGATGCTTCCAGTTCTCTTGAACAGGAATGTTATTCAGAAATAATTGCAACCAGAAAATTGTTATTTTTATGCTAATACCACTAGTGTCACAAAAACATATGTACTTTTTCCTTCTTGAAATGGTGACCAGTATTTGCTGGTATGTTGTAGCTCTGGTTTCTCTGAGTTAGGGGATCTATGTTCCTGTAGCTGAAGATCCTTCCCATAGAGTTTGCGTAATGGGAATATACCAATAAGTGTTTTGGGTTTTAAAAGAAAAAAGAATACTTGAAAGCAAAATATGGTTACATGGTGTACAGGGAAAGCTGTTGTTGAAAACAAGTTTATCTCAAAGACAGTAGAATGGAAATGAATGATTCCTTTTTATGGGTAACATTTTAGTCAGTGTGAGTTAAACCATTAGAACTAGGTCCAGAAAAAGCAAGAGAAGATTTTAATATATGCTCAAAAATACCATCTGTATTATTAAAAGTATAATGAGGAGGCAGAAGAGAGACACAATAGAAATGGCTTTTATTATCATTATGTTTTACTTACGTTATTCCACGGCAAATATTTTTCAGTGACATAGTTGCAGTTTGCTTTGAGAACTTTTAGACATGCTTGACCTATAATATGCACACTATAAAATTAATTTAATGTTTTACTACATTTGCCTTTGAACATGGGTCCTCTTCATTTTTTATGGTTAACTGAAATGTGGAATGCTAAATTCCAGAGCTGGCAGCTGTATGCTCTAGTAGTTATTCATTTCTACACCACAGATTTTATTTCAAAGGAATCATTCCTGAGCTGGATTGTATCCATTTTTCTGGGTGTTGTTCTACCCCCCAGACTTAAGTAGACAATCTTATTGTTGATGATTTCTTAAGAGTACCAGAAACTTTATATATGGAAAACAAATTTTGTGAATTTTATAAACAAACTTTGTATAGATATGTATAAAATCTTCCACTGTTTTTCTGAACGTATGGACTTTCAATATTTCTCCCACAAAAAAACGCAAACCCTCCCTCAAAAAACCGCAAAACTTTTCTTTATGCTCATTCTATAAAATTTTCCTGAAATTTTACCTTTCATTGAAGATGAAAAGAAGGTTTTATTGACAGCAGGAAAAAAAATCTAAATTTATTCTAGATTATAAGAATATTCAAAATCTTTTGTAGCAGTACAGATTGTAGTAGAGACAGAAGTTGTAGTAGCCTGTGAGTAAAGTCTGCCCTCAAAATCTGAAAGAAACATTTTTGTAAGAGAACTAGTCAATGACCATCACACTGAATCATGTATCTTTGACACTGTCCAGTTAAAAAGTAAAGAGGAGATTCCTGTTAAAGAGTTTTCCTGGAGTGGAAATCCCAATAAAGTTTAATGAAGGAAACAAAAGCAGTTAATAAAGAACATCTAAACCCATAATTATCTTATTTTATTTATACTTTTTATAATTATTTACTGTGGTACAAAAAAAAAAAATTACATAATTTTTTAGTTACTGACTGTAAAACTTGCAGATTTTCACTCCAGTGGATCCAATCTTTTCCCAGTGATTTTACCAAGTTGTAATTAACTTATCTATTTCATCCAGGGAGTAGAAATTGAATAGATAGATAGAAGTCTTCAACATGCTGAGCAATGGATGTTGCTGTCAAAGGTTACATCATGAAATATAATAATTGTAAAAATTTCCTGGCATAATCCAAGTAAATCATGAAATGCAAGAGGTCAAACATGTTGAAAATACTTTTGAGTGAGATCATCATGCTTCAATCATTTAGAGCAGACTATGGCACAACTAAATTTCCTTCCCAAGGTGGGGAGAAGCATAAAGCAAGAAAGGCCATGCCTTTCAGCTCTTTGTAGAATGGCTGGAGTGCAGTTTCAGTTTTGACCTTGAAAAATTAGTGAGTTTTAAAGAGTTCTTTTACTCTAGGTTTTAAAGGAAGCCTGTTAATGCAACATTCTGCAGAGGGAAGTTAGTGCTAGTCCCTCACATGTTGCAAAGGCAAATAGCTGCTGTCCTGTGGTAAATATTTTGGTTTTTTGAGAGGTGCTTATATGTTTCTTATGTTACTGTTGGTTTAACTAGTTAATATTTCAATTGCTCTTATCTTTTTTTTTTTCTTCTTGTTTTAATTCCTGCAGAAATGGTTCATTCTTATGTATTCTAAACCCTTCAGTCCTCACTGAAGGAATAGCTCCTCTTCAGCTGGGGGCTTTTTATTTAAACAAGAATTATTTTAAAAAATAAATTTTGCAGAATAGTCTCCGACATTCTTCACAGAGATGTATTTTATTTTATAGATAATCTCATTTATGCTGGACTTTTGAAATAGCAGCTCTTTTCCTGTAGGAGACAAAACTGAAGTCCTCTGTTGCGCCAATCCAGAGAAATGGTGTCATCTCTATTTCCTTCTCCTGCCCATGAACTTCCTCTTCTAGTAACAAATTTTTCAAAATTAAGAAAAGTGATTGCTGTTTTAGAACCTGTGTTTATCCTTCTGTCTTTTCCCTGCAAAGCACCACTGTTTATCTTAGCTGTATTGTGTTTTCAGAGAAGAACAACAGCTAGACATTTCAGAGATTGGTATCGTGCTGATAAATTGCCACAAACTGAGGAAAAGCTGCAGCAGAGCCATCATTTCTGTTTCACTCTGCAAGAAGCCTGCATAGAAACCACTCTGGCGCTAGGACAAAATTCATGGCTAACACTAAGAAAACATAACATTTCCACCTCATTCAAGAGCATTCTCTTGGCCTCTGCTCTGCTGTCATTTGCTCACAGCATAACACCAATTTTCATGCACTTTAAGTAAGAGCTGAGTGCAACAGCTGTCCACTTTGAAAGTACCAGTGTTGGTATTCAGCCATCACTACCTGCGTACACGTCAGCTTGTATAAAACTGGGGTAAGAAGTTGACAGCTAATGCATGTCACTTTGACAGGTCTGCAGTAGAAACAGTTATACTTTAGAATGGGACAAAATGCTTTTTTGCTCCTAATAGTCTGGTCCTGCCAAACTGAATATATTTTGGCTGCTTCATGCCCTTCTGTTACCGCAAACCCAAGGAAGTGTTCTCCTATGCCAATAGTGCATAGTGCATTTTTTCCCATTTGTTTTACCTTGTTACATCAATAGATCATTAACTACTTAACCTTGTGCACATTATTTTTCTGGATTCAATATGATGTCTGCTTCTTTACTAGACATTCTGGTTTAATCAGAGATTGAAATATAAAAATGGCCAGTCTCAGCTGCCACCTTGATACATCATCTATGAAAATAACTTACTGCATCTTTCACTTTTTCAGCCTTTTACCTCTTTTGCCTCTTTGGCTGGTAAATTTTTCTGAGCTGCAGTGTCTCCTAGCATATCAACGCAGAGAATTTAGCAGAGAGGGAACTTAAAGCTCAGTTATCATTTCCTGAATTCTATGAATTTGAAAAAATAAGCACCAATATGACTCTACTACTTGGAAGATCTGAAGAGTTGTTTAATAAAAGTTTTACCTGCAACAAGAGGTTTGTTGCACATTTGAGGAAGCACCCATAAATTTTAAGCATAATCACAAGATCCTTTATAAAAACTTATCTATGTGCTTATCACGTTAATAAATCTTGCTTATTCTCTCAGAGTTTTACAAGTTCTTCTTTATAATGCGAAATCTCTTAATTTATTCAAAATAATCTAAATATTCTTCATCCCTTAAGTCCCTATCCTAGTCCAGGAACAGTAACACTGATTAAAAGAAAATGAGGAAATGCCCTGGGAGAAATACCTTCTGGTGACCTTGTAGCAAGTGTGTATATGAAATGACATCAGAATTATGTGTTTGACATAAATTGTACAAGCTCTATATGCCTTTATCCCAAAAGACATGCATAAGGCAAGGAGCCTACATGTGCCCGTGCAACAGAAGTCTGGCTTTTGCTGTAATTGCACAGCAATATAAATGTCACAATCTGTCTGGATGGGAATGAGCTGAGCAAGAAGGATGAAGTCCATGTCTGGGAGTCTGGAAACCCAGTCTTCATGTTCGGTACTGTTTACCTACTGAGGCATATGTGGACATGAGGTACTGTGACACCTCATATCACCTTTCTGATGCCCTTATTTCTTCATTATCTGCTGATTACTTTGCCCTTGTTGATGGCAAATTCTGTGTGATGATGGCATCCTCTCATTGGTTTAAGATCACTATGGGAATCAAGGAACTTACTATAAAATAGACAGAAAAAAAAGACAAATAGTCACAGCAACACCTTAGGCAACAGAAACGCCTTTCCTGCAGTTGGTTTGCTTCTTATATCCACTGAAGTGAGAAGCCAAAGCTCCAGGGCACAAGTGCATAAATATTGCGCAGGAAATTGTGTCATCATTCCTTCCTCCACAATAACAATGTGTTAGTCTGGGGCCAGCTCTTTGCCAGGCATTTGTCTGGGGTTTTCCAGTAGCAGCAGCTAGGCCTAAGGCTTGTTCTTTGGCAGGGTGTCCTGATGCTCTTTGGCACTACCCTGTTGCTGGTTTGGTTGGCTTCTGTGCAATAGAAATAAGCTTAGAGTTAGCCAGCTGCTGAGGATCTGGCTTGTCTTTATTTCTTTCTGACGTTTTTTCTGGTTTGAACAGAAAATGCACCACAAAATTGAGGTTGGATTTCTAACATGAGCCTTGCATTGCAAGGGTCCATTGCCTGTGGGTGGCTTGAAGGCACTGCTTTGTTTTGAAGAGTAGGAAGTTGGAGTAGGAGGGATGAGGTCAACATGTGACATTGTCTCAGGTCTAGAGAAATGGACGGGTGTTATTCAGGGAGGTCAAAAGACCAGCTCTGAGCCCACACTAAGGCTGAGACATTCAGTTTTATTAAAGACACATCATTACAAGCGGTGACGTTATTTACCTGTCAGGGGCACTTAGTGGCTACATCCATTAATCCTGGTTGTGGAGTCAGGTATCCTGCTGTCCTACTTAGTTTTCCTAATCTTCTTCTATGTGATGAGGCTTTATAAAGCAGATCCAAGATATAGCATGGGCAATTGTGAGGTTCAAATTACTCCTGGGAGTTTACAGAGTTCCTGCTCCCACTTGGCCTGGTGCTTGGGGTCTTTCAGTATGGAAAGGGAAAAGCTTTACTTGTTCAGTGCCCTTGCTCAATCCCTACCACTCTCAGTTTGCTCATGGACATGGCATTCCACTAATAATTCTATATTAATCCTGCTTCATATAGAAGAAATTAAGTCATCGAAGAACATCTTTGCCTATGGTAATGTGGGTAGTGTACAAAACTGCTAGGAATTCCCAGCTGAATGCAGCTATGCTGAAGAGAGAGAAGAGATTTGCTTTCATTGCTGTTTTTTCATTCTTCTTCTTTTTAGTGTTTATCCATAACAGCTAAGAAACCTTCTGAAACAGGTTTAAAGCTGACAAAACCAATACTTACTGCATAATGGCAGCTACATTGCATTTGTAAAATACATCTAATGAAACTGAGATCTACTACTGTTTAAAAATGTGCAGGTCAAGAAGTTGACCCAACCTTGATGAATTCTGTTTAAAGTGTTTGTAGTTCAAAAGACTTCAAGGCAGAATGCTTAACTATTGGTTTTCTGTGCATACGGATATCTGTATTTTCCATGCAGAAGCAGAAAATACATGTGTCTGGCACTTAGATACACATACACTAAATCATTCATGCACAAGCATGTTAGAATTCGAAACAAAACATGCTAGAAGCCTTTCTTTTCAGGAAAAATCAAAAGGCTTTTATAAAAAGCATTCTCTTTCAATACAAGGAGTTTTATTCCTTTGTATATGTGAGAAAGAAATGCAAAACAGTAATTCTCTTGATAAATTCCATTTTTTTTTTCTGGTTTAGCATGGAAAGGTTACCAAAGAGATCTCATTTAAAATCACATAATAGAATCTGCTCATGATTGCAGGAGACTGGTGTCAGGATAATTTTCTCCAGTTGATAACCCTTTCACCTGTAAATTCTTTTTTTACTTCAGGCTGTCATGTCTTCTAGAAGTGAATGCATTTAACCTACTAATGCAAGATCAGCTTTAAGCCCTTTGAGGAAAAAAAAATAAGACCCCCACATTTTCCTGTATTCTGCATGCAATTTTCCAGTTAGAGAAATGCTTATAGGCCATAGAACAAAAACTGAAGGCTGTTTCAGAGATGGTAATAATTTATATTCATCTTGAAAAGAAGTATGCATTTCTTCTGCTGTTCAAAACTGAATCCCTCTTAAGGTGCTTAGACACAGTTACAAATCTTATTGGTTGTTTTAAGAGCCAAAGGAAAGTCAGCTCTCCTGATCAAAGTCCCCCCAGAACTTTGATATGAATTTGTTAACACCAGGTTCAGGTAAATCAGTTCTCAAACCAGTTCTCTTAGGTGTCAGTATTGGATATGGATGTTTTGAAGATTTTGCATTTGGAGACAATTCTTTGAAATCCAATAGCAAAAGCTTGTTTTTGTTTTATACATAAGACATGTTCACAGATGTAGTTCGTGGAATATGACTGCTGATGCTGAACTGGTGCATAAAGTGGTGATTTAGGACCAGACTTCTCAATATCCATTTTCTTTGTAATGCTTTCAGCTTTCAGGAGTCTGCTGCTTATAGCATAGTTATTTTGCTGTGGAATATGCAAGCATATAACCTAGATAATGGTTGTATTTTCTTCCCCTCACTTTTGCCAAAGAAACTAGTGCACACTACAGCCAATGTGAATTCTTGGAGCAAAGCTTTTGTGTTTATACACCTGTAAAATAAGCTCATCTGGTATTTAATCTGTTTTTGTGTTATAAATTAGGAAATAATATATATGGGAAAGACATAAATTCTGATTTTGCAGTGCTTGGCACCCAGCCATTCAGCAGGCACCCAGAATCCACCTGGATGGGAGCAACACTGCAAGACAGGAGTATCACTCAAATCTCTTACCCTAGGAAAGGGCATATAAATGAACTCATATATAAATGAGTTCAATGTTTATTGGAGATTTAAAAAATAGCCATATTTGTCCAGTTATACTAGATGCATCACTTTGTGTTTTACAGCAGAGGTTCTGAACCTCAATATTTTCATTCCAGCAACAACTTCTTATATACAAATATAAAAAATCTGAAATATTCTCTCCTTTGAAGGCAGATGCATGCCCTTATCAGAGCCAAATGCAGAAATACAGTAAACAGCATTTTCTTTCTTCCAGTAAAGGGAAAAAAAAAAAAAAAAACCAAAGCAACAAAAAATCTCAGTGGAAGCATTTGGTGAGAGTTAAGCTCCTGCAATCAACAGACAAATCCTCTGATTTTATCTGAAGGGTCAACATCAGATGCACATCCTTTTTTTCAAGAAATTAACTTCTTTCAAACTTCATCAAGCAATGTAAAAGAAAAATGGTCTTTGGAAAGAAATTAAATCTTTTCAGAAAAGCCTGATTTGGAAAAGGGAAAAAAGTCAAAGTACAGTTTCAGCAAAGGCCAATCCCGTTCAACAGAAAAATCAAATTATTAAATTTACTTTTACACTAGTTTGTAATTTAATAAGAAACTTGGGGTTAGATGCTCACTTTTGCAGATGCGTGGAACCATCACCTACGATCTCCACTGAACACTATTTCTCCCAGGAAGTTGTGACATAAGTATGTCATGGAAACAGAGAACCCTGGAGTCTAGGTTAAATCAAGATTTAAGGAGCATCATCTAACAGAGACTGCTGCATCAGCAGCTTTAATAAACTTATCTGCTCCTATTACAGTGAAGTAGTCACTAATACTAATATATGCAGATAGATTCAGACAAAACTGGTATCTTTCCTCCAGGTTTTTTGAAGAATGATGCTGGTCCGAACCGAAACTCTCTATTAATTCAGGACAATAGGGGTAAATAATTTTAGCTGGTGAAACCCACACTATATTTTGTCTGATTTTGTCTCCTTGGTAATCCACGGAGAACTGCTAACAATTCAACCAGAGCTTGGTTATGCTCACACAGCTCTTCTTCCTTGTATCCAGGTGCCTCTAGAAGGGTCAGCAGCACATTTGGGCTTTTCCTACCTTATTTTTTTTCTTGTAGAAGTTAGAAATAATGCTGCTACAGTGTGTGAATTTTCTTTTAAGCAGTTTTCAGAAAAAAATGGGCTGTTGAAAGGGAAGTAAATGAAGAAATGGTGTCAGATGAAGAGCAGTGTTAGGAAAAAAAGTCCTGATTTGAAGTGGCAGTGTGGACAACACAGTTGGAAATGAAAGTGGAAGCAGTGCAGACTGGTGCTGTAGAGTGAGAATCTAAGGAAATGAAGTGATGTGAGATTTTTGGCAGGGAAAAAGTTGTGAAGGGCTGTAAAGCTGAGTTCCTAGAGCCAACTTTTTTCATGAATGGCTTTTAATTTCAGGTATCTGAGCTGGAAAAAAAGAATACAACCAACTAAAATCCCAATTTGGAAGGAGGCCCAGTTATTCAAAAAGCTTTGAGAATCAGCCCTTCTTTAAGTTTGGAGATGGTTGTGTAATAACTGAGAAACTTCAAATTATATTGTTCCCTAAGTATAACTGGATAAATAGGACCTCTTGCAATTTCACTGTTTATGGGTTGGCATTGAAAGATCTGGAAATTTTAGGTCACTGAAAAATATTATCACCTAGGCCCTGTAATCTATTGTCTTCAAAACACACTGTTTCACTAGAGAAAAAAAAATATTTTATAAGCCTAGAAGTGTAATATTTCCTTTCTGGTGCATGTTTGACAGTGAGAGTCTTATCATTAGATAACAGTTAGAGTAGCTACCATCCCACATTCTCCAAATAGGGCCAGATGGTTTGAGGACTTAGTGAAAAAGCTCAGTCTTCAATCAAACGAAGCAGTTTGCATCTTTATTGTCCCATTTGTTTAGTATGCTGACATGAGATGCCTAACACCCTTAAATACCAGTATTTAGGCAGCTGCTTAATTAAATTCTCAAGGCTGCATTTTGATGGGGGTAATTCATTTTAAATGAACAACAAAACATAAGCCCTTTCTTGCCCTCCTTTTCTCTTAAGAGATAATACTCTGTTATCAGTTGCTTCTGGCTCACCACAAATAACAGTGACAGCTTGAAATAAGTCACTGATCTCCACAACCCTCCTATCCCCTACAAATTGGTCTCAAAATCTGATTAAAAGTAGCGTAGGTGTTTTATAATAGTTTCAAAAGAAAAAAAGTAAAAAACATTACTGGGTCCTTTGTATGACACTTAAATGTCGAAATCCGTTCAGGAGTATACCCGTCTTTCTCAGTGGGAAAGTTTTGCTGAAAAGATTTTTTTGTTGTTGTTGTTGTTGTTTGGTTGGTTTTTTTTTGTTTTTTTACATAATAGAACAACAGTATTACTTTACAAAAGGCTATTTCTTCTAAAAAAATTGAATAATCTAAAACTAACAGTTTTGGTTTCTTTTACCTTACTGAAATCCATCTTGCTTCCTTTGTATATCTAAATGGCCAGTCTTGTTTTTCAAGGGTATCATGATTAAAATTGTCAATGAGAACAAAGCCATGTGCCATGTGTATTGTTTGCTGGACACAGGTAGCACAGGAGCAGGGAGATGTTCTAGCTCAAACCTGAACTCTGATTCAGTTCAGAAATGACTTTTTCTCAGACAGAGATGCTCTTGTGTTCCTCATTGAGATATCATTTTTCCTCTAGATATTCCTGTTCATATGTAATCTAAAATAAGCACCAGTATGGCTATTTTTGCTTCCCAGCCTGACAGTTCTGGAGATGCCATTCTATCCCATTTCCAGTGGGCAAAGAAATGATAAGGGAGAGGAAACTGATAAAACTTAGCAGCATATCTGCTATTCATTTTATACATATGTACATCTGTTTGATATCCATGCTTAACAAATCTAAGAGGCACTCTCAAGCCAAACATGGCCCTAGCATTAATAAGACAGTTTAACAAACTTCAGGGGAGTTGTCATAAGAAATATGTTCTCTTCTTTAATTATTTGAACTACTTAGAGATAGGACTGTCATTTAAATATGATACAACTTGAATTACATTGTCAAATAATTTAAATAATTGTGATTTATTAATGAGATGGAATTATTAATCATTATATTGATTGCAAACATTTAAAGCTGCTTTATTCTCTAATAGAAGGTGCTCTACCCTGTAATATATTCAGCAAGATTATTCTTCATTTCCCATTGTGCTCCTTCCTGTAGTCACATCCCAGACAAAATTAGCTCCTACTGACTGCAGTGGCTTATCCAAGGAGTAACTAATCTTATCTAAATTTCACAAATACCTCAAATGGTAGCTTGTGACTTTGATTACTAGGAGAGTAGGCCTAATCAGATTCCTTTTCTTAAAACAGTGATTAATTCAGATCCTTCACTTTGAGAGATCAAAGCTGTTTCTTCTCTCTATCTGCAGGGAAGCTCATTAGGAGGAGGTTGTCAGGGTTATAATCACGCAACAGTTTTACTTCTGGGTTATAACGCTTTTCCTTTCTTATCAGTCTGTGAGGTCCAAAGTGAGAGGAACAAAGTAGGTATCACTGACATACGGTACTTCTAATACCTTCAGAAATCACTACATTTTACTAGCTATGGTATTAATTTCTTCTTTCTGAAAGTGTTTTGTGAATGTATCTCAACTATACAACCAGTTTAGTGGAGGTTTTACCTAGCTTCTAATATTTTTAAATCAGCAGCTATGTAAACAAGTGACTTTCAAATTAAAGCTTCATCAGTTTGACTGCATCATATAGCTGCTTGCACAAATTGATCTTAAGATGATGTATCATTTACTAATGTCCTCATCACTTTTTCCATATATAATTTAAAACAAAAAAGCATATTAAAATATGTTCCTTTTGTAGACTTCAAAGACAGCCTGTACGTGGTTACACTGTATGCCATGCAGCTAGAAGCCATTCAAATTTAACTCTGCTATTGTCACTGTAAAGTTTAGTAATTTCAAAGACATTGCATCAAAGACATTGAATCAAATGCTCAATCCTGATTCTAGTGTCATTTTCTGTCTCCCACAGTGTTAAATGCTCAAAGTATTTGACTGGGGAGTTTTGATCAGGGGACCACATTTAATGATAATACATTAATGATGATACCTGGTGGCTACTAGGTAATTAATGATTGGACAGGATGCTTAACAGGTAAAGCAAGATGTATGACTTCAATCATGCAAATACATCCTTCACTCTGTTGTATGCAGAGCCCCAGTAATCAGAGATGCTGCTCTCATCCAGATAGTCAAAATGTAAGAGGAAGACTTAAGTTACAAATAAACAAAACCATGGTAGCATGAAATGCAAACATACTTTTTAGATTCTTCAAGTGAACAGTTATTGAAAAGTAACCACTTTTGTCTAACTAGGAATGACTTTTCACCAAATTTTCTCTGAATTTAAAATATAAAAACTTAATAATGTGTCTTATAAATCTAAGAAGTGCATTTAAAAAAAAAAAAAAGCTAGGATCTGCTTACATTGAGTAATTGATTGTGAAATAGTGGGACCAGAAGAGTCACTGAATGAGCTACTCATGAAGCTGAAAGATGACGATCACATCTGATGTGCCAGCCAAACAAATAGAGAGCAATGTAGTCTGAAAACTCTTGGAAGCTCTGAAAGTTACAGAGCTTCCAAGAACTGAGCCTGTGAGGCAGTGCCTCCACCACGCTGCTCTGTCTCTGGCCTGCCTGTATTTGGGTCTGAGTCTTCCAGTTCACTTAGAGCTCGCTCTGCAGTGATGGAGTTTAATGTAGTGTTTTATACACCATTGTCATTACAGGTTTCCCCACATTTGGGCATTGGATATTGCACTGGGTTTCCCTCCTTGCTTTGTGCAAGCTCTGCTGTTTCCTTCATCCCTTTCATGCACTGATCAATGCAAAACACTGTCTTGTCTCTCCTGACTGCCTCTGGAATTCTCCTGCCATCTTATCCACTGCTGCTGCCCCTTCAAATTCCTCCTCCCAGAGCTCTGCTATTGCCTAACTGCAGTAGCTCTCTCTCATCACCATTTCATCTGCCTGCCAGAGAGCAAGTTTGTGGGTCACAGAACTCCATTCTGTGTCACAGTTAGCTTTTAAGGGTGACATGTCTCACTGGCAGCCTGTGTTTACATGTCATGATCTGTTTTCTCCACAGCCAGCTCTCTGGAATTAAGTTGTATTTGTTGAGTCCTCTAGTATTCAAAATTCAAAAGTATATTGTATCCAATATAAATAAAATAAATAAGAATTAATTTTAAAATATTCTATGGAGTGGGGGTTTCCTTAACTGAGCAAAGAATAGTGGAGAGGGTTATTCTTCAGCTAATGTGCTGAAGAGGTACTGAACATGCTGTGGTTTCTGTAAGCATTTGTTACGTGTAATTTACCTGGTCTGTTGAGAGTATCAGAATGATGGAAGAAACTTTACTGATGCTCTTTCCCAAATCACACTTTCCCAGGGCGTAGAAAGGATAGTGATTTTGTGCATTTGAAAATACATTTACATACAAATGCATTGAAAATGGACTATTTCCTGAAAATCATAGTTTAAAGAGGCACATGCTAGGATCAAGAACTATCTTGACATACAAATGGCACAAGGAATGAATAGTGCTGCTTTAGCAAATTCCAGATGGTGATTTGTTGTACTGGTCTGTGATATTTTCAAAGCTGAACTTCTCTGAAGTGCCCAGCCCTGAACACGTGTCTATATTCCTGCACAAAGCAATAGTGAATGTTTGGCCAACTGGACTGTGTGATTGGCAGAACATTCAGACATTTCATTTTGGAAAAGAAATGACACTTTATGGAATGAAACTTCCAGCAGACTATTCCACTGCCACTGCTGAAGGGGAAAGATTCTTTAATTTTCCTTTATTTAAAAGTAGAATACAGTACTATTAAAACATGGGCATGTGCATATAGGCTTCTGATTTCTGAAATATTACACAACAAGGTTATAGGAAAAAAACCTAATTGAATACTTTCTGTGGGTCTTCTCCAGCTTGTTTCAATAGTATCATTCTGATATTTACAATAATAAATTTTACATCAACAGTTGCTGATTTATACTCTAAACATTCTTGTTTTCCACCTGTATTTGAAAAGACCTTTTACAAAATCTGCTAAGGAAAACAGCCTTCATTTTACATGAGGCAACTTTGAATTGCTGTGTTTAATTCACTTAAGTGGCCACCAATATGAGTCTGAATGAAACTATGAAAGAAAGCAGAAGTAGGCTTCTCTATTTGTGCCAAGAACAGGAAGAGTAATAGTGTTCCAAACCAAACTCTGTTATTAGGTCAAGAAGTGAAAAGAAAGCAGCAATTGATTCGTCTTCCCTCCATTTTACTGAATATTGCAAAAAGTGATTGAACTGAAGAGAGAGCATACAGGCACTAACTTTCTTTATCAAAAGAATGAAACCAGACATAAGTAAGCTGTCCAGAGCTAGTGGGCTTTTATGGTCCTCTCTCATCTGTGTGAGATTGCTGTCAGTTTGATTAGAGCATTTGCCTCATTTGGTGAATTCCCTTAATAAGCTGTTTCACTAAAGGAACCAGACCAGTCTGGGAAAAGAGCAAAATGGATGAAGGTTTCTCCAAGAAGACCAGCAGCCATAATTTTTTTTTTTTGTATAATCAAGAGATTATCCAGTCCTAACCAAAATCCTGCCATTTCCCAGGAAATTGTTAAGACCTGACTAGGTCATTTTTACTACATGACAACCTGGGACATTCTAGTTGAAATTCTATAATATTTTACAATTTTCAGATTAAAAGAAGTCAGAAAAACAGCCAATAAAAACTTACATCCCGAGAAAAATAAAATATTAGTTACCCTAGTCTTCATTCCACAGGGCACAAGAAGGAGAGGAGAGGAATAGTGGAGGGGTGTCCATCTCATCTGGAAATACTGTGATCCAACCAGAGACATCCACCTTGGATATCAGATAGACATTGTTTTTTCTCTGACAATTCTGTCTTAAGTGAGGATTTCTGGAGCCACAGTCATGGAGGAATGTATGAGCTGTTTTAGGGGGAGCTCTTGGACAAGCACCAGCATATCTCCTACTCATGTCATCCAGAACAGGAGCACAACTGAAAACCTCTTAAAAAAACCCTCTTTTCAGCTTATGTCTGGGGCAAAGATGGAGTGCTTTTGGACTGAAACAAACAGACATATCTGTTTAGCTGATTAATAAAGAAGTTAAAAACAAAGCAGTATGCTACATCAGAGAGGTTACTCATAATAATCCTGACCATTTTAAATATAAGCTCAGGCTGATCATTTCTAGCTGCACTTTTAATTTCCCTGAAGTCTTCACAGGACATCTTGGCAATCTCCATGAGCTCCATATTTTTTTTTTTTCTAATGGCATAGACATTCAGAATAATAAGATAAGATGTTCCTTCTATTTCCCTGGAAAAATTTCTCACAATTATCTTCCTGGAATGAGGAAACACAGACTGGGAGAAGACCTGAACAACACTTCCTTGATTTGTTTTAGGTTCTTTGCCACTGACCCATCACAACCCACTCTGGATTTCTTGGATGCATACCATCTACAAAGCTCCTTCAGGCAACAACTTCTGGAATGGAAAAGATATTTTTATGATTCTCTACGTGTCTCCATTCCAGATCTTTTTGCCCTCAACATCACCTTCAGAACTGGTTTGGTCTCTTCTATTGACACTGTTTCATTCTCTTCAGATTGTCCCTTGTGTGTGTGCGCAGCAGCTTGTGTTTATGAGCCCAGTGAGGTGTTCCAAGGAAGCTTGACTTGACACATTAACGCGTCTCGCTGTACATTTGAAGGCATTCAGTGCCACTGCCAGTGACAAAGGAGAATGGGTCATCACTCAGCATGATACAATGTTCTTCATGTATGTGAAGTGGGAAACACTCAATTCTTTGCAAACAGACTATCTGTCCATGGAAATCTCCTTACTCACCTCCAAAATGATGAAACTTTTTGAATTGTGATGAAGATGTGGAAAGAAGGCAAAGTATGACTTTGTCTTTATGTTATTTCAACTATATATCTTTTTTTTTTCTTTTTATTGCACTGAATTACTTGATTCATTTACCTCCCAATGATACAGCTGGTATGAATATTGTTTATAACTTGTTTGCAACATTAAAATCTGAAAATATCCATTAGAGATATCATATGACTAAAAGCTGAATTAAAGGATGACAGGAATCTGGCACTAAAAGAATATATAATATTGGTTTAATTTTAAAGTGTATAGAATTACCTTATTGTTCCAAATATTCACTCGATTTAACTAGCACTTATATTGTTTTAAGCAGCATAACGAATATGTAACATTCCACACACATTCATATTAGAACCTCCTGAGAAATTATGACCCAGATAAATACATACATATCCTTAATTTTCCTTTCCAAGTTAAAACTGAACCCTGTTCAATTAATAAAAAAAAAAGGGAAAAAAGCCAAAAGTGGAATATACTTGAACATTTTTCATGAATGCATAAATTATTTTACCAGCGAAATTTTATAAAACATTATTTATTGAAGGATTGTGATATAATAATATTTAAATTTTATGGAGATGATAAAGATGGGAAAACAGGTGCAAAGAAATAAGGTGACTTGCCAAGATCTCTTTGCAAACTAGAGGCAAAGTTATAAGTAGAATCCAGTGGGTTTTAGTTTGCAGTCCAATATTCTCTTTATTAAACCATACTGCTCATAATAAAAAGAAATAATTAAATCACTAAAGATCTGTACCATCTATTTTTTTTTAGTTGATTTCAATGATCTTATGCACATCCTTTAGTAAGTGGCTTTTGCTAGTGGCAGGTGGTGAAACACCAAGAGGTTTTACAGGATGGAAGTTGGAAGGCAAAGAAGTTCCTTTTCTCTGATCTGTGGTTGGAGAACATGTTCTGTTTCGCAGCTAAGAGCACAGACATAGGCATAACAATATCTGCTGCTTTTCTGGCAGGTTACTAGATGTATTCAAGACTCTGACAGTGGTGGATGGATGAGACAGTGGGTGGAAGAAAAATGAGTGTCAGAATGGACAATTGCACACTATCACCATTTTAGGCTTGAAGAAATTTCCTTAGATGAGATAAAAACTTTAATACATTGTGTCACGATGACAGCAACAAAGATGGGGAAAGGGTAGGAGGAATGTCCTATGAGGAGTGCGTAAGGACTAAAGGTTTGTCTAGTTTGGAGACAAGGAGGCCAGAGGGGCAACCCCATTGCTGTCTACAGCTTCCTGAGAAGGCAAAGTGGAAAAGGAGGTGCTGATCTTCTCCGTGGAAGCCAGTGATGGAACAAGTGGGAATGGTTCAAAGCTGCATCTGGGGAGATTCATTCTGA
The DNA here is from genome assembly GCA_013397865.1 of Struthidea cinerea. Classification (NCBI taxonomy): domain Eukaryota; kingdom Metazoa; phylum Chordata; class Aves; order Passeriformes; family Corcoracidae; genus Struthidea; species Struthidea cinerea. The sequence goes on along the minus strand of VZTI01005431.1, from coordinate 1,395,584 downwards.
ACGTTAGGAAGCATTTCTTTACTGAGAGGTTGGTCAAACACTGGAACAGGCTTCTTAGAGAGGTAGTCAATGCCCCAAACCCATTCATGTTTGAGGGGAAAATGGACAGTGCCATTCTATTCTATTCTATTCTATTCTATTCTATTCTATTCTATTCTATTCTATTCTATGTTGTACAATTCTAATTCCCATTTCTTCTGTATACATTTATTTCAGTGAGGGAGTAGAGGAGTGGAAGGTGTTCTTGGTAAGGAGTTGTGCTGCTCCCAAGAGACAACTGGTTGTGCATGGCCATAGAGCAGACATGTCACATGTTCATGCCTGCAGTAGCTCACGTTGCCCTCAGGTAGGGCTTTCTGGTCACAACCCATGCTGTGGGCCTAAGAATTCCCTTGGAAAGGAGACAAAGGCATGCATGGATCTCAGGAAATAGAAAACAGGCTTGTGATTAGGATGGGGACAGTATCGGGCTGGGAAGAAAAATACCTTCTGCCTATAGATGTGTTTGCACTCTGAGCTCACTGTGGTAAAAGCTTTTAATCTGTTACACCAAAGGGAGGTATTTTTACTGTTACTGCAATGTAAGTTGAGCGCACTTCTCAATCCCACTATCACTGTTCTGATCATAATTAGTTTCTATTCACTGGCATTGGACTGATGTCTTGCAAGGAATCATTTTTCTGTCATAGACATGCAGCAAGCTCCAACTGAAAAATAAAAAGAGACCCCGTACAATCTATGCTGACTTTGCAGAGGTTTAGTCATGTCCTCATTCAACAACCTCTGAGAGAGGGAAAGGACCTTATCAACAATCTTCACAGATCTTTCCTTAAAGGCTGTCTCCTAAATGTTGAAACCACCTCAGGGACAGAGCAGGAGTTCGTGTGCTGTCTGTATGTGCGAAAGGTGAGAGAAGTATTTAAGTATTTATTGGGGCCAAGTATCTGAGCTCATTACCTGCTTGTAACCACCACAGCCAGAGAGGACAAAATCATGTACTCTTCTCTCACTTCTTTCATGGGTCCATCATCTATTGTTGAAAATGCATAAAGAATTTTGTATTATGATGTAATTTATGTAACTTGTCCAAAACAATATTAGATTTATTCCATTTACTATATGAAAGATATCATTAGAATGAAGCCCATTTGGCAAAACTTGTCTCATAGTTCCAGGCAAGGATTCAATCACCTGTTGCTAAGATACTTTAAAAATATTGTCTGTTTTTAAATGTTCCTTTTTAATTGAATAAACTGTTAGTTTGAAATATTGCTGCTGAGGTTAAAAAGGTTTAGAAAATCGTATAACTTTTTTACTGGAAAGCAAATTTTAAAAAGGCTTAAATGTAACAGCTGCAGTTTTTATTTATTCTATTCTTTAGGCAGACATTAAAAGTTGTATTGAAATAATGACTGCTTGAAGTTTTGGGAACTGAGTTAAAAGGACATGATCACAGATCAAACTAAAATTTTGATTACCAATACATTTGATCTGCCCGACCCACGTCAGCTCTGTAGCAATAATTTCCAGGAATTAAAACTGTTCCTAGGGGTTCTGAAAATGCACAGGAGTGCTATGCTGACACCAGTGTGTCTTATCTTCACGTAATGAGGCTGAAAGCATAAAGGCATGTAATTCCTGTCACTGTATATTTAGAATTATATAGCATAGTAATCAAAGACCCCTTTTTACATAATTAATATATCCCACTTTCATCAGAGGGATGTTGTCAGGAACTGGAATTACACTGACCTCATATTTGATTGCTAAATTATGTATTTATCGTGAAATTCAGACAACACAGAACAGCAGAGTTCACCTACTGACTGGATTATTTTTATCTCATTTCAGTAAAATTTACAGGCAAAAGGAGTGTTCTGCTTGCCTAATAAAATTGCACTTAGTTTGCTAACACTTCTTAATCCTGACACTCACAGGTGAATATGGAATAGGACTTTGGAGTCTGAAAAGAATTAAGAATTTGTCCTTTGAATTCATCTTTTGTAGTCTGTAAAGCGAAGGGAATGTTTTATACCACCACTGTGACTGCTCTGCTGGAGAACTGAGTGATACCCAACAATTTAAGTGCATAATTTTACACTTCACCGTAGAATTTTGCCACAGAACACTTTTGATGCAAGCAGAAGACAATAAATCCATGTTTTTTAACAGGGGGAAGGAAGGCAAATTATATTCTGTATACTAGACAGAGCTGAGACAAAAAAAAAAAAATTGCATAAATCAAGATCAGAAGTTGCTATCAAGATTTGATTTATCCCTCTATATGGGAAAGATCTGGTGTAAATCTTGGATCTAAATCTATGCAAAGCTATCTCTCAAATCTATTGCTTTAGAAAGAGTTTCAAACAAGATTAGATGCATTGCTTTTGATTTTTTCTTTTATCTGGTATTTAAAGTAAGCCTGGAAAAGAAAAGGAAAAAGCAAAATATTTTAAGTGCTGTTTTGTTGTTTTGGTTTTGTTTTTTTTTTTTTTTTTTTCTCCCCAGAAGTCTTTCCCTTTGTCTTTTTATTAGCCCTATGAATAATGGGCTCATTTAACCTGGAAGATACTGCTGGTAGGTCATGAAGTCCATTTCCCTGCATCACAGCAGGATTGATGGCTTTACTCCTGGGCCATTCTGAAAGAGATGGGTGGCCCAGTCTTGAACACTGAAGTGACGGTGATTCCATGACCCCTGTTGGCAGTGTGCACCACTTCCCTCAGGTTTATCTTGTTTTCCCTAACATTTAACCTAGGTTTCCTCAACTGGATTTCAATTCCATCTCATTGTGTTCTCTCTTTGAGGATGAATGTGAGCAATTGGCCATCTGCTTTCATCAAACACCTCTGCACAAAATACTTCATTATGAATTAATAAATTCAGTTCAGGTTTGCTGAAAGTTTACACAGGTCTGTAAGACTTACAGACATTGATAGTGCATATGACTGCAGATGTGCTTAGTCTATCAAAATTTTCAAAGAGCTATTTCATTCCCTGAAAACTCACAGTTTATAAATAACTGAATTAATGAAAGGATTGTTTAAGAATTGTAGTTTCTTAGAATTGCTAAATTCCCAAAATTTGCAAGCACGCAAAAAATAATGTAGTGCAGAAAATTATATTGAAACAATAGAAAGACCTTCCTAGTAAAAGACAGATGAATATAGATATTTAAAAATCTGAGCAGCCTCCTCTGCCAGACCTCATCTGGACAAAATGATTTACAGCGTGAGGCTGTGTCCTAACAATCACATGTCTGAGGTGTTCAGAGAAAGATGTTATTGAGGTTAAATCTTGATGTCTTTATCTGAGCTGCTTGCCTACACTTCCTCTACAATGAACGAAGAACACAGTCTCTTCTGCACTGTGATTCATGTCATTGTCTCATAGCTTTCTGATATGGATCACATGAATCATGCCTCAAAAGTGCTTGGTCTCCTTCCTTTGCTGTTGAGCAGTCTGGAGTAATCATCTTATCTGGGGTAGCTGCATCTGTAGACAGCCTGGGTTAGATGAGGTGGGCATCTTCTTGCTGTCACTTTAGCAAGTACCTGCAAATGCTCTTTTATTTTTTAGCTTAAGGCATGTCTAGTACACAGTCTGCTGTATTCTTTGTAATTTCATTTGCAATTTCATTGTGCAGAAACTTTTCAGACTTCAGCTGGAAAGTTGTCATGAAACCTAATGCTTCATAGAGAAATTCGCTACATTTTAAATTGAAATCTCTCTTTTTCTGTCCTTAAATGAAGACGGTACATTTGGTCTTATCAGCTAAGGAGATAAGGCCAGTCTAACAGCCAGGAAGTTGTTTCCAAGCACTATCCCTAATCCATGAAGCAGTTAAGTTTCTCTTCATTATGGGGGATGAAGAGGCTTTAAACCTATTAGTTAAGTTTATTCAGAGGACGTGGCTCTGACAAATTTGTGGAATGGCGGCTGTACAGGCTTTAGATGGATATAAATGTGTTCTCCACCTGCACACATGCACAGCAGAATTGTCCAACTCTGAAGCATTTCAAATTGATTGAAACTATAAATAGTGCTGCTGGCAAAATTGCAAACTAACTTCTGGACTAAACTTCAGTCTTTGCACAGTAAATTCAGTCAGATCAGTGAATAGTACTGATAGTTTTTTTGGGTTTAAGGTATGTCATTGAGTCCTCTGCTTCTCATAACATTGTCAGACTTACTTCTGTTTAATCTCATGCAATAACAAGCTAACAGAGTTTAAATAAAAAAAATTCAGTATTAAAAACAAAAGTGATTATCTTTCAATCCCCAAAGGCCCAGCTATTGCCAACAGTTAACCATTGATGTGTGAGAGTGACCTGTAGGTCAAAAGAGATGCCTTTTGTGAGCAAGCTTGGTTTGTGCATGAGACAGAGCTGTGACTAAAAACTTTTTACCTCTAGCAGATGAGGGGGTGCAACACTGGCAAAGCATGAAGATTAAAATGCAGGAGAAAGGAAGGCAACAAAAATTTTGCTGTGCAGCTTTTGCCACATGCCTAAAATCAGCTCTGTAGGACTTGCCTGTATTACTGGTTATAAGAAAATCATAGGAACTTGTCTTTGCAAGATAGGTCCCTGAGTTTTACAGCTACAGCTTAAATTTTCATCCCAAATATGACTTTTCAATTAGAAAAACATGACTAAGGCTCAAGTTTTCCAACCAGCTGTCCCAAAATTTCTAATCTTACATCAGCCACTGCCCTGCTGTGTGACTGCAGGCAATTTCTCAACTCATTTATTTTCATTTATGATTATTTGTATGGCTGTATATCTAGGAGCCAGAACCCTTTGTGCCAGGTGCTATAAAAGACAACAGAGAACAACTCCCACTGGAAAACGCTGAGAGTCTACAGCTAGGAAACTGGAATGGACAATAAGAAATGAGTGACAAGCAGTGGCCTTAGCATGTCTGTATTCACCATACAAGAAAAATGTCTTAAAGAGGGGACAAAAACTCTAGTAATTTGATGCCTATAGGGATCTTCTTCAAAAGGTGAGAGATGGGACATGAAAGAACAGAGGTGCTAAGAAAGCCATCAGGAGGACGAAGCCTGCAGAACATCCGGGAACTGCCTTGCTGGTGAAGGTTCACCCACGGCTGTCCATTGATATAAAGGAGGGGACGGCTGCAGCAGGACAGCCGTGTGGGTAGGAGGATGGCCCATGGAAACAAGCCCTTTGGCAGGACTGCGTTTGTCAAGGCCATGATAGAAGGTCACAGCGGCATTCAGAAAACACGATGTACTGAGAGCTTCCTTGGGGAGTAGCCATGGGGGTAGGTGGGAGAGGTCGTATTTTAGAAACATGGTGAAGGAAAATATTTCAGACAGAGCCTGGATAGGAATACCCACAGCAAAATGGCTCAGTGATTGCATGGAAATTGTGAACCTAAATGACAGGACTGATGGCAGCGTGGTGACACTTATTCTTTGACTTGTCAGTATTTTAATATCTTTAGGGAAGGCACTGCATTTTCTGTAACACTCAGCAAGATGTGGCCCTTCCTACATCGTGGCAAAGAGCTAATAGAAAATAAGAGTATATAAATAAGTCTCTCAGCTCTGTTTAAATTAATTTTATGGATCTAGGTGTTGAAAAGCTAAATTTGAAGACTTAATTAAGAAAATAACAAACAAGGAAAAGAACCAAATATATCCCTGACACCTGCATACACCATGAATTAATTTTCCTTGGCAAAATGTATAAATACGCATCTTCACATTTAAGCTAACACAATTGCTAAGCTGGCCACCAGATTTCCTGTGATTAATATTTATCACTGCCACGTCCATAGTCCTCCAGGATTTGATTCAAAATGTGAATCTTTCCTGAATCACAGCACTTAACTTCTAATCTTGTTTGTTTGTTTTGATTAAACAAAGATGTTCCGCTTTTTTTGTAGAAGTGATGTCATCTAATTGACTACATGTTGGTTTAGCCTCTAAAGCCATAAAATGTGATTCTATTCTTCATAGCTTTTAAGCTTGATTAAAGCAAGCTCCTCAAGTTGTTCTCTAATAGCAGGCTCCCCAGAAATGGAGAGAGATTCTCAAGTGGTTTAATGTTTAGAAAATGAAGAAATATCTCCACCCCCTCATGTAACCACAGGAAACAAAGTATTAAAGTTGAGGGGGGGGAAGGAATGGAGAAAGAGAGAGGTTTGCTCTCTATATTCCCCCAAAAATGTGAACCAAAAAGGATTGTTTTCCTTTCATGTAAAGAGATTTTTAGCATTTCATTTCCTTAGATTTCTATATGGTACGAGCAAAATTCTTAAATAACTAGTTAGCGGTTTCAATCTAAATCTCATCATCTAATTATTTTTACAACGCATTCTTGGAAGGGTAGGAATGGTTCTGCCAGGAGATGTTTCACAATAATTAGAAGCCCCAATGGGTCTCTTAAGAATGTTTAAAGGGTTCCATATGCAGTCTGCTATGGGGAACCATGCTGTACACAGCTCTTCGTTTGAAGCAATAAGTCTTGACAGCCCTTGTTGTATTTTATTATAGCAAATAAAATCCATGCCAACCAATCAGGTTCCTGAATGTCTTGCCATTCATTACTAGGAAAAATAACAGTGGAGATTGGGTAGCTACAAAGACACCGTCATATCACTGCAAATGTGGGCTGCTTAAGAGGCACTTCTCTCTAAGACAGTTCCGTGTGGCATAGCAACAGCATTAAAAGATGAATTTTATAAAAACAACCCCAAAACAACAACAACAACAACAAAAAACCCAAACTAACCCAAAAGGTGCTTTCAAACCAGTGTGCCAGTGTTTAAAGATGCTGGCTTTCCCATTCACGCAATAAGCATGCAGAATTGGCTTTTGAAGTTAAAATGTATACACGGGAATATGCCTTGCTAACACACATAAATGGCCAATTTGAGAGGCTCAAGCCTCCTCCTATTGTACATGTCAGCCAATGAATAGCTACTGTACACTTTTTAGCAGAGTTTATCTTGCCTGCACAGTCTTTTTGCCTATGGGAAGAGATCCCTAAAGAAAGCGGCTCAGATGAGGAAAACGACACCATATGCTTTATAAATTTCTTTGTCCATGTTACAGCCATGATTAGTAATGGATAGTTACTTGGCTAACGACAAGGAAGACAGAAAGTGAGAGCTCTTCTACCGTGAAGGTCTGATAAGACAGTGTTCCTAATGAACACAGAAGCAAAAACAGGCAACGGAAGCCGAAAAGAAAATAGAAAAGTGTCTATTTGAACAGTTATTACTACCAGGGCCTGCAAGAGAGCCCAACTTTCCAAGACTATGCTCTTCCTTATAGGTCTCACATACTACTCTGTCTCCCCAACTAGCTCTTGAGGGAACTTTGCTAAAGCTCAGTCTTGGTCCCTGAAGGTAACAGGCATTTTTCTGGATAACTAGCAATACATGTTTTCAGAAATGTGATTTGCCTGCATATGTGACATATTTGTGGCCATATTAGGCATGCTTATATGCATGCACGCAAATGCATGTGCCTACACTTTCAAATCCAGTCCGTAATGACTTCGCCTTTGGATACAGACATGTCTCCCGTGTCAACTGTAAAGTCATTGGCTTCATCTCTGCTTTTATTTTCAGCTCTGGCAAGGACTCTGTTTGAGACATTGTAGCATGTACAGATATCTGCATATAATTTTATACTGAGCACTTTATGTGGTGTTGCCCAGTATTTAAATATTACAAGAAGTGGATTACTTCACTAGTGTACTACTTCACTAACATGCTTCATTAAGAAGGCTAATTTTAAATATTTTTTTCAATAAATGATTATTTTCTTTTGAGAATGTGTTTTGCAATTTTATAGCCATCATTCTAAAATTAATTGAGTTATTTTGATGATTTCAGACAAAACTTCAAATTTGCATGAGTTCTTTGATTCATTTTTTCTCTTACATTTTTTAAGAGAGTGACTTGGATATCTGGTGTCTTTGAAGCATGGGAAGAATATCTTTACTGATCATTCAATTAAAGTCATCATTATCACTCCCCTACCAAATATAGGCCAGATAAATATGAATATAAAGATAAATATGAAACAGGCCACAGAGTTCAGCCCTCTACAAGTGTAAGATATCATACAACAGGTAGAGTAGTTCTAATTTCTCAATGTACATGTTTCATAAGTGCAAACTTAAGCATTTCCTGAAAGCTCTTTTTTTCCTACTTGTGTCTTGTGTTTCTATGTTTTTCATAGTTCAAGGAGAGAGTTAGGCTTACTCAGAAGGAAAAAATAGCTGACTCTCATGGGTTAAAACTCCCCTTGTAATGTCCATCTCATTTCAATGTCTGTAGTAGAAATCTAGAACAAATAGCTCTTAAAGGTTGATAGCTCATAAAGGTGTCTACAATTAGGCTTGAAGAGTGTTATTCTAAGTTTATGAATCAATACCATTATATCTGCCTTTCCTACTGCCCATTGCAAACTGCAAAACATTCCCTAGTTTGCCACAAAGTACCAAGGTACCAGCTGCAAAAAACTCTACCAAAAGGCTTAAGAAACCAATGGCTGTTGTCAACAGCAACAGCATGGAATTTCAGAGGTGAATATGCTCAAGTAGCCCTGAAGAATGAACTGTGTCCTGTGTCACGGAAGACTGCAGGTAGTCCTCATCCACCTCAGATAGTGGGACTTGGGAGAAGGTTCCTTCACTCCTGACTCCAAGCCTGGCAACTGCAAAGCCAAGCTGCACTAGTCCAACACGTTAGAGATTTTTCAGCATCTCTGGGTACACCAGCATGTTCTTCCCAATGCTCAGATCCATTTCAGATCTACCTCCAAAGAGCTGTGGAAGGAAAACATTCTCCCACTTCTTAGCACTGTCAAGCTATGACACAAGCAGTTTAAAAAAAATATTTATTCCTAGCCCCAGCAGGGATCAGAAGCAACTTCAAAGCCCAGGTTTAACACAGAACAAATGCAGTGTGAAAACAAGCCTCAGCAAATGGTGACAAAGATACCTTTAGGGTGTTCCTTAGGGATATTAAATTAAAAAAGAAAACCATTCTTCTTTATAAAAATGGATTCGTATTGCATTGCTTTTGATTTCTAGTTATATGTCACTCTAGCCAGTTATGGAATCCTTAATTTATCCAAGGTCTCAGGGTTCATCTTGAAACAATTTAGGTTCCTCATGCCTACCTATCCTCTATAGGAGGGTGTCCTTAAAAATTACAATGTGGATAACTAGAACACATCAAATTTCTACTCAAAGTTTTTCGTAAGCATTTTATGCTTGTCTATCATCTTATCCTATACCGATAACTGTTGTGGCCCGTGAGGCTACTACTGATGGGTCAATGAAACCCAAAACAAAGAAAGTACATTGGTGGGATAGCCCACAGGCCGAAACATCCCTCTACTGTAGGGTGAGGTCCCAGAAGATCTGGCACTTACTATGTTAATGCATGGATTTCCCCTGTTTGGGATTGGTTTGTTGTTCTCCACCCCTTTTTTTACCAATTTGTACATCTTCTGGAAATTTCTTTCTGATTGTCACCCCCATTGGCTCCCTTCCTTTCATCCCTCCTCCTCTATACCCCTATTGGCTCCTTTGCCCCTGCTCCACCCCCTGGCCCTCAGCCCATTGGCTCTGTTGCTCTATCCGCCCTCCGACCCCGTACTTAAGCCTGTACCCCACCACCACCTTGGTTCTTTATCCCTGGACCCTCATCAATGAACCTCATTGCTGGACCCCACACGAAGGACCCTTCTTACCTCCTTGCCACCGGCTGTCGCTGTGCTTCTGTGTGAGTGTGCATGTGTGTAACCTGCTCCGTCGGGAGTGTGTGTGGCTGCACCTTTGTCCTAGCCCCCCGTGCCGAAGGGGCTTCTCCTAATCTGAGGACACTTCTGGAAGGCTGCGGCAACTCACCGCTGTCCCTCACCATGGCAAATAACATCTTTGAAATGAAGTAACATTTTTTTTATATTTATGATCCAGATGTCTTTATTACAAAATTTTTATAACTTAGGGGTTTTTATGAGACAAAACAAACTAAGATTTTTTAAAATCTGTTTTCATCAGGTAAATTCTTCATTATATTAATCACCTGGCAAATACTGCCTAAACCTACTACCATTTAAATTATTTTTACATGATTTACTGGAATCATATTCTTTTAAATATGACCTTATCGTTCTGCAGTGATATTAATTCTTCCCATTCCCTGTAACTGTTTTTATTAATCTTCTCTCTTACCTGGAAAGAAATTTCAGATAAAGCCTTTTACGATGTTCACATCCTTAATCTTCTCAGTGTAATTAACTTTGCTGACTTTATGCCTTTGTGTTTTAAGGTCCAAAACATTACTTTGTTTTTGTATAGAGTTCTAAAATCAGTTTAATTAGTTCATGCTTTTTTAATCCATACTATATTCGCCTGTTCCATGAAAACCTTGTTTCTTCCTTTCTTTTAGATTTCTTGCATCGGGAATTTCTTGAGAAGAGGACTAGTCATCCTAAGCTCAAAGTGCCCCAGCTGGGGGTGGTACAATCTCTCAAGAAATTTTATTGCCTGACTTTCATTATAGTGCATGTAATAATTTTTTTCCTTCCCAGATGATTTTCCTCCCCACACTCCCAATACCACTTGCCATTCTATATAATCATTTAATTATTGTCTATTTCATGCTATATTTATACCTTGCCTATTGTAGGTGCTCCTTAGGCAGTGTCTGTACTTTGAGAAAGTCAAATCCATAAAAGTCTCCTTGAAGGCAAACATCCTAAAATTCCTTGAGGTCTGACATTCTCAAGCTATTTGTTGGCCATCATCATTTTGCCACTCACTCATTCTTCATGTCTGTGGAATTTAAGGGTCTTTCTTTTTTCACTGTTTTCCATAAGCTATCATAGTCATTTTTCATCTGCATCATCGAAAGAATAGTCAAGACACTTATTCCAGAATAAGCAACTAGTTCTCAGCTCAACTGATCTTCTTGAAATTCAGAAATATTTCAAACTCTGGATGGATTTTGTATCCTTTCTGAGTCTTCATTCTAGCAAACCTGTCAGGTAATCCCAGCTATGTAGAACCATTTAATTTTATCAGTGATTCAATCTCTTGTCATGACTTTTCCATTCTCCCATGTCTCAGGAAAGACTTTATAAGATGCAGACTTTGTTGGGAACCCTTCCCATAATCTCCCACAAACCTGCGCATTCAGTCATCTTCACAAAGGAATGATCAATGGTCTGTGTTCAAGTCATAATTTTGAAGCTGAACCATGAAGCAACCAACTATAATTCCTTAAAATGTACTTCTCTGAAAATAAAATACATGTCTTGAACTGTAGTAATGTAGAATAGTTCAAGCTGGAAATAACTGGAATTCTGAATCCCTGCTCAAACAGGGCTAGAGTCCAAATTAGGTCAGGTTGCTCAAAGTACAGGACTCCTCAAGTTTTGAGTATCTCCAAGGATGGAGAGCCCACAGAAGCTTCATGAAATCTGTTTCTGTGTTTAATTGGCATAGTTATAATTTTATTCCTTTTATATAAAGCCAGCATCTCCATTTTTGTAACTTAGTGTCCACTGCCTGCATTTTATTCAATGTATGCCTGCCAAAAATGTCTAGATCAGTCTCCTCTACATCTGCCTGATATTTGGAGAGCAAATAGATTCCTTTTTAGCCTTCTCCAGGTTAAGCAAACCCCCATCTCTCTCAGCCTTTCCTCAAGTGTAATGTGCTGTGGACCCCTACACATCCTGAAGGTTGTCCTCTAGGATTTCTCCTCTATACTGATTCCTTTTTTGTTTTTGGGGACCCAAACTGGGCATAGTGTTCCAGCAGGAGCCTCATGAATGCTAAATCAAAGGAAATAATAACTTTCTTTGATCTATTAGTTGTGGTGTAGACCAGTATGGGGTTAGCCTTTATTGCTGAAAGGGTGCAAAGTTCAGTCCTCTGCAGCTGAGAAAGTGAAGATCTTTTCCTGTAACAGAGCAGGAGTTTTACAGCTCTCTGACCACTGCTATGGCATTTTGCACCTGGGAGGTCTCTCAAGCAGCTGATTTGCACAGGTAACTGAGATGTCATACAGAAATCCCAGAAAGCTCTCATTTGTGGAGGGAATTCTATTCCCAAGGGCTAGGGATAACATGTTGATTTTCTTGGTGGCTTTTTTTTTACAAAACAGTACTAAAAAACACAGACGTGAGGCAAGAAAGAGGCAGAAGTAAAATTCAGACTAAACAGAATGTTTCAAATGTACTCTGTCATTTTTGAGAATTTTTATTATTACTATTAGTGATCCCAAGATACTTCAAAATTAAGCATGATTTTGAGTTGAAATACTCAATACTTTATTTTAGAAAACATTAAAAGTCTGTTTTTCTTGTGGATTTCTTTCTTTGCAGAAAGAGTTGAGAAATTTGATGCTGGGATGTGAAATATTCAGGTCTTCCTCTTCTGGGTAAAAAAAACTTTCAAGTTGAGATCCTCCAGTGATTCCACATCTTTCTTCTAGAAGTTGATTTGCTCACTAGAAAAAACAACACTTTTGGAAAGTTAGTTTTCCATTTGCATTCCTCAAAGCAGCTGGATGAGCAAATAGGAGGAAAGATTATTTTTATTTCTCCACACAGAAAAAAACCCAACCCATATTTAATGGTGGTGTAGGATTTGAAGTCTTGACCAAGCCCAGTTTGGATCAAAGTTGATAATTCTGTTATTGGTATTTAAAAAATTATCAATTATATATTTTTTAATCTCAGCATATCTTCCAACATGTGTGCAATACTAACAGGCAGTGCCAGCAGTGGAGTGTTGAAATGGTCTTCTGAAGCCAAACAGAAGATTATTTCTACTTACTCTTGAGCAGATGTGAGTGAGTTCTCTCTGCTCACTGCGTGACTGGGGCATGGCATGGCAGTGACAGCGCAGCACGCGCCTGGGCTTGTACAGCCTCCCAAACCATGCCTTTGTGGCTGACTGTCCTTGAATGGGATGTAGCTTTTTGGCAGAGTTCACTTCTGTCTTTCAGGGAAAAGTCAATAGACCCATTGCCCTATTACTCTTGAAATCAGTTCAGAAACTGTCTTCGTTCATACTGAGCTCTCAAAAGACCAGTTCAGAGCTTATGTGATCACTTACCTGGAAAGATACAGCCTCTTTATGTGCTGCATTCAAGGTCTGATTTAATCCTTCATAGAGTGCTTCTGCACTGATTGATAGGTCATATTCACATTAAAAAGACCCTCATAAGTAAAAAACCTTGGGTAATAGTAATACTTAAGTTTGATTGAATTGCTAGTTTGATTGAATATGGATCAGAAGAAACAAGATTTTATTTTCTTCAATTTTGTTATAAAGGATTTTGTTACCCAAGAATAAATTTCCTGCTTTTTATATAGAAGTCTCTCATTGCGGTGTTCAGCAGCTGTCCTCAACTCTTCCATGGAAAAATTAATCACATTTTAAGGTGCATCAAAGAACAATATATTTAAAGGTAAAGACAATTTATGATAATCTCATAGAATAGTGAACACATCTAAAAGTAGGGACTGCAAGATCCATATCCATGACTTTAATCTGGGAGCTAATGTAAGAAATATGTGGGCTGGTGGAGGAATGGACCTAAACAGAGTAGTTAAGCGGATGTTATCTGTCACACTGTTGTAAAAACACAGTAGCTTCATTGAAACATAAAATTCTTGGTGATTTAATTATAAGTAGCTCTACAAACTTGACATCAAATAGAATCCTGTTTTCAGTGGTGTGTAATCTTTGCAGTAAAGATTTTTAAAGAAACCTGCTGCTTGGTGTAAATTAAATAACGGAGTTATTTAATTAGCTGAAACAATTAAAAACCCAATACACTCCAGATTGCTGTAACTGGAGGTAGTCTGAGTGGCCAAAAAATCCCAAAACAGTGACAGTAAGTTTTAGGTAACTATGATTTAACTTGTAATCACCTAAATAGGAATTCGTTGCCTGAAGCTGCAGACACCAGTGACTGCTGTATTCCTGCACATGCTGTGGCTAGTATTTTCAGCTTTCAGTAAAGGCAAAAGCATAGTTTGATGAAGGCTACCTGTATTTGCTCAACACAATGCAGACCTCCATGATTAGTAAAATGCCACTTGAAGCAGCTTTTGTAACCAAGTACTTGGCTTCCAGCCCAAAACTGTTGTGTAACTATTTGCAGATTAGAAGAAGGGGCTGAAGACAAATGGTGTCTTGAAAGTAAAAACGTGACCTTTCCCAAACAATGTGATGCTAAAATGCTAAGCAGGAGATAGCCCTGCAGTGTGACTTAAAAGAAAACCACAACTTGTGTTTGGTTTTCAGCATCCACAAGCTATTATTCTGTAATAACAGAGGGAAAAGTTTTCTCCAGGCAACTCTTCCAGTGGTTGCAATCTGAAAATAACTTCCAACCACTAAATGATGTTTAATTTTTTTCTTTCCCTTTTTTTCTCCCTTTCTATTTCATGCATGTCCATGTTTGCACAGCAGAGCAAATGTACATCTAAGGATGTGTCAATCTGAATTCAAAGCAGGCTACTCTGAAAAGCAGAAATATGCCATGAGTTGCACTTACACTCCAAAGGAAGCGGTATCTAACACCATAGAATTACAGAATCATAAAATACGCTGAGTTGGAAGCATCAGGATCATCATGTCAAACTCCTGACCCTACACAGGACACACCAAGAGTCACACCACGTGTCTCAGAGCGTTGTCCAAACTCTTCTTGAACTCAGACAGGTTTGGTGCTGTGACCACTTCCCTGGGGAGTCTCTTGCAGTGCCCAACCACCCTCTGGGTTAAAAACTTTTTACTGCTATCTAACATAAATCGAGGAGACTGAAGAGATCACCACCTGCCCCTCCACTACCCCTCATGAGGATGTTGAAGGATGCAGTGAGGTCTCCCCTCAGTCTCCTCTCCTCCAGTTTGAACAGACCAAGTGACCTCTGCTGCTCCTCATACGGCTTCCCCTCAAGGCCTTTCACCATCTTTGTTGCCCTCTTTGGATGGTCTACAGTAGCTTACTATCTTCTTCATACTGTGGCACCCACAACTGCTCCCAGGACTCGAGGTGAGGCTGCCCCAGTGCAGAGCAGAGCAGGACAATCCCCTCCCTTGCCCGGCTGGTGATGCTGGGACTGATGCCCCCCAGGACACACTCAGCCCTCCTGGCTGCCAGGGCACTGCTGACTCACGTTCAACTTGCCATCGACCAGGACCCTCAGGTCCCTTTCCATGGCACTGCTCTCCAGCCTCTTGTTCCCGTTTGTGCGCACAGCCAGGGTTGCCCCATCCCAGGTGCAGAATCCAGCCATTGCCTTTGTTAAATTACACATTGGTTACTGATTGCCCATCTCTCTAACTTGATGAGGTCCCTCTGCACTGCATCTCTGCTCCCAAAGGAGTCAACAGCAGTTCCTGTTAGACCAGAAGTGAGTCAGAGCTTTTCCATGATTTTCTGCTACTTCATTTTTACCGTGGGCAATTCACTTGTAACACCTCTGTGCCCCACTGCCTTAAAATGTGATCAAGCAGGGATGGTGAAAGATGGTTCACTGCTTAGGCATTGAGTTAGGTTTTATTTTTCACTTCCCCACAATTTTAAATCATACATTACTTACACTACTGGGACAGCATGAAGAAAGGCAAAATTGGTACAATAGAAAATCTTTTCAAAAGGTTTTTTCAGTTTCAATATTTTTATTTTATGAACACAATCATATGTTTTTACCTTTTTTTTTCCCCTTTTATACTAACGTTTATCAAGAGTTGGCTGTTTTGTGTGTATGTTACCTAGATTTTTCTTCAGTTATTTTGTGGAAAAGGAGGTAACTAAGAACAAATCTGTGGATTTATTTAGGCGTACTAATTTGCTCTGGAAATACAAAATCATCCTTGAATAAAGAGGGATCAGTTTTTTTCTATTGGTAACATAACAATCCTGCTGAATCAACGGTAATAAGGGCAGAAAGAATGCTACTATCATCTACCTTGAAATTTCATACAATATAAACACTTACATTTCACAAGCTATAGCCTTGATTTTAAGAAGAATATTTTGGGTTTTACTTGCATATCCAGTCTTGTGTTGAAGGTGTCGTGAGCTGAAGAAAGCACTGCTTTCTTTATATAGAAGTATTTCGTTTTGCCCTTCTTCCTTCCACACTGTCATCCTGTGTCTGTGTCCACTGCCCCATCCCCCTTCTCTATTTCTTTGATTTTGTTTTTTTTTTTTTTAATTTATTTCAAGGATTGTATTAGATAATTAGACTGGTGAAAATTCATGGTAAACTGGCTGTCCACTCCAAATCCCATGCTATAGTAACAGTTCCCACCAGCCAAGAAGAACCCAGAAAAAAATACCAATTTTATCTGGTTAGGGTTCAGACAAATTAACTGTACTTCTGTCAATGACCTCTGTAGTTGGAACACTTGGGAATAGTTCTAAGAGAGGCAGTTCTGCTGTGTCTTATCCTGGCAACACAATCCCTACACGTGGAAGTGCACCCTAGGAGGTCACTTGAATTTTTTTTTTTTTTTTTTT
>VZTI01005431.1:1299837-1379022 GCA_013397865.1 Struthidea cinerea | reverse complement strand
TTTTTTTTTTTTTTGTGTGTAGAAGCTGAAATTTTAGTGGAAGTGTATTTCTCATTCCACCCTTGTGTTTCTTAGCTACTGATTTTAGTCATGTGTGTTAAAATCTTTTCTGCTGACCCTTGCTGGAGTTGTTTCCATGGCTGTAACTTGGACTAAAGTACGACTACAATACAGCTACAAGTAATACACAATGTAGTTCATTTTATGCTGCCCATTGAAGGTGTAGAACAGTCTAAAATATTTAGGATTGTTGGCATTATCCCAGCTAAGATCTAACTTAATTTGCAAATAATTTTAAAATACAGCTACAAGTTCTTCAATAGTCCTCAACAGGAAGACTTCAAAGAGTTAAATTTATTCCTTTTATTAATGTATTTCTTTGCAAACTGCATTGATTCTAGCACACAGAAGATCCTTACAGGAACAACAAAGAATATCACCAACACCTGTTTCAGGTGGAATGTTCCTTTTTTATGTCACCTGCCAAAATGGTCTTCTAAAAGTGTCATTCAACTGTGTTTTAATGGAAATCACATGGCTTTGAGCAATCTGTGAATATGCCAGCTGACATGTGTGTATTCCCTCCTCTCATCTTTGTTTTCTTTCCCATGAATGCCTTTTGGGCCACAGCCCCATAATGAACTGCATATGCAGGGACCAGTGCATGTGAAGGAGCCCATTGGCAGCTGCAGAGCTCCATATGGAGGTGGGGGTCCATCCAGCAGAGAAACGCTCAAGATGGAGATGTTGGACAGTGAACCATTGGCAGCAGAGAGCATCTTCATTTGTGTCCTCTACAACATTGGGCATGTTATGGGATGCTTTGTCTTTCATTATACAACCAAATTATATATAGAAACCACATGGGCACCGTGGGGTTCCAAACAAGCTTCTTTACTAAATATAGAGAGCATAGGAGAGCAAGTTACTTATACATAGTGTTGCTCAGAGAGAAGTCTAAAACATTGACTGCAGCAGCATAGAAAAGTGTTAACAGACTACTTAGAGAAATCTTACTCTGCCCATTACTCATTCCAACAGGCTACATCATTGCTAAAAAAAAAAGACAGAAATTGTCAGAAAATGAAAATGGGAATTGCTTCTGACAAAATATAATCAAAAGAAATTGTCACGAAATGGGTAAGTAAAAATTGTTATAGCCTGAAATCACATAGTTTTTCAATAATGCCAAACCACCAGCTTTAAATAGAAGCTGATTTTCATTAATAATTCTGCTTTCCAGTTTTTTATGATTTTTTCAGCAGACCTTATGGATCATATGTAACAATAATATGAGACATGCAACAAAAGGTCCATTTTTAGATGAGATTCCAGGATTTTTCTTGGTTTTATGAGCACTGGATCCACACTCCAGTGGGACCTGCCAAAATTCCAACCACTCATTAACTCAAGCTATCAACAAATTTGAATAAAGTGCCATTTGTAAAGCTATTTATATATATTTTCATGCATACGTGTACTCATACACAAGCACACATATATGTATGCACATGCATGCGTATCTGTTTCTGTGACTGTGTTTGTATATGTGTGTATGAGCATGCATACTATATATCCATATATATAGATAGAGATATGAATACATACCATTGCAGTCCTGGAATAAAATTACACTAAAATCGTTGTAATCCCCTGACAGAGCTGAAGGTCTCTTTGAAGACCCAGGAATAAAAGACAAAGTGTATGTTGATCATTTAACTTTCTAAAAATTTAAAGATTCCCACTACCACAACCACAACTTCTGTTTCTAACTATATGGCGGATTTGAGACATTCAGAGACATAATACAATTTAACTAAGAGAACTCCTCTGAGTTATATTTTGGAGTCCTGATTAATTTCTTCCTAGACTTGTGGCCAATTTGAGACAACTTGGAGGCTGTTGACTTTGGGAAATAATAAGACTCCCTATCCCCTGAACAATAGATCCACTGAATTTTAAGCCAACATCTTTGGAAAGCTAAAAAGTTATGGATAAAACCCAGGCAGTCTGAGTGAGATATACTTCCTTCATGTATCTGAATCCGTCATTCCAAAAGTGTTTAAGTCATCTAAATTTGTTCTAAATAAAGAAAACAGGTACGGGTGAAAGCATGAAGGAATGCCAAATGCTTAAAGTCAGGTTAAGAGCAACTCCTCCTTTAGAACTTCAGACACCTCCCTTTATCTGTTCACTTTATAGAAAATCTCAGCACTAACTTGGGGCAAAAAGCTTCAGGAGACACCTAGAATTCATCTGTAAATTGGTTGACAAACTCAGACTGAGTTTATCCACAAGTTTCAGTACCTGAGATCTGAATACTCCCTACACAGCATAAGCAGAAGTTCATCATTCTCACACTTGAATTTTCTACACGTCACAAAAAAACCACAGAAGTTGGTTATGTTGATTTTTACTTCACTTTCTGACATGTAATAGCATAGCATGACAATATCAAGTTGTTAGATTAGATTTTGTCGTTCTCTTGGGGGTTTTTTGGTAGTGTTTTGGTTGTTTTTTGGTTTTATTTTCATTATAGGTATATTAAGCAAACATTTAATTCAAGACCTTAATGCATGGATGAATACAGGCTGAATTTCCATTGCCTGAGGAAAACTAGATTTTCCTTATTTTCTGTTTTTGGTATACTTGACTTCAAACTCTACAGTCTTTTACCACTGTTCTTGGGTTTGATTTATTTTACTGTGTCCAGTTGTGGTCTCCCCCACACAAGAGAGACATGGGCATACTGGAGAGAGTCCAACTAATGTGATTAAGGGACTGGAGCATGTTTGTATGGGGAAAGGCTGAGACACTGGGACTTTTCAGCCTGTAAAAGAGAAGGGTTGGAAGAGGGGACCTTACTAATAATGTATAATGTACTAACACTAAGTAAGTATTAGTACTAAGTATTAGTAACTACTAATGTACTTACTAATAATGTATAAGATATGCTATCGTATATAAATACCTGAACAGAAGTGTAAAGAAGAGAGAGAGCTTTTCAGTGGCACAAACTGAAGGAGAGAAGGTTCTTCCTGAGCATCAGGAAATACTTTTTCCCTGTGTGAGGTTGTCCAAAGAGGTTGTGTCTCCTTCTGGAGTATTCAAAAGCTGAATTGGACTAGATGGCCTCTACCATTCTTTGATTCTTTAATTCTTTGAATCTGTAGTTCTGGGATTCTATGTCTAAGGGCAGGAATAGTTTTATATTTTTTTTAATATATGGAAGACATCATGAGACTGTTCTGGCTGTTAAGATGCTAAGTTGTAGCTCACAGCACTGTATACCTGATTTCCTTTTTACACTGAATATCTTGATTTTTCAGATCCATAATGTAAACATCATGGACTGAAGAGGGCACGAGTCCCATATATGGTCCATGCTGTTTTCACTTGAAAATAGCGAAAAAAATCTGTCGTTTGCATTCCATAATGGATCTTCTTGATCAGCCTACAGCTTAGCTAAGTACCCTAGTCCCCTATACTTACTACAAGAAGCAGGAAAGAGCATGAATAATGTTGCAGACTTTTCGTATTTCTTGTGAGAATGCCCTGCCTATGAGATTGTGGCTTGTTCATGAGATTAGACAGAAGACAGGCTGAATAACCATCTTCAGGGTAAGCAGCAGGAGCAAGGCAGACCTGGACTACTTTACCTGCTTCTATGATGAGTCTGGTTATACTGGTACCTATAAACTGGAGTACAAGGAGCAGTTCTCTGGCCTTGAGTCTGACTGGAATGATCTGGCCACATCTGCACTATGATCTTCCCAGAACAGAATGGGCATGTGGTAAACTCTGAAGTGTGTTCGGGAACTATTTTGGAAAATGCTAACTGGGCCCAAGCCAAAACTGTTTTAACATCCAGGATATCAGTTTAACAGCTTAGCTGACCAAATTTCGGTGCTCACAGCCAATCCCAAAATCCACGTTAAATTGCTAAAATAAATACGCTCTTCATATATATATACAGAATTCAAAAATCCATGGCCAGGGGAAACAGACACCATAATTCCTCCAGCCCACAGGGTACACATTATCAGAGCTCCTACTAGAAATCTCATAGTTAGGGAGTTAAGAAAGCAGAAGATCCCAGTTCCAAGTTTCATCTA
The DNA here is from genome assembly GCA_013397865.1 of Struthidea cinerea. Lineage (NCBI taxonomy): Eukaryota > Metazoa > Chordata > Aves > Passeriformes > Corcoracidae > Struthidea > Struthidea cinerea. Next base: position 1,374,907 of record VZTI01005431.1, on the reverse strand, counting down.
AAATCAAATTATCCATGCTATATTAAGTATGTAGAGTTTCTATTGTATTTTGGACCTTGGGTTAAGGGGTTGGTGCCACGTGTAAATATTTCTTTGGAAAGAGAGACGTCAGGCAAATGGGGTGACCAACCTTCCCAACTAGCTAAATTTAGCTTCCTTGCTCTATTTTGATCATTGTTCATGTGCATCTCAAAAGCTTCTCCTTGGAGAAAATAAACACCGTTAATTAGCTTCTGGAGGCTTGGTTATTTGGGTTAGGTAACAGTGATCTTGCCCTATGCATTCATTCACTAATTATCCTTATTACTGAAGTTATTTACCTTAATGTTCTCCTAGCTATGTTTTAGATTTCAGCATTTTCAAAGCAGAAATCTGACACCAAATCCTGCTTTGTATTCCATTAGTAAAAATCTGGAGCATTTCCACTGATGGATTTCATAGCTCTTTCATGAGATGTATTCTGAACACTGTGTTCATTCCCTCAGGGCAGTGTATTTGCAAGCATGATAGATCCTCTTTACACCCACCCTAGCATCAATATAATCAAACAGCCTCTGTAAAGCATTTGTATTTTGACAAATAGGCAAATTTCCATAAAGTATTTTTTTCCTTGGAATTTTTATGACCAACTCACCGATCATCTTTTTCACTCATGCATGAAAAATGTCAAAAGCTATATAAATATTTAGTATGATTTATGATTGTTTTCTGGGCTTGAGAAAGGCTGTGAAACGGCTAAGAAGAGCAAAAGAAATCACAGTCCAGAGAGAATGTGGCAAGGCATCAATTGCTGTTCCTTATTAATCCCTAAACTACATCCCAGTGAAATTAAATAAATTAGTTAAGCCTGTTCACCAGGCCTTACCATTGTCCCCAAAAGGAGCAGCTCCTGCTGCTTAAGAATGAACTGAAATGCAGATCATCAAATTACTGAAATTGGAAAGGTATGATTAACCTCTGCAGTTTTTCCATGCTCTTTTATTTCTGTAGAGACCAATACTAATTCCATGTAAATGGTATGAAAATCTGAAAGAAGGGCTTCTCTTACAGAATTTCCATCTTAATTTTACAACACAAAGGATTTGGAATTCTTTGAACAAGGTTCAGAAAAGCATTCAAACTTTCTGATGTTCCTCCCTAAATTACATGAGATGCTGGGGACACATTAAAGGATTTAAAAGGGTAGGAAATGTACTATATCACTTTTTGAGTCCATAAGTGATTTTCTATTCTTGCCAACTGTACTCATGAGACTCAAGGGCACAAGCAGACAGCCAAAGAGCATTTTTAATGGATTTTTTACATAAAAATTTCATCTAGTTCTGCTGTCCTTGTCTATGCTTTTTTTTTCCATCACAAAAAAATTACACTGTAGCAATCACTTCTTAAGAAAAGAGAGAGAAAATACTTAAGCAACAAAATGTGAGCTTATTTTTAATAATCCCTCATGTTCATCATGCATCCAAAAGATTTTAAAAGATTGGCAGGCAGCCTATAACATGAGTACTGTGGGGTTTTAGTGTTACTGGTAAAATTTTATTTTCAGGAATTCAAAAAATAATAGTGACACAAGGATTTAAACAACAAGCTAGCATGGTATAAGGTAGACAGCATGCTATATAAAACAGTGAGTTTGCTATTTATTTGCTCACTCAACTGTGCATAGAGTGAATTTTTAAATTTTTATGGAGGAGATTAGGTATGCCTTTATTTCTATTATTTTTTTTTTCAATTTAATTTCAAATATAAGTTTAACAGCAACTTTCAGAACAAAACTAACACCAGCTTTTTTAAAAAAAGAAAACAGTGTCTGATGGTTTCAGAGAACCCATCAGGTTTGTGTAAAGGACTTTTTTACAAAAACGTGTAAAAAGTTAATGACAAATGTTGCAATGTTTAACTGTTCTAAAAAAATTACAAAATAAAAGAAGCTTTAAATTCAGGATATTTTCACTAAGACTAAATGTATTTTAAATGTCTCACATGAAAGATGACTTACAGTGACACACTGTTTTTAGTCCATGTAGTAAAAGAACAAATATGTTAATCCCATAAAGTTTTCCTGTTACAGACAAGGGAGATATCTTCTCAATTTACCTGATTAGCCTAGCTATGGTGAAGTCATATTGGTTTGGTGGGGTTATAATATAGGAGAGAGTGACACAGCTAAACCATTTTAGAGAGTTGTGAGTCTCCCAGCTCACAGATACCTTCTAGATGAATCAGTTGTGAAAAGCATTTAGTGGCAACCCAGATGCTTTGACATGCTTTGAGCAGCTACTATCACTAAAATATTTAAACACGTCTTATGGCTCTTTTCTATTAAAAATAAACCTCAGCTAGTCTTTAACAGTAAGACCAGTTGTTGTCCAGGTGCCCAGCCCCCTCCCTGAGCTGGAAGGCAGGATGGAGAGCAGAATGAAGCTCCCATAATCCAAGGAGAAATGGTCAGTGACCTGACATAGAATTTAGACACATACAAGAGTGTGGGGCCAGATGGGATCCAGCCAAGGGTACTGAGGGGACTGAGAGAAGGGCTCACTGACGTGTTTTCCAGCATTTACCAGCAGTCCTGGCTAACCAGGAGATCCCAGGTCACTGGAAGTTAGGAAATGGTTGAATTATTTTAAAATGGGTAACCTGAAGTGTTGTCTTATCTATATTCTCAGGTGAATTTCATGGAGCATGTTGTCCAGAGAAGTTTATTTTAAACACATGCAATAAAATCTCTTCTTTAATATTGGTGATGTTAATAATGCAATGTGCTGAAAAGAAGGATTGTACAATGCAAACCAGAGGGTTGGAGAGAGCAGCAGTGTGAAATATCTGCTGGTGGAGGTGGGCACAGACCTAAGTACAGATCAGCTTCTTTTTGCCAGTCATCTGTAGACAACTGAACCTACTTTAGTGTTTTCTTCTGACAAGAACCTGTTTATCCAGGACAAGATGTAAAACTAAAACGTTAATGGGCAGGTGTTGAAATGTGTAGTCATGTTGGTAAGCAGAAACACAATACTGACATGGTTAAGTGCTGTTAACTACTGGAATTAATGGGCATTGTTGCCTGGCATAGCTGTCTAGTTTCACACAAGCTACTGAATTCATAACAAATGATAGTTTCTGTCAGTGTAGTTCTTTATTTGATTTAAAATCATGACCATGAGGTAAGAGTCCTGGGCCTTAATACTAGTCCTCTGAGTTAGAATCCTGCAAAATTCCAATTCAAAAGGTTATTTTAAGTTTATTTATTTTTAAAACTCTTATATTTAAGTTAAATAGCTCAAGAAATGCTAGACATAAAGAAAAGCAGACCCTGCCAGTTTATGGCCTTCTTCCTTTTTTGTTTTTAGGGAAGTTGAAAGAAGCTGTGCATGCTCAGCATTTCAAAGGGCAGCCCTGTACTGCACTGAGTAACTGTAGTGAACCTGACCAGCAGAGTCTAATAAATCACTGCACAGGAACTGTACCTTCTGCTTCATCTGTAATCTATAGTGGGATTTTTCTTGAGTCATGACACCAAGCTTCCTCTTCTCACTTCAAACACCTAAATCACAATATTGGGAAGGTGCTTCTCCCTATGGTAGGGGGAGGGCTGCTTCCCGTGGCCATGTATGTATGACTTTTTTCTAAGAGCAGAAGGAAAAGGTGAAGCTGTCCAATACAGAGAAAGGCACATTGGTAGAAATTTTGGAAGCAAAGTTTGAGTCTCTCTTCATGCACTGCAGGAAAACAGATTTTTTTTATTACCATTGAGTTACACAGTAGTTTACTAATTTTCTCTCTTACGTGAGCTTGTATTACTCATACAACAAATAGGGACTGGAAGGGATTTACAAGAAAACATATAACTTCTGAATCTTTGGTTTTACTTTTAGTCATGTTACCATGACCAAAATGTGTGCTAAATGCGTAAATAATCTAGGGACCTCAGTTGCTGCCTTTCTGGTACAACAGCACAGCTTCAAATGGAGCAGTAAGCAGGTTTGTATTTTATAACACACTATTAGATGCTCAATAGAGACCTCTGTAGGTTAAGTTCCCTTCAGGCTATGGAGAAATTTCACTCAGGCTTTAATACCTCACAGGTAAATCTGCTGCTAAGCTGACCACTTTGCAAAAGCCAGTGAACCCCGCCTTCTTCTCCAGAAAGCTGTTTTGAAAGCTAACAGAAAAGATTCCAGCTTGTGAGAGGCCTGGTCCTACTGCAACATATGAACTGGGCTTTAGTCATGTTTATGGGATTAAGATCCTTAGGGAAATTCGGCACCATGCAGCTGAGTTCCTGGATCCCATTAAGGCCTGGGTAGATCTGGGCATGCACACAATGCAGAACTGCAGGTGCCTAGAAAGCATCCAGGTCCAAATGTGGTGCGACTGATGAGTTCAGATGTTTTCAGAGTTACTCAGAAACTCTGAAAACTCTGGTTAGGATTGAAATGGGAGGAGAAAAGAGAATGATCTCCAGTTTACAGCCTAGATACCTAAAGAATACACAAAATTATATTTTAGATTATTATATTTCTTATTTGTCTTTTTTTTTTCTCATCAGGCCATTAAGATTTTTAAATACAAATATAGAGTAGACAAGATGGCCCAAATTCTATTTACACGGATGGAAAATGTTTAATTTATGCTGATGTAAATAATAGAAGTTAGTTGAATAGCATGAAAAAAGAGTTATTCCACTCCACACTTTTCCAAGAAATAAATTCCCACACACACACCTCCCAGAAGGTTTAGAAATAAGCTAAGTAGATACCAAGTTTGGGGACTAAAATCCTTTGTTTGAGAAAGCAAATGAATACATGAACATCAGAGGATAATGAGAACCAGATTTCCCAAAGTTAATTTCTGGATATATCATGGCTTTGGCTAACATCTGGTATAAAATATTCATGATGCAAAAAATTCTATCACCCGTGGTAAAATAAGCTTTGTGAAAAAATGAAAAGGAAAAATCTTATGCTGTGCATGGGGCCAATATTTTCTGCTACAAAGTTGTCAATCTGGAATATTTCAATTACTTTTATATATATGCATGTATATATCTACACCTATATATACCTATGCACACATAGTCACAAACAGCTCTGTTACTGATGCAATACTCTCCTGTTTCCCAGAATCCAGTAAAATCAATGTGTTGCAATTATAACAAGTATTTACTTTGCTATCAATCTGCCCAGAATCCCAAATTAAGCCAAAATTTATAGGAAATCTTTTTACCACCAGTGAATTAGTCTTGTTCTTAGCCTGAAAGCTGTGTCGAGACTTGGAGGGATGTTAACTGAACATGCTCAGATTGCTTCCTTGCATTGTAATATAGACTAACATATAATAAAGGGGTAAGAGCCTGCTGCCCATAGTCCTTGGAGCTAGATGTGTTGTGAAAGTAAGAAGAGCTGAACACCTAATTCAAATTTTTTGCCAATCTTTGGAAAAATGGGAAATAAATATGAATTTTTAGGGTCTTAAGTGTTACTGGTGGAAATCTGGCTTCCAGCAGTTGAGGGTATGCCCACATCAGTCAGTGCAGGCAGACCCAGGCTACCTGCCCGTGTGCTGAAGTGTTTCCAGGCTGGATTACTCAGGACTCCTTCAGCACACCCTTGTGCCTCTGGTGCTCTGCCTGAATTATCTCCTTGCCCTGCAGCACAGCCAGAAGACATGTTTGCCCCTGTGCAATATAACAGTGCAATATGCAATTAATTTAATTATGGACCAAAACCATATGCCATGTACTCTTCTGAACACTGACCTGTGGTCTTCCTTTGTATTTCTTTAGTAATGTCATTACTGTCAGACCTGTCCCTTGGAATATTACTGTTGTTCCAGCTTGCAGTCCTGCTGTAGATAAAAACTGAAGTGGTTCCACTGCCTGTACAAAAGGCAGGTCCTACCATAACTTTCATATTCTGTCCTACTTAGGCCCTGAGCCTGCTCTCACAAACTTGAAAGCACAACTCCTGTGTTGAACTTCCATCCACAGAGCACATTATCTCCATAAAAAATACAGGACAAGTTACAACACTGGAAACTGAGGCATGCGGAGTTAGAAGTGACTCATGCTAAGTTACACAGCTCAGCTAAGAAGAGAAGAAATTCTTCTGGAGGCAAATGCTTTACCCTGTGGGTGCTGCTGCCTCTTCAATATTTGTATATACTCTGCGATTAATGAATCATTCACCGACTGTAGAGGTGGGAAAAAAGATTTTACAAAACTCTCCATGGGGTTCATAACTTAAGCAAACAGCTTAAACTCTTTCAGCACAATAATTCTCGTAAAAAATTAATGACTGCCTTCCCAAAGACAATATTTTGCAGTAATTTTGAACAAGATTTTTAGATAGAGTGAGAGAAAATATGTATCAGGTCATAGTCTATCTGACCTAGAGCTACATAAAATTGGGTAACATTCAATTATGTTTAATGTCAGTTTTTGTTTGTTTTAGTTAATTTTCCTTGTGGGAAAAAAATGTTTTCTAATGCATTCCAGGGTCCTTGCAGTGTTAAAGTTCATTTTATTGATCTTAGAATAAAACTTTCAATGTATAACCACCTGAGTCTCCTTCTGAACCTCCCTGGAGATCTCACTGTCAGATACACGAACAGAAGCAGCAAATGGTCTTACAAAGTCTTGGATTAGCAGGTACATTTCCCAGGTCTGTCTGTGATGCTAAAACCTAATTTACCCACACATCTTCAGGCTGGGAATTGACTTGCTTAATGAATAATCAAACTGAAACCAGTGTGATTCCACATGAACAAGAAAAATAGTCAAATCCTCAGGATGATTTCCTGAACTGGAAAATGCACCTAGTACTCCAGGGAGAATTTTCTGACTTGAAAGACAGAAAGTTCTGAGAACTTCGGTAATTCATAAATACTTTCATTTTCATTGCAAACGTGATGAAGAAAGCAGATCACTTTGCTCTACTGATTCTTCTTAAAAATCAGCCTCTTATACAGATGCATATTTTAAAGCACAAATGGCATTTTGAGGTGGAAAGTTCTCTTTATGTATAAAATAAACTGTCAAACAGGCTCCAAACCACAAATGTCAGACCTTGAACCAGATATGCATCTTTAATTCCCCAATGGATTTGTTAGTGGGGGAGGGATTGGACAGTACTGGGTCAGGAGTTCTGTCTTGGCTCAGCATACAAATAAATTCAAGCCATAAAGTTTGGATCCAAATTTCCCCTGAAGTTAATTGGGGTTTGGATCAAATGTTCCATCCCTAATTATGACTCATATTAATAACATTGGGGAGTGTGATTTTTTTCCAAAGTGCTCAGAGTGATCCCATTGAATACTAAGCTAAAATTCTTATTTTTAATGCAGGGAAAAAAGTCTGCATTAAGTACTTATGAAAATCTCTTCTTCCTGCCTTCCCTCCTTGTTTCCCTGCACCACCTCTCCCCCTGCCCAATGTGTTTATCTCATTCTCTGTAAAAATTTCAAAGCAGGGAAAATACCATCTGTTAAAAATTCCAGTTCTGTGTTTTTGATAAAAGGGAAAGCTGAGAAGTGGAAGTTTCAGTGATGGCAAGGAGGCAATATTTGCATCAATACTTTTGGAATACAAATACCATTTAATGCAGATGAGTCCTATTTATATGATACTAGGTTAGATCAGATGCCTTGAAGAATGCAAAACTTTCTCCAGTCAAGCTCTTGACATTTCAATGGGTTCAGTTTTCTTTCAATTTTGCTTAGAGCTGAAAATGGAGGGGAGGAGTTACTGATAGGGGTTTTTAACTAGAAAAGGATCTGCAGATAAATTGATTTTTTTGTTGTTGTTGAGAAAGAACTGGAATGATAGGCAAATTTTTTGCATTCTTCAGCTTTTCAGTGGAAAATTTGAGGTAGGGGGTGGTGTATGTGTTCTTGTTTCTGTTATGTTTTGGGAAGATTTTTTTGCTTTTTCTGTGGGAAAGAGCCAATATTTCCAATCAGCTCAAGTTACAAGTGCTGCCAGGAATCTTTGTAGACTTCAAACCCATTAGAAATTCTTTAGTTACTTTCTAGATCTAGTTGAGTATTGCAGTACCTGCACACCATCAAAAAAAAACCCAAAAAAACAAAAACTCAGGATAGTTTAACCTGATGGTTATGACTTTGAAAAGAAATAATGCTGTTCAAGGCCTCGTCTGAGTGCCACAGACACATTGGCAGTGAATTCAAAGATGAGTACCTAACGGCTCTTGCTGTTCACTGGAGAACTCAGCCAACGAGCTCAGGCTCTTGCAGGGCGGTGGTGGAGGAAAGGGAGCAGCAGAACATGTCAGAAATGGGAGTTTCTACAGTCTCCTTATGCTGTTTTCCTGTGATACAGCATGCTATATGTGTACCTATTTGTCTGCGTGTGTGTGCACATGTGCAGCAGTGCAGGGGTAGTTGATGAAAGTAGGAGAAGTTTAAGAAGTGGTGTCTGTGCCCTCCATCTCTACTCATCTAAACACTTTTCTAGCAATCTCATGAGCAAACCCACACAGAAGGTATACAAGTGTTTTAATGCAAACCACTTATGCTCTTTATTCTCTGGCTTATCAAGGGGGAAGCCGTACATGAGCTGAGGTGAGCTGTTCAAGTCAAAATTTACGATGACATTTAAAATCAGCAAAGCTTGCTGTAGCCCTAAAGGTTGAAGCATACACACACACTTCATATAATATGATCCCAAGCACCCACCAAATTGGAGGTTAAAAGTATTGTATACTTTGCTACCAGTTACCACATCAACATTTCAGATATGTGCATGTGATTTAAGCGCAGATGACCTGGAGCTTGCTGATGCCATAACTTAAAAAGCAATTGGGCTGTGTTCTGGCTAGAACAACAATGCAGGCATTATAACAATCTCACTTGAGCAGCCATTAAGACATCTCCAGCACACTGTTGTACTACTAAAACATAATTCCCAGTAGACAACAATCCTAGGCCCCTTGACTGTGAATCACGAGCAGTAAATGGCTGACGGGCAGGTTAACAATGGGCTCTGTGGGCAGTCTGACATTGTACAGGTGCGCATCATCACAGTAAAGTAATTAACAGGTACTTAAAGGAATGTACATTTAAGCTGAAAAAACCTGTTAAGAGACTTCCTAAGTGGACTGCTATTTTTTTTGTAAACCCCACTTATATTTTATGACCAGGTAAAAGGACTGCAGAGCACAAATCCAATCTAAAAGTAGATCTGCAATCAATAGCTCTCCTATCAGCACTAGGCTGCTCCATCAACAGTACTGTTTTATAACTTCGTGACATGTTCCTGAGTCAGGATTTAAAGCAATTCAACAATGCAGTCTGACCCCTATAAAGAAAGTAAGAAAGAAAAAAACCTCAGTAATTTAACGTTTTACCCAGGAAAAGGATGAAAAACGTTATTAAGAAATGCAAATTATTTATTAGGAAGGATAATGTGGTATGTGTGGATATATAAAGGAATATGTATTTATACATATGTGTATATATATCCACACACATACACAAACCATGAACTCCACCCAATATATACCTGCACACTTTTTTAGATAGTATTGGGCATATTTGGGCAGGGAACAAAGGCCCAACATGGAAGGAGAGGCACTGAACTTGGTTTGCAGCAGGGACTGCAGTTTTATGTGCTGAACTAATGAGTAGTAATGGGAGCGGCTAGAGTTCCCTCAGCATTTCCTCTTGTATTTCTTCTCTCTCTGCTCTAGTAAATCCAAGTCTGGCATATATAGCAGATAAAGAGTTTTTAATGTACATTTTTATCCAAGGCTCTTAATAGGAGTAACAAGATCATCTGGTTAATAAATGCTTGATTCAGTCCTCTGCCTGCAAAACTCTGGCTTAACCTTCTAATCATCACAGGATCATCTCCAAGGGTTGGTACCCTGCCTGCCTGGGTTGGCCAGCCCAGGTTTACCAGCACTTTTCCTAACGGCAGATGTGGATCTCGTGGGAAAGTTTGAGGATTGAACTGGTAGCAAACCAAGAAATGAGTCTATTTATTGAAAACATATTTCTCCACAAAATGGCATTTGCATAACGGTTGTGAAATACGATGAAACAAAACCAGCCACAGTGACGTTATCACCCTGTGTCTGGTCATGGGTCTTTCAGTCTTTGAGAATAAAGGTGGGGTTGGTTTTACCTGACCCAGTGTAGGTGCCTGGGATTTGGAGAACCTGTAGCTCCTGTGTCTGTGCTGGTACATGTGATGGGGAGGTCCTGCCATACGCCTTGTACTGAGGCCAATTTCTTTTGATTCAATACAGTGACAATGCACTGATGTGCCTGCAAAGGCATAGGTCTGCCTGCTAAAGGCATGGATTAGCCTGTCTCTTGCCTTCTTCTCATTAGGTTTTCACAGTCTCTGTCCCTCTTATTTATTTCTTACAACTACCTTCTGTAAAGCAAACCTACCCTGGCTCCCTTGCATCATATGCCCAAGAAGAAGGACACCTGGACTCTTCCTCTTCCAGGCTGCAGGAATAGCTTTGCTGTGGAGGTTTCTGCATTGCCACAACGGCACAATGCTCCTGCTTTCATTTTGGCATGGTAAAAATACTCACATGGAAAGTGCTTCAAACACTCTGGACTACTTATTTTGCTGCTGTGGGAGTCAAAGCCTGAGGAAATCTGGCACATTTGTTTGGACATTTTTGCATTAATACATTTGCTTCAAAACAGTATTAGCATGAGCATATGTTTGTTTTATAAAGTCTTAATATCATCCAAAAGAAAATGCTTTGGAACCATTACATAGATAAATGTCACTAGTGTGCTTTCCAAGCTCTCCATGCACATTTCATTCTAAGCCTATGCATTCTATACTAGATGTTATTTTTGCCATCCATCTCTGCACTATCGCATCTTTCCCTTATTGAGATTTTGATTTCATTTAATCTCCTCTAGTTCAGGAAATTTTCAACTGAAGCCAGAGTAGTTCCTTTGTGTAAAACAAACGCAGATAAAAAACTCTAAACACTAGTTCACCCTGTTAAGGTCTGAAAAGCATTATTTGAAACCATTAAAATGTATTTCTATTTTTATTCAAAGTAGATATGGTAATATATATTAAAAGTACAAATCTCCACCTGGAGTGGGTTTCACTTCACCTACCGAAATCTTCCTGGAAGTTCCCCATCTGAAGTAAACTACACGCTGGATTTCCTTCAGAGTCAAAAGAAAGATATAGGCTCTGCCAGCTTTCCCACAGACAGATGTGTGTATCGTCCTCTAGAAGTCCCTAATTGTCCAAAATATAAGCTTAATAAAAAACTAAAATTAATTGATACTAATCATCTGTGTTGCACATCTAAATCATCACATCTAAAATCATGTGATAAGAATTTCACCTCTCATGTAAAAAGCTTCACAGAGGGGATTAACATGAAGCTGCTCTTTATCAGATAAGAATATGACTAAAAAAGAGTATTTTTTCCTTCTTTTTTAATACATATATGAAAATAAAAAGTTTTACTGATGACTAATCTTAGGAAACACACTGAAATGTGGTATATGCTATAATATGTGACTGAAAAATAGTTTTAATATCCCTTGTGTTATTTTTCCATTATAAGAGCAACATAAGCAGGGAATAAAAATTTTTCCAAATGTTCAGCATACTTAGCTAGTCCAAATTGAGCCTCAAAGTTTGATGAGTGCAGCCCTTAGAGCCTTAACTTTTTGCTAATCAGGCAATTGATATAATTTGCAATGTTCTTTGGATATAAAAAGAAAAAGAAAGACTAAGGAGGATACTAGTTACCACTAGCATATTCGGAAGCAAAAAGGCTCAAAAAAGATGAAATCGAATCAAAATAAATAAAGACTTTCAGGCTTTCAGGTTATCACTTTCAGACAAAAATTTCTCTAATGTTAATAAGGGACATAGGCCAAAGAAGTTGCTATTCTTAAAAAAAAAAAAGATTTATTTGATTTTTTTCCAACTTGAATGTCATGAACCAGACATACATAATTATATTATTTGTCTTATGCAAGCGAACAAGAATAAATTAAAACTGGACATGTTGCAACAGGGCTGTTGACATTATATACAAAGTCTGCTTATTGTCATAAGATACTCTTAACCTTTAAGCCAAAATCTTTCAAAACTATTAGTGTTAAATCTAGCAGCTGTTGTCAAATTTTTCCTTTTCTCTGCTTTATGCATTGTGCTTTATTTGAAATGTTTGTTATATTTGTGTATATAACTTTCTGCAAGCTGTCCCTTGAAAGCTCAAGGGATTAAATAAGTAGGTTGAGCTGGTTCAAAGGAACAAAAGTTAACAAATTAAAAGGAAACTTTCTAAAATGAATGTGTAAACCATTAAAATATTTAGCTGTATTTGCATTGGATCATTTCCTCTATATAAAACAATATGGATTGTTTAAATAAATGGAGTTAAGAGAAACTTATTTCTACTGTAAAGTTTATTAAAGCTTTAGGAATGATGACCTCCATCCTTCAAGTGCTTACGTGTTTAACTTAAGGCATGGAATAATCTCATTCTGGCAGCACTAGACAGGCCTCACTGCTTCCTCCTCCAGCAAGACAAAGACACAGAGGGCATCCAAAGACTGGAAGAGGAGGTAATGGGTTCCCTTATGCTTTTGTCTAGCCCTTGCCTGAATGTGTAAGCCACAGTCTAGAAATTGTTTCCTGGCTATGAACAGTGAATGAGTCTCTGTAGATGTTATTACAAGAATAGGCTCAAGTAGGAAAGACCTCAGAGTTCACATAAGAAGTAGAAGAAGCTTGAAGCTTTTGGACTGTTTTAGTGTGTGATTTTTAGAGTTAGTCTGCAGGGAGATGAGGACACATGCCATGTGTCTTGTAGCACAGGGTGTATCCTATGCACATCTTATAGTGTGCTGTGAAGAGGACTTGGAAGATTCTGTCTGACACAGACCAAAGCACAAGGACCACAAGTTTGCTACAGTTGGTGGCTGTGCCTGGAGAACAAGGCCTGATTTTGAACTGAGGTACAGTGATGACCTGATGCCCCTATGCCTTTCCCTGGACTCAGGTTCTCTCTTAATCTGACTCAGTGCTGTGGTGTATTGGCCACACAGCGATGGCTCAGACAGAGCTCAGGTGCTTGTCTGTCTGAAGAGTGGGCAGGTCACGTGGAGTAAACTGATTTCTGGCTGGACTTCACTCAGACTCTCCTATGACCAGAGTGAGGGATGACTTATGGCAAGATGAAGCAGAAAGCAAGGAGCTGTGGGAAGAATTCAAGGAGATAAAAACCACAAAATATTCAGAAGGGAACAGTAAAATAAGGGAGTCCCAGAGAGAACAGAATTGTGTGCATGAAAGAAAGAAATTTCTGTTTGGAAAGCTGACTAAGGGATTCCTAGACAGGGGAAGAAAAATTTGCTTTAAACCAAATCCCATTTTCTTATTGAGTAGAGTGCTAAACTTTATTTGCAAATAGGCAGGGCTGCATCTATCTCAATCTGTTTCAAGAATTAAAAGATGTTCCAAGGTGCCAAACCTTGCATTGCCAAATTCCAGTTTCAGGTTCAAAAGGGCAGAACTTTCCAAGAACTTTACAGAGTTACTCACTAAAAACAGAGACAACTTGGTACCTATTGTTTTTCCATGTAACTTTGATATTTCCAACCAAATTGAGTAACACTCTCCCTGAAATTTGTTTCTTTATAGATAGAATTATAACTTGAAATCCAAATGGCCTTTCAAATCTAGATTAGAGGTTGAAGAGCATATATCAGAACAGTCTTTACTATTGTACGTGCAGATTTTTAAAATACATTTCCAGACTTGAATCAAAGCCTTTTCTTCCAGGGGAAAAAGAAAAAAAAGATGAGAAAAAGAGTGTATGAAATGTTTTGCTTTCCTATACAAGTCTTAAAAATATTGTCACTAGATCTAATCAGCCTAACATGCTGAGTACATGACATTTAATATAGAATTGTTTTACAACTCTTTCTTTTCATTATTCTTGCACTATCTAGACTATTATTTCTCATATAACTGTTAAAGAATTAAGATCTCTTACCTGGCATCCACAGCCAAAAACAAAGTATGTTGACTTTAGTCATTAGTCAGTCAGGTTTTTCAGTTTTCCTTGCAGTCTTAACCACTGACTTATAATTACCAGGAAAGCCAAGCTGATTATTGTTCAGTATACACAGAAACCCGAATTCAGAATAAAAAATGCCTGATCCTTGCAAAAACACTACAGTTCTGAAAAACCTACATTACCAGTAAAATGCTGAAACTGAAAGTTTAGCATCACTTCAGTGCTATTTAGCTAAAACTATTGCGAAATTATATGGAAAAAAAAAAAGTAGTATTAATATCTGCTACATCTCACAGGTTGGCACTGAACACGCAGGATGGACTCCTTTGGCTCTCTGAAAGCCAAGCATAAAGACCAGGCTGCTACTTTAGACTCTACCTGTAATCAGAGGTGAAAAGAATATGCATCTAGAAGACATTTTACTTAAAATGCTCTTCTCAGCTGTTTCTCTTTCTTATTCATCAGGACAGAGAGAAAAAATGCTTAACTTTATTTGCTTTCTATGAACATCACCCTCATTTTTCATCTAACTGGACAAGCCTGTGCACCAGAGCCAATGGAACAGAACTAGTGCAGCTCACCGGAGATGATACAACTTGTATCACCGGAGTGATACAAGTTTGCCACTGGGAAGTATGTCCTGCCTCTCAGTAAATTACTACTGCATGCATTTCAGGAGTGCAGTGACACCGTTGGTGACAATAAGTCCGGTTGTGTTTTTCTATCCACACCATGCTGTAGCAAAAAACCCTGTCACATAGAGGAGATGGCAGGAGAAGCTGCCCTCACCAGTAAGAAAGATAAATAGATAAGCAGAAAGGGTGCTGAGAGCAATACACAGAACAAGGGAAGAAAAAAGTATGAGAAACTTGACACAAGATTTTGTAAATTGTTTGATTTTTTTCCTGGGAACTTGATTAAATGTCAGTGTGAAATAGGCAGGAAGGACCACACAGAGAGGGCTCGGAGGGTGGGTTTTGGAAGCTGAGTGAGACCAGAACAGAGAATCTGCCAGGGATGCCCCATCAGCATGGAGGTGAGAATACTCACTACACAAAACGTGCAGAGCACCTTAGCAGTGCTCAGAGCCCTGCACAGTGCTCACTGTTGCTGTTCAAGCTACCTGGAGAACATTGCCTTCTGCTTCACACACACAATTGCCTCTCCTGACTGCCCTGCTGCCAGTGACCCATCATCATAATAGACCCAGGGCACCAAAAAAAAGGGTGTCTGCAGTTCAGAAACCATCTCTCAGGGAAAAAGAATAAAAATGTATCCTGGAAATTTTTCAGTAATTGACCCATCAGCTGGGCTGGGGTCTTATGTATCAAAGATCCACGCATGGAGAGGTCCTTGGCCCATAGATAGATTCCCTTTCGCACCAGAGAAAACTAGTGGCTTGTATTTTATTGTAATGATTTCTGTAGCTTTTGGATGGCCTTCTCTTTAGATGATGTGCTATACCCAGAGCACCTTCTGCTTGCTGGAAGAGGCTGGGGAGGAGGAGGTTGGGGAGCCCAACAGCAGAATTTTGTAATATTTATTTGTTCAGATAATTTGCTAAGGGTTTATTAGAATAATCCCATGGAAAGATTCACTGTTCTTTCTTCTAATGTAGACTGGAAGCTTAAATTTTTAAAGCTCTAAAATGACTGTAATCTGATAGAAGATACATTATTTAACAAGCTCACTGGTTAAAATAATAAGCTGTTTAACTGCAATGAGCACTATCACTTTGTATTAACTGAAGTTCAAGCTCAGCTGTCTGGACAGAAGCAAGATGCCTGCTCTCTGGTGTTCATGAGGCAAGCTGGGAGGAAGAAAATGCAGATCTGAACAGGAGATACAAGGAAATTGTTTACCTGGGTCAAAAAACAAAAGAAGATATATTACAGAAAACATATGGTTGCTATTTAATTTATGCTTTATCATTTTTCATTCTGACGTTAACATTATTATGAGTGGGGTGAGAGCACTGTACATTGTACAATGTAATGTAAAATGAGGGCTACCAGTCCTTGCCAGAGGAAACGTGATTCAGAAACAATTTGGGGGCAATTGCAAGGTGATGTGGCACAGAGAACCAGAAGAGATTGAAATTTTAAACATCATTTCTGGACAATATAAGACTTGCTGCAAAATGACTTGTAAAAACATGAAAACATTACTTTCCTGACCCCAGAGAATTAGGAATCTTTAAATATCAGTTCAAACAATACCTCTTAAAGGGCACCACACTTCTTCATTGCCAGCTACCATTATTTTTAACAGTTTGTTAAGCATACCGCAATAAAGAAAGATTAATGGCCAAGATATAACCCAAAAATGCAAAGGACCACATTGAGGTCTGTTGCATGCAGGACATCAGTGGTGAGGCATAAATGGGGTATTTAAATAGAAAATTCAACCTCAAAACATTCAAAAAACCCAAAATATGTGATTGAAATGGAAATTTAATATTTGGGGAATACAGAGTAAAAGATATGAAGAATTAGAAAGGTAAAGCATAAACAATACTTTATGGAGGAGAATGAAAAAATATTAATGATAAAATTTACTTTAGGGATTGAAGGAATAGTGTAGTTATACAAGTACTAATAAGAGGATGAAGAAATGACAAAAATATATTCACAAAAATATACTTAAAAGTTTATTAATTTTGCATTTAATCAGCAAAGGAATCAACAACACCTGTAAGCCATCTCTTAATGACATTTTCTAGAAATATATCTAATTAAAAATTTCAGTCGAAAAGTAGTTTATGTAATGGAATTAATCTCACACAGTTGTTCCTATCTAAAATTTCATTGCCTATTTTAATATTTCTGAAATTCTTTCCTGAAAATGGAGAGTGATAGGGATTTCTGCAGAAAGGAAATTAATCTATTTCTGAAGGATGAAAAGTATCTTGGAGGATGACTACCTGAAAAAGTCCTGCGAAAAAAAATCTCAGCAGGCATTTCAGGATACCTTTTTTGAGGTGTATTTTTCATCTGTGAGGCCTGAATATTTTCATTATGAATTCTCACAAAATAAGATTATTTGGAGAACTGGGACTTAAAGAAATAGAAAGAGAACACTATTTGGGTGCATGTTAAGGTCCCAAAAGTATTAAAGTGTAAATTAACATCCTGATCGTATTTCAGTAACCAAACGTTTGTTGATCCTTGTTTAAGATTGTTGACAGCTTTGGTTTTCCTTAATACAAACATTAATTTTAAAGGGTAAAAAGTACTCTGTTTTTTCCTTTGTGATATGAAAAGTATTAGAAATTATCAGAAAATATTTAAAATTAACTGAACGACAAATCATGTGTGTATATATACGTATACACATATATAATCTGTATACGTAGAAAGCAACCTGATACATGAAGTTACACACCAGTCCAGGCAGACATTTTATTACATTTTCTCATGCTTTCTGGTCTCCAGAACATCATTCATTTCTGTTTTAAGAAATTCTGTTCACTATGAAAATACTGCAAGCATAACAGGAGAGATGTGCCCCTGTGCTCTTGAAGGGACATTTATGGGCTGTTTGCCTGATGGTCGCACTCACCATGACCAGTTAGATCTACTGTGCACATCCTGGTGGGAACAAAGCTGGTGTAGAAAATTCAAAATCAACGGCTTTTTTCCCCTTGCAAACCAAACTGGCAATGTGAGACCCTGTTTGACTCAGATTTATAGCTTTAGAGAAACAGTTTAAACTACAATGAATACTGAAATTCTGCAGTACTTGATTTCAACATCTTTGAATACGGGTATCATTATTGTAACTATTTTTATTTTCATATGCACAGCATAACTTTATCCGTGTCTAAAAAGATCTTAAAAGTTTGTACAGATGTTGATGAAATTATTTCAGTAAACCTAATGGCTGAAAAACTACAGTAATGGTTTATTAAACCTGATATAGTCATCAAGTTTAGCATTATGGAATATCTATAAATAATGTCTGAAGAGTTGATACTTGAGTAATAACCTTTTATTAAAGGCTAAATCATTTATTAGAAGTTATTATAGACTGGCCAGATCAATAGCACCTACTAATGTGCCTGTAACCATCCATAACAAATACTACTAAAGTATATAATACATTTCTAATATCTAGTATTCAATTACTAACCTCTGTACATACCATTTATTTGAAGCCTTAATATAATGTTTTATTACTGTATTAGTGATTTACTTTGTCATGCTTATGAGGTTAATTCACTATATAAATCTTGCATCTGATCCTACAGCCTGCATTATAGAGGAATCCTCTGAGAAGTCATAAAAAAGAAGTTAACAAGAGAGGCAATTGTTGGGTCTCCTATTTTCTTACCTGAAATGTTTCATGTGTAATTTCTATCTTTGTCAACAGGCTGACATTTTAAAGAGATTCTGTAGGAAACTGTCCTGAAAGTTACGAATTGCCCTTCAGAAGCAGATGAATGAAAGCAGTGTTGGCTCTTCATGGTCCTTGCACACTGGAGAAGCTGGAGTCCTGGTTTTGTGTCACTGCCAGTGTGAACTGCTATCAAGTCCATCAGTAATAAGCAACTGGCTGGTGGGTATTTCTGAGAAGAAAATGACCTTTTGAGATTTGAGGAGACTTGGAAGTCTGCAAACACAGAAAGTTCCAAATCAAGTCAAACTGATTTTAAAAAAGTAAGGAAAACAGTTTGGCAAGTTCAAATAGACTGGCATGTCCTTAATGTATTTGCCAAAGATCTCAACTGGGGCTCTGGAAAGGAGCTGCATAGATCAGAAATTTTGTCTGTGACACTGAAGTCAAAATGTGCTTCTGGATGCATTTTCAGCATCCATATTCCTTCATATCTTTGACTCTTCCTTTTACTTCAACATCAGTCTGGTGTCTCTGCTGGTGTTTCATGGTGCAACAAATCAGTCCATGCTGACAAAATAGTTCAAAATTGGATCACCTATTTCCTGCTTCCTTCTCCCCTTTTTCTGTAGCACAACTGAAGGTTACAAAGTTATCTGTGATATAAAATACTCTTATTCAGCTTTCCTCTGAGCTGTTTTGAAGCAAATCCATAACCTTTTGCACGAACAGAAGTAGGGGCTGCAACTTCACCCTTCTCATGCAGCCCTGTAACCTCAGAGTACTGAGTTGTTCTAGCCTTTTCTCTGTGACCCAAGGATTGATTAAAATCTTTGCACAGCAGTAAAATGCCACTTCTGAAGAATCTCTAACCCTTTGGCTTAGGTATTTCTGCAGGAGATGAAGAAAAATGCAGTTTGAGTTCTGCTAGAACTCAGGAAAACCTCTGATTTTGGCTCAAATCCAAATATTGTAAGTAATTCCCCGTAGGGCTAGGGAGAAGCTGGGTAGAGAAATGAAAGAAAAAGAAAGCTGTAATTTGTAATTTTAAAATTAGGAGCCCAAAGGGGTAGATGCAAAGAAATTTTATGATTGGAAAATCCCAATGTTTGGAACTTTGGAAAATGTTGTCTGCTATCTTATTTGTTTGATTACTGCAAGTGATTAAATGCCATCCAGAGAAGATGACAGCCATAAGTACAGTAGCAAATAATACTGATATGATAAATTATACATTTTTTAGAAATTGAAAAAAATGAAACACAGGTTTTTTTCAGTGTTGTGTAACTCTGATTTACCAAATTGTCAGTTTCCACATATCTTTCTTCCTGCAGACCAATAAAAGCCCAACTGATTTAAACTAGGTTTTTAAACATTTGTATGTTTTCGGATTTGAATACATTAACATAATAGAATAATGGATTGTAAGTAGTTCATCAGTAAATAATCCACAATTATGGAGTTTGCAGACTGATTGAAAATAAATGGCAGCATATATTGTATAATTAAGCCATAATCAAATGTCTCTCTATATACAAATGATAAAGTGTCCCCTTGGGCCACGGCCATGTGCTGAGGGTTTTATTTAGTTCAATAGCAAAAGCCTTTCTGTGCCAAGTTTACACAAAAGAAAAGTTAGTGAATTGCTAGGAATAAAGTTGACTGATCTCTCCACACAGTGTAATAATTAGAGCCAGCATTACTCTGTGCACATTTTGGATACAGACTTTTGCAACAGCTAGCAAGATTAACCCTCACTGCTACTCAGCAGTAGCTTTCCCTGGCCAAAGAAATAATATATTTTGGATTGTATACAAAGCCAGTAACATTTCAATGTAATTATGCTTCATATTCCATTTGTAATACAATTCAACTTCACTTTCAAGCAAACAAAGTTGAATTTCCTACACTTTAAAGTCATCTCAAAAATGATGGGTTTGAGATTCTGAGCAGAACTTGGTGTGGGTCCTGAGTTCTGTCTGAGACTCCCAAGTGGTGGGTTTGGACATGCAAGAAGATATAGGAGTTCGTTGTTTCTGCTTACAAGGCTAGAAATTGGTATTATAAAGCAAGAATCATTACTTTCCCAGCGTAGCCTTTCACTTTGAAAATCATGTGATGGAAGGAAAGAGCTGATTACCTTTCTTCTGAAAGCTGCTTTATATTTAAGAGTGAGAATATTTAGCAGAACACTTAAAAAGGTCAGAAAATCTTGAAATACAGAAAAAGTATATTAGCAAGAAGAATATGCATCAGAAAATAGCTTCTTTCAAAAGAAGTCTAAATGCAAGTAGATGTATGTCACTGAAAGGGCTGTCTTTTGCAGCCTCTCAATCACTGCTCCTAAAAACTCTGCTATACCTGATGTTTAATTTGAAGAGGGATAAACAGGGATAAACTCATTTTTTGTTGGTGCAGGCAGCACTACTGTCTCGTCTTGGCTCTGTGTAACACCCTTTGTTTACCATTTTCCATGCTGTGTGCTCAGGTACCAGTAACACCCCTCAGAAATCAAAGCTGCCTTCTAACAACCTGAATTTTTAAACAGCCCATAGCTCTAGAAAAATTAGTCCTGGGACTAATGCAGCTGCAGGTGGTTTTTCAGGATTTGACCTACTGTGTAAATTATAACCTTTGAGTGGATCCTCTGGAGTTAAGAACTCATACAGTGTTGGATAGAGTTTGATAAAGCCTGGAGCAGCGCTGGGAGTCACAGTCCCTCCAGGGCTGTCAGCTTAATGCCAAAGCCAGTATCTCCAGGAAAAAACGCTCGAGGCAAACTCCGATGGTCCTAAGCTGTACTCTTAGAGCAGTGTTACACAGCACTGATTTACAGTCCCTTCTCTGCTTTGATGCCCCTTTTTGTAATCACATCACAGTTCTGGAGTCTGACTCGGTAAGGGAGAGAAGACGAACTTGTTCATCACCACAAGGGACTCTTTGTAAAGACAGCACAGTTTCTTCTGTCTTTTGATTCAACACTTTGCTTTGTGCTATGAAAAATTCCTATACTACAATTCTCCTTCACTGTTTAATGCATGATGTTGAGCCCTATGTTCCATACTGACTTCTTGAAGTTTATTTATTTTCTTGTCTCTTAATAGCTTAATATCCATTGTTGGGATTTCAGATGCACTTGTGGACCAGGAGGATCACCTTTTGCATTCTTACAGTTTTCATGGGAAGTTTCTGCTCCATATGAGACAACTGAATTCACTGAAACAGTTCATTTCCCAGAGTAAACCAGGCCAGTACCTATATTTTTCTTATAAATGGTTATAAAAAATTAAACAGTGGATGCTTCTGTTGAAGTCAAAGCTTTGAAATAGGTAGCAACTCATCTTATGTGCTACCTTACTTCTTCAGCATTGTTCACAGCCATATGAATAATTTACTTGGAGGGAAGCCAGATGAGAGCCAGAAAATTAGTTAGGCTACTCTGAGGTAAGGGAATATGTGGATTTTTTTTTTTTTTCTGCAGTTAATGTGATCTCACTTGTCCCCTAATAAAAGTTCATGAGAGGCTGGAATATAAATTTTACAGAGCAGCTGCTGTGAGTTTAATCCACGTTCCATTAATGAAGACATTTTGCTCCTAGTGCTGGATCAGAATCTGATATATTGTTTTCTTGCATTCCATGCTCTACACCTGCAAGGGTTTTGGTTAAAAATATGTGATATGCTTTAGATAAACTGTTTTCTAAAACTAATTTTGGAATAGTTATAAAATTGTGAAATAAGTATATCTGTGGAAAAACAAACTACTGGATTGTGCTCTGACTGTAGACTGGAGGGAGAGGGCTTTGCAGGCCGAGTATAAATATACTACCAGGCCTAAAAGAAACAAAGCATAACACACAGTACTATATGAGAGACAGGAAGGCACACAGTCCAAGAAGCAACAACTTAGTCAAGACCTTCTTTCACCTCCTTTAAATCTTGCAAATGCGTATCATTCGAACTGAACTATTTCCCAAGGTGCTGAGCAAGACTTGGTCTTATTTGAATCAGTTCTTGTACCACCTATATCCTTCTCTTAACACAAATCTGAAAAATAAAAGAACCCCCCCAGTCCTCTTAATACTGGGAGAGGGAGTTCAGAAAGGGGGAAAAAAGTTATCGTGGTTTAATTTGCAGAATAAGCCAAAAAACAGAGGAAAAAAAAAAGAAGGTCCCTGATAAATGAGAAATAGTCCCATTATGTTATTATTCTGTTACCTAAGAAACTATCTTCAAAACAGAAGCCCTCATAAATACTCTGGAGATGCATCAGACACTTTTCCCTGCTGTATGACATTGTGTATATGGTTTGGCAGGAGTTCATCGTGTAGAAGATAAACTAGCACATAGTGCCAGGATTCTATTACTCTTGACCCTGACCTTTGGCTGCATGCTGTTTCCAGTTGCACTCCATCTTTAAAAAAAAGACAGCGTCCATTTTTTTACCCTTTCTTTTTTCACTTCTGTTTTTAAACTTCTTTACCATAATCTACCCTTTGTCTGATACATATTTGAAAAACAAGTTTTCTGATCTCTTTCTTCTCTCTCTTTTTTTAACTTCTGTTTTTCATTCCTTAAGCCATCAGTAGTGCTTCTGCCAAAGTTGGCTCTCCCATTCAGACTTCTCCTCTTTTTTTTCCTCTCCAAACAGTAACTACCTCAATAATGTAGAAGAGTATAATGTATTCTAGCCACAGAGAAAATACATTCTTGGAAATGGTTTGTTTTTCTATGCTTTATTTACTCTTCTGTGAATCCAAGATATGAATTTAGTGTTATTAACTAAATGTGTTAGTAGCAAAGTCTTGGGAAAGGAGGTGTTGTTTTCATTGATACAGAATCAATGTTCAGAGCTGTCAACTCTGTACAGAGGAGTGTAGAAATACATAGGGCATGTGAAATTTTTAATTATGTTCTCTTCCTACAAAATTATGATCTCTATCAAAAGTCCAAAAGTACTGCATAAGGTTGTGGTAATGTGCAAAGCACTTTGATACAGAGCTACAATAAAAGTACTTGGTAAATTACAGAGATTAGATTAGGCCACAGGAAAGGAGAGGGATATTCTTGAAAGTTTATAAGGCTGCTTTCTGTGCTCCTAGTTCAGGCAAAACTCTCAGTGAAGTCACTGGGAATTCTGTTTGTATTAAGCAGGACAAAATTAGGTCTCTGTTTTCCCAGTAGGGATCAGGCTAACTGCCATGGATGAAAATGTTTTCAAATAGAAAGCAAAATAATTTTTTTTTTTTTTAACTACCTCTGGCTGTCTTGAGTGGACTTTTAAAAAATTAAATCCTGGTATATCCAATGGCTTTTCATTTTGTGAATGTTGTGGTAATCAGACTATACTCATTTATTTATGCAACTTTTTATATCAAAACAGTGAAAGAAATTACACAAAAACCTCCCAGATGTGGCTTTTTTTAGAGGATAAGTGAGCAAGAATCAACAAAACTTCACATAAATGCTATACTTGCAAGAACAGAAAAATTTAGAAACCAAATGTATCATAACTTGAAAAAAGTCTCTGGTGCATTAAAGACAACAAAGATGTGTTGCAATACAGCTTTCCTAAATGTTTAGCTTACTTTAGAAAAAGAAAATGTTAACACTGTAATTATAAACTGTTAATACTGGTTTGTACTTGGGGGCCAGGACTGAAAATGATATAAACAAACTGTTGTTGCAGAAATTTCTTTTTAGTTAACTCTTTCATTCTACCTGTATCTACCAGAAAGTGTGGTATGATAAAAAGAAAGAAGTTGAACACCTGAAGGGAATAAAGCCCAAGATCCCTGAAATTCACCTCAAGTCCTAGTTTATATACTTGGTGGTGGTTTGCATTGCAACTGAAATTCAAATTTGAATTTAATAGAAAGTTAAGATTTCATAATCTGTGTCAACAGGGAATTTCCAGTGAAAACCAAGAAGTCATTATTGGATAAATGTCCTGATTTTATTTAACACTGTCAAAAAATTACTTACCAGAAATACTTATGTTTAAACTTCACAGTTACAAAGCTTAATCCATAGGAAGTTTTTTAAAATTCTAAAATTATAGTAGATAAAGAAAAATATTAGGCACATGACTTTAGAGTTACCTGTTCCCCTCAAGCTCTTACACCAAGGCTATTTGAACAGAGGGTAACAAGGAAAGCAGTATCTAGGCCCGTTTGTTGGCCTGGACGCCAATTGACATGGCCTGGCCACAATCACACTAATAAATTCCTTTACATTACAGAACAGGATGGCTGCATCCAAACCTCCCCATGGGAATGGTCCTTGGCATGTGCTAGTTCCCAGACAGATAGTGCAACTTGACGTGAGCCAAAAGGGCACCAGGGAACAGATTAGCAATTTAACCATACAGATAACAGCTCTTGGGCTGCTGCCCTGGTCCTGTCCACTTCACTAATACAATTATGGTCAAAGATTCTGGGTCCAAGATGTTTTACATACCTATTTGCAAAATGGAAAACCTCAGAATCACTATGTTGTGTGGGCGTATAGCAGACATTAGAGGAAATAACACTCCTATATTTCATTACGCAGTTAGAGATACCCAAAAAAATTCCACTTCCAAGTAACCTAGAATTTTATGAAGGATTTGCTCTCCCAGATCCTCTGCTCTCTCTTCTTCTCCAAGAAGTCTTGATAAAATCTGGTCCCCAAGCCAAAAAGACAAGGAACTTTAGCCAAGGCTTTAAGCAGACATCCTAAAATATACCCAGTTCACATGGAAGTAAACTGAAGGAATATCTACCCCGAGCTCTTCAGGATTGTGGGGATTACCTAAATGGGTCCATTTCTATCAGTATTTGGAGTAACACTGTGACTGAACAATAAAGTGCAAGGAAAAGCTGGCAAAGGCAGTAAGTTTTCATCTGAAAGAAGACATATCTACCTATTCACGCGAATTAATACATTCCCATGTAGAAGGAAGTGTGCAAAAACTCAGTATTTTTTTTTTACTTTGTAGTTCAAAGCAACTTTTTCCTGCTGTTGCTGCTGTTATCACTTGATTTTCTTACTTAAGTTTCAAGGCTGGTTAAGTAAATTTTAGTCTATGCTGTTATAAAAGGCTTTACTGCTCTTTTTTACCTTTTCCCCAATTATGTGGTCATAATTGGTCTCTTCCTTGGTCTTGGCAGTACACAGTTGTTTGGCTTAAGGAGCTCATCCAACAGTCTGTGTAGTCCCATGAGTAGCTGCACATGCAGAAAAGCTAGAAAACATGACCATTTCTGAAAAATTGACAGTGCTGGACATGCATAACCTAAAAAGAAAAAAAAAAAAAAGGAGATTTTAGAAGGAAACATACTAACTGCATTCAAACCTAATACAGGCTTCTGCAGAGAAGAAAGGAATCTGTTCTCTGTGCCAGAAGGGAATAGAGCAAAAAATAATGGGCTTACATTGCTGCAAAGGTAATTAAAGTTAAACACCAGGAAAAACATTCCAGCAGTACAGATAGTGAAGGATTGGAACATGTTGCTTAAGGAGAGTGTGGAATTACCATCATTACAAGTCTTTAAAACAGCTGTTTTTCCAACAGCTGTCCACAATGTCCTTAGCAGAGCCAGTTCTGCCTTGGGGCAGTGCAAAGTACCACATGACCTCTCAAAATGCTGTTTCAGTTCCATTTTCTATGACTGCATGATTGGATTCAACAAGTTGTTAATCCATGCCCTGTCACATTACATGATAAGTAGAAGTTAAGGAAAGAGTCACCATCCAAAAGAAATATTAGCTTGTTTTCTATGTAACCTAAGCCTGATTTGCCCAATTTCATCACACAGGGCCTGAGTGGGAGAAGAGAGACTGAGTCAGAGGTTGCAGGAGTGAGTTGTGTCTGTGACAGGAACAGTTCTTGTTCTGAGAACTACAGATTCTTCTTGTGCTTCATTTTACTTCTTCCTAATGAGTATAATTCTTTCATAGAACTAATGACTGTGAGTCTCCAGATGGAAACCTTTGCAGAAGTATTATGTCATTACTGTTCTCTCCTATTGACAGACTTCTGGCCCAAAGCCGTCAGTGAAGATGGTATCTAAACTCAAATACTTCAGTTAGGCATATGGTATCTTCCTCTAGAGGCTTTCTAAAGTTCTTATCAAAGAACTGTTTCCTCTGGCAAATTAGGGAACTTGTTATTTCAGGAGCAGTTTTTCCCAAATCTTCAATAGCAGTAGTAAATTAAATATGCCAGGGGCCACTCTCTGGCCTCCAAGTCAAAATTCAAGGCCAGGCTTCCTCCACACTATTAAACTACTTGAGCCTGGAAAACACCTTTTGGAAGAGTTTCTGCTAAATCCTGAGTTGTAGCAGTAATTGTTCTGAAATACGTAGATTGACCTTGTCGAAAAATCAAACCAGAGAATTAATGGTGTAGCTGTTGAAACTTCAGTGGCTGGGAGCATTCACCAGTTGTATTTAAGTTACTAGTGTGGAGGGCACATAATGGCTAAGAATTTGGTGAAAGCTGCATAGCTAAAGTTAGTTTGGATTCCTTCATGAAGTGTATTAAGTATATAGGGAATCAGAGAACATTTTAATATAGAATCATAGAATCACAGAATGGTTTAGGTTGGAAGGGACCTTAAAGATCATCTAGTTCCGATCCCCTGTCATGGGTAGGGACACCTTCCACTAGATCAGGTTACTCAGAGCCCCATCCAGCCTGGCCTTGAACACTTCCAGGGATAGGGAATCCATAATCTCCCTGTGCAATCTGTTCCACTGCCTCACCAGCCTTCTAGTAAAGAGCTTCTTCCCAATATCTAATCTAAACCTACTGTCTTTCAGCTCAAGGCCATTCTTCCTCATCCTGTCACTTCACACCCTAGAAAAAAGTCCCTCTCCAGCTCTCCTGTAGCCCCTTTAGGTACTGGAAGGTGATGTAAGGTCTCCCAGGAGCCTTCTCTTCTCCAGGCTGAACAGTCCCAACTCTGATCCTGTCTTCACAGGAGAGGTGCTTCAGCCCTGTCATCAACTTAGTGACCTCCTCTGGACTCATTCCAACAGGTCCACATCTTTCTTGTGTTTGAGGCCCTAGCACCAGACACAATAATTCAGATGGAGTTCAGATATGAAAAGTACCTTTTCCTTCACTCCTGTTCCTATGGCTTCATGTGTTTGGACAATATTCACTGTTTCAGTAAGCTGAAGATACGCTTCATAGCTTTCAAGAAGAGACTCATAAGCCCACTGCTGAAGAAGCGTACACCTCAGTGATAAGGGACAGGGCTTTGCAGGAGGCAGTTGAGTACACAGGGAGGAAGGTTCTAAGAAGACTGATAAATTCCTGTAGATGCAGCTGTAAAGATAATCTTGGTCCAGTTATAAAAATCCTGTTAAAATTGCACAAGCATCTGAAATTTTCCTTTTCTCAGATAGATTATCTGTGCCATGGTGAATTCCAGGGGCATAATCCCCAAGTTTATCTGAGAACATACTTCCAAAACCTTCTTCAGTGCATCAGCAGGACATGCAAATAAAAGAATTCACATAAAACCAGGCAGACCTTCAGGAGATACCTGCTCCTCAGGTAAACACTGAACAGTCTCACACTTGTTAGGGGATGAGTCAAAAGAAAACCATCTAGGAGACTGATACAGCAAGAGTCATTAAATGTAAAACTATTCCAAGAACTCAATTTAATATTTAGGGGTATTATTTAGTAAACTTAAGATACTGGAAAAGCATTTACTTATCAAATATTTTTGGCACAGAAACAAAGTGAAGGATATCTGAGGCCTCAGTTATGGTGGAAAGAGAATTTAAGGACAATAGGAGAAAAGCAAAGCAAGTTGGACTATTTGTGTTTGGCTAGAGAAGGAGCTAAGGCAACAAGATACAAAGACAGCAAGAGGTACCAGGTTGAGAACTTGGTGTTATGATTGCGTAGGCAATGTTCCCAGCGCAGTTGTGAGGGAGAGAAGGCCCCTGGAGAGCAATCACAGGGAATTACCCATTTATAGAGACAATTTTGTTTTAGGGAGGATTGTATGGTGGCAATGATTGATACACACTTTATTTATTTACAAGTGCCATGGTTACCCAGACAAGTTTTGGTCTCTCTGTTCTGGGCACTAAAGGTATATGAGGCTGCCCACACCCCAAGAAGCAAATAGGCCATTCAAATGGGGTAGAAAGTTTAGATTCAGCTGGAAAAGTGATCTCAGCATGACAGGAAGCATCCCAACCCTCAGGTTCATCAACCTGAGCTTGCCTTAGCCTCAGGACAGCGCTATGTCTCAAACTCAAGTATACACTTTCTTAGCCATAAGAACGCAAGATGCTGGAAGCATTTTGGTCTTTAAAAAAAGAGCATGGCCACCACACATGGCTGGAAATTCATTACTGGTGCTTTGAGCTAGGTACTGCCTCTTGCAAGGCTGTGCCATGAAGATCCCAAGAAGAATCAAACAGAAACTTCCAAAGAAAGCTTGTTCTGTATATCCACCTGTCAGCAGACCTATGAAATGTCTCCCCTAAGGATGACGTAGATGCAAAAACTTACATGGGCTCAAGGGGAGACTGGACAAGAACACAGAACATAAATACACTGAGGATTAGTGACTCAATAAATCATGTCAAATGCAGGAAATCCACTAAAAATAGTTGGAATCTGAGGGAGTATTTGGGGTTGTTTTTGCACCTCTTTAGCCAGTGTTACAGATGGTATAACTGTTCTTATGATTTGGTGAGCTGGAGCAATAGCTGAGGAACATCCTGATTCATACATGGATTATGTCCAAGGTGCACGTCTTGGTCTTGTGTAACAGGGACCACATGGCACCACATGAAGCAAGAGTATAGCATGTCAGTCTCCTTCTTTCCCTTTTATTTCACCCCTCCTCCTCAGCAGTACTGTGGAAGCAGCTGTTTATGTTACTCCTTCTTGGGCCAAAGAATGAATGATGTCTGCGTTAGTTTGAAAGAATCCCTCTTTGAAGGAATTCCTCTTTGAACTGCTTTTTGAGTTCCTACATAAAGATCATTCATCCTTGCACAGAAAGCAGAAGAACCAAAGTTTATGGATGTATATGAGAGTATTAACATGAAAGCAGAGATTGATATTTACTACTTGTTTTGAGTGTCAAGAAATAAAGCTGGAGCTCTGGAAACTAGTCTCATAGGTACTGGTTAAATGGAAACATAAAGGAGTCGTATTGAACTAATTCATCAGGTGCATTTTTTTTTACTACTATTTCCTAAAATTTTAAAGTTTATTCCTACGCTGAGAAGGAATAAAACAGCATACTGTCATGGAAAAAAATAACACTGTTGCTAAAGGAATAGTTAGTGATAAGAAGATCATTTGGTAAGAGCAAACAGCAACACATAGAACTGCCACTTTGGACAAACACCAGCTGTTCTGCTTAGACTTCAGCCAAGCACCAAGGGGAACTCTTCCCTCTATTGTCCAAGAAGCTTTTTCTTTTCAAATAATCTAAAATACAACCATTTTTGCATATTTTTGATGGGCCTATATAAATTTATATAGATGTATATACATATATTTATATTTATATTCCAACATACATACGCACACACAGAGACACATACATATTTTTACAACTATCTATCTAGGAATAACTACTGTGTATATTAAGCTTACTGAGGTATGTGTTAAGTAGGTAGAAAGTATTCATTTTTATAATACACTAAAATCCAGAATGTGCGGAGGCAAAAGTATGGTTAAGAGTTGGCAGAAGTTTGAAAAAAAATGTGGGTTAGACAAAGAGTGCTACAAACAAAGCCACACACACCAGAGGCTACCTAATTTATTAGGTTTCTATCAAGATTAGAAAAGATTCTGTAGCATCATCTTTTTCATTTGTTTTTTTCTTTCGATTTTTTTTTTGTTTCCTTCACAGCATGACTGTTCATTTTCAGAATATCACTAGCCTGTTAGGCAGAACTGCTCTTGTGTATATGAATAAAGTTTTAGGTGCTTGTTATGGAGATAATTCAGAGCATTGTTAAAGTTTTAAACTTAGCAAGCCATGTTAAGTCCCAAGTTTGATCTTATCTTGGCTTTCCTTTGTCTGTGTGTGCATTTATGTGTCCTCTTACATGTATACATTCTATTCATACACCTTTTAAAATTTGTTCATGCTAGATGGTTGGATAACACTGCATATTCTTGAAAGATATAATCAAATCACATAGAAGTGTCTTTTTTAAAGAATTTTACTATTAATGGAAATCCAGAAAGAAATATATATTCTTACAATCTTCTAAATGCAGTCAGGCAAACAGGTTCAATAGAATTCATGTTCTGCTTCCAATTCAACTTGAATCAAGCTATAATCAGTAGATAACAAAGGTTTTATATATGTATGTGTGTGGGGGTATGTATAAAATGCACAAGTCAGTTTAAACACAGAACATATTTTTAAAATTAAGTCTTAATTTCCAGTTCCATATTTACTAAAATAAATAAAGTCTACAGTACGAATATGTAAGTACAGCCTGAAATCATGGAAATAAGTTTGACTTAAATGAAAGCTCAAGTTCGCATATTTTCCAGCTTATACCTGGAAAATATCACCTTTTATTGCAACTTATCTGTAAGGGCTGGTTTATAAGAATTAATGCAAATAATAAGAGTGAAAGTAAGATTAAATCACCCCTCCACATGAAAATGCTCAGATTTTTCAGACCCATGTACTATTATTGTCCATGAGCCTGGAAACAACCCCTGATATAAACACAGAATCCAAACCACAGAACATGACTTGTTTAAAAAGTTAAATTCTGTGAAGTAAGGCAGGAAACGAGATTTATCCTTCTGGGATTTTTTTGGCATGAGCAAGGAACTAGGCATGCTCAGTGCATGTCATAGCCTTCATCTATCACTGCTCTCTGAAGTAAATCAATTTTTTTTTTAAACTCAAACCAAGGGAAGGCAACACAGCCACCATCTGAAATGTGTAGAAATCCTTCTGTTTGACATGGCATTAAACAGAAGAAGGCAAATTACAGTGTGTTGCCTTAAGGATTATTGTTGCACATTTTGTGCCTTCTGGCTGTGGCAGTATTTGTTCCTCCAAGTGAAATTAGCTGGGCCCAAGCCATTTTGCAACACTGTAAAAATAAATTGCTGCACTTGATAAGTGAATGTTAAACTTGTCACTCTAAGCTAACTGCAAATTGTTTTTAGTGTCTTCAGGAAAAATTGGCAATCCCTGATAGGAGCTATGCAGAAGGTCAGCTTTCTCCCTTTGAAGCCTAGTTTAGGTTGTAGCTCAGGAACCAGAGCAAACACTCCTGCTCCTGAGAAGGAATATTTCCAACACAGTCCAAAGCTTCCAGATTAGACAACATCAAGTAAAAAATCCGGGATCATGCTAACACTTCTATTACATCATGTTACCCTTGTAGGACAATACTATTTAAACATCAAGATGACCTGAAGTGCTTGCTTAGGAGATTGGAGAGGAGGGAAGTCCTACAATGACGAAAAATGTCAGGAGAAGGATCTTTGGCCAGTTTTCTGTAGTCAGAAGTGCTTGCTTCTGCAATTATCCTTGGTGCCAGCCTCTCAGGACTTCTCGACCCAAACAGAATGCTGCATCTTCCTTCAAACACCTGCAGGATTGTAGCAAGAAGGAAATGATGGTGTAAAACCAACTTTATTTGGGTGAAATTCTGGAATTAGGTCCTTTATATGCACAGCCTGTTTGGCATGCACTACATCTGGAATTCAGTGGCCTTTTTCTCACGTAGACTTGTAAATCTGGGAGTCAGTCAGTCAGTCAGTCAGTCGGTCAACTTTTCTGTTGGAAAGTCCCACTTCATATGGTCAGCATGTCCCTTGGGAAACATGGCATTTTGCTAAAATAACACGTGATTTATTTTTATGGGAAAAACTGAAACAATGTATTCCTTATTACCCACCTCAGGATGCCTGCACAGAGACAGTTCAGCTGACCTGCAACCCCCGGCAGGCTGCTGGAAGGAAAGTTCAGGGCTGGAGGAGTCAGTGCCAGCATTCCCCACATTGTGCTTCCGTCTAGACACTCCTGCAGGACCTGGCTTGGGCCAGAAATGGAGCAAATGGTTCCTCACATGTTTGTGGAAGACCCTGGTCAAATCCCTGAGTACGCCTGGCAATCTTTCCCCAGTTCTGGCACATAGGGGGAAAAAGTACTACTCCCCTTCCATTTTTAAGGCAAGCTTCCTGAAAATATTGTGAGGAAGAAAAAAATACCTGAAACGTTTCTGTCTATTTATTATTAAGGCATCAGTAAAATAATATCAAATGGTAGATTTGAGAATGATTCAAGAAAAGAGAAGCAAAAGAAGGTGGTGGTTGGGATATTTCTCTTCAGCTCCACTTTTGCAGATGGGTTCCTCTTTTCCCAGTGTTTTTTTTTTTAACTAGTGGGAGCAGTGAGAAATTTTTACCTTCTGTAAAAAGCACAGAGAAATTGAAAGATTTCCAACACGTGCTTATTGCAAGGCAATGCAGCCTTGCTAGTGGTCTCAAGTGGCCTGAGGGGGTGAGACAGTAGTTTAGAAACTCAGCCTGTGTAGTCCCTGGTCTCTCTCTTCCAAGACTGCAGCTACAGATGCTTGCTCCAGCAGAGGCTTTTGTGATAATGGACACCTCCTCTGGGACCTGGATTAAGCCCAAGATTAAGTCACTATAGCAACAAGTTTTACGGAGTTGTTGCCAGTAAATATTATGGTAATTGGTTACTGAAATCTAGGGTAAGTCATTATTCATGGTCTCAGTATCAAATATAATGAAGAAACGTATTTAATGGTGATTTTTCTAGACCAGTCCTTGCAAGTTCCTTCACGCAGTTGACAACATTTTAAAGCACATAATTGAATACGAACAACAGAGATCTGTAATATAGTGAAAATGCACAATATGACTGAAAGTTACAATGGCACACCAAGATATTTTTGGGGGGTTTAAAGTGAAAACCTTGCCAAGGAAAAGGACAAGAGATATCCTGGAGGTTTAAAATAGATTTTCCTAAGAAGACAGAGATAAGAATAAGATAAATCAATTATGTAAGCTTGATGAGCTTGTCCACTGAAGCACTACTACTTATTACCTTACTCTCTGCCTCACCAGTTTTGCTTAGAACTCACACAATAAAGGCTCAGAGAGACAAGCTGCAACTCTTGAGGCAGTTTAATAAATCTTTTCACCCTTTTCACCATTCCATCTTTTTAATTTTTTTTCCTTCTTCTTTTTCCTCTCTTCCTCTCTTGACACACAGCATCTCTCACTTTAAGATTACTCCTATTGCAAGTACCAAGAAACTGGTGCAGGATCAGCTGCAGCTTCTAGAGAATAGCTTTCAATTATGGTGAAAATGGAGAAACTTTTGCAATTATTCTGGTACAACTGGAATTGCTATTCTCACTAAATTTCCACATCCACCAACACTCCCAAATCCTCTCCTCGGGGCTGCTCTCAATCCCTTCTCTGCCCAGACTGTACTTGTGCTTGGGATTGCCCCAAGTCAGCTGCTGGACCTCCCATTTGGCCTTGTTGAACTTCATGAGGCTCTCACAGACACACGTCTCAAGCCCGTCAAGGTTCCTCTGGATGATCCCTTCCCTCCAGTGTTGTTGCATCTTGGTGTTGTCAGCAAACTGGCTGAGGTTGCACTCGATTCCACTGCTCATATTGCCCACAAAGATGTTAAACAGACCCAATCCCAATACAAACCCCTGAGGATCACCATTTGTCACTAGTTTCCACTTGGACATTGAGGTGTTGACCATCCAGCCAATTCCTTTTCCCAAAGTGGTCCATCTGTCAAATCCTTGTCCTCAGTTTAGAGACAAGGATGTCATGCAGGACAGTGTCAAATGCTTTTCATAAGTCCACGTGGATGATATCAGTTACTTTTCCCTTATTCACCAACACTGTAACCCTGTCGTAGAAGGCCACCAAATTTTTCAGGCATGATTTGCCCTTAGTGAAGCCATGTTGGCTGTCACCAATCACCTCCTTATTTCCCATGTGTTTTAGCATAATTTCCAGGAGGATCTGGACCATGATCTTGCCAGCCACTGAAGTGAGACTGACTGGCATGTAGTTTCCCAAGTCTTCCTTTTTTTCTTTATAAAAAAGTGGGGTATGTTTCCCCTTTTCCACTCAGTGGGAACTTCATCAAATTGCCACTTCTCAAACAGGTTGGATAGTGGCTTAATCGCATCATCTGCCAGTTCCTTCAGGTCCCATGGTTGCATTTGATCAGGTCCCATGGACTTTTGCACCTTCATGTTCGTTAGATGGCCTTGAATATGGTCATCTTCTGTGGTGGGACAATGGGGACTCTATTCTCCCAGAATCAAGTGTATTTGAATCCTGAAAAGAGAAGAATTTATTGGTCCACTGTGGAAAGTCCTTTAGCCCAGTTGGGCAGACAAAATGCCCTTCATATCTCTTCCTGCTCATCAACAAGAGCTCTTCTGTTTTGGTGGGTTTCAAATGAGATTTGATTTTCTAATACAAAATCTGAAGGGTAGACATAACTTTGAGGTGTTTTCACATTGCCAGCTGTGCTCTCTTTATATCGAAAGTTCTCCTGCAGTGCTAACACAGATATGTCAAGGGTGGAAATGAAAAACAGGGTTCTTCTGTACCAAGTGAAAGGGGTTGGTGATGACTATGGCCTTGTGCTTCAGAGCCAAGCTGCAAGAAATCCTGTCAAGTGAAGAACTGATTAACCTGCTTCGTGGGAAACTTTGTTCTTCTAGTAGCTGAGGTTACCTTCATCTCTGCAGTATGAATATATATGACAGAGTGTACATGCTGTGAAAAAACTTATGCCTGAACAGAAACAGAGCCACAGGTCAGAAAACAGAAAAGAAAGGCAGAAAAAACCCTTCCTTTTTTTTTTTTTTTTCATTTGATTATTCTGTGACTGATTTGATTATTCTGTGACTGAAAAAAAATTAGTTATCCTTTTTCATTTATGAGCTCCACTTCATAAAAGAAATTATGTCTGTGTAAAAGAAGTTTTTTTTTCCTTTCTGGGTTAAAACCATTGGTCAGTGAATGTACATTGGCATATATTATTTTAAAATCTCTTTTTTGCAAACAGAAGTGTCTGGTGGTGATGTAATCACAGTTCAAGTCATATTTGGGGTGGATATTTTTGCAGGATTTATAATCTTGTCTTGTTTCCATCAGCAGAGATTTTTTTTTTACAAGCATACAATTGTTTTTTTACTTCAGTGATTGTTGAATTAATGAGTACCTTCAGCCTAAATGTCTCTTCCCTCTTTTTTATATTCCTTTTGATTTATAGCACTAAAATTTGAAGTCATATGCTGGCTTAGGCATAAAAATCAGGATATCTGTTGTGCACTTTGAGAGTACATTGAAGACCGTTTTTTATTTCTGTGTGTCAAGACCTACTCTTGTCCAAAGACTGTGGCATGAGAGCTTGGCCTGCAGGGCTTTCTCAAACACAGCATCTCTTTCTAGGCTTACAAGCATAGGACAGAGATGGAAAGAACAGAAATTTAGAGCGTGCAGAAGTCCAAGCTGAAGTATTACCATTGCAGGATACTCCTTAATCCATTGTCCGGTTACCCAGAGAACGGCCTCTAAAGACAAAAATCTTGGACAGCACCTGCACTGCATTTTGAGGCAGAATGACATAAGATATATGTGAGCTTAACCTGCTTCTTGTCTTGGCAGAACTGCAGCAACTCCATGGTTATTCCTAAACCAGTACATGAGTGGGCAGCAGAGCAGGGAGAGATGCAGGTGTGGAACAGGGAGACCAGGGCAGGGCTGCAGGAGTAAGAAGCTTCAGGGAAAAGCCATCATCCTGCAAACAGGGTGGACCTCTATCCTGCTGCCTGCTGCCCCACACCACAGATGTGATGAAGGTATGAGTTACTGGGGGTGGAGCTGTGGTTACAGCTTATACCACAGTTCAGTTAATGCATGATACTGGTTAAGTAGCAGCAACTTGATCGTGTGTCTAGGCTGTAATTGGTGTGGCTTTGTCTACTGTGGTGCTATCTGATCTGGTAAGGGAGATGACAAATATATGGATTTATTTAATTTCTTCATTTACATTTACGATAATTTACAAAGACGCCTTTCCAAGGCATCTAGCCTTCCCCCCAACATTGTTAATAATTCTATAAAATAAAAGCACCATTAAAGTAATCACTTCCACATGCACTGAGTCAGCCAGCTGCCTTCTGAGACTCCTTCCCACTCCTTTATCATTGTGGGAAGCTTACAATCATCCCTCTCCAAAATCTCTATCAGAAAAATGTCTGGACAGAGTGATGCTGCATAGCAAGGCTGTAGAACGTCTTCATGGAAGGCACAAATCTTTTCCAGAGCACAACCAGATAGCATGAATTTATGTCATTTTCAACCTGTAATCTAGAGCTGTCTTTGAGCTGGGTGCAAAAAAACATGTTACCATTAGTACCATTGTCTCTTTTCTCACTTGATAGTTATTTCTACCGGGAGTTTTACTCCAGACAAGAGTGGATCAGCTTCCCTAAGTTCCCTCACCCCACTACCAATGGCCAGTTTGCATTGAGGACTGCTCAGCTCACCACTGGCATGATATAACAAAATTCTTTGCTAAAGATCTCAGACTGAGGACCCCTTGATTCTACCAGGTTTTTGTTGCAGTGCCCCAGTACCACTGATGTTTTGGCAAAGGTCTCATATGAGCCTTGTCTTCTGCAAATTTTGCTCAAATTACACCAGATAATGCAGTAGAGATGATAAATTTAAACTGAGAAATTCTCAGTTTCTGTCTCTGTATATAGTCTGGTAGAAGTGCCATCCCTGAAGTCAAACTGTACTGGGATACCAGAGGATTGGTAGACCCCATTGTAACAGAAAGTATTACATATTACTCATTAATTGAAAGCTGAAAATAGAAATTATATCTGTCTATAAACATGCATGAATGGAAAAACTAACCATAATTAATAATATTGAGATAAAAAAATAGATTAAAATTGGCAGAGAATTTGGGCTGAGTGTTTCTCAGCATCAGAAGAATTAGTGGATAGTCTCTCAGGAACCATAGTGGGAGCAAAATACCCCATAACTTTTAGATGACAAGCTTACAGAAATTTGTGCAATAGGAGAGAACCTGGTTATGATCCCCCAAACCAGACCTTACTACAGCCTTATTTCAGAGACAAAATATTAAAATATGAAGTTGGGTTAAAATATATTTATGTGTGAAATGCATCCATGTTTAATAATGCACTTACCATTATTCCTTATAATATCATATTGTATTATGGTTCTAAATGCAATAACCACCTGTACCCATGACGAGATCTGCATTCACTGAAGAGTTTCCAGCTGAAGCTGCTCAGACTGCCCTTGTCTTGGCAGTTCCCCTGGAGCTCAGGAGTGCTCTTCAGAGATTCCTCCATCCAGCTGCAAGTCACTCTCTGAATAGCAACAAGAGGTGTGCAGATTGCACATATTTACTGAATGAAGATGTACGATAGCAGTAATTAATCAGAAGGTACACAATTGGTTTAATAGGTTCATTACAAGACTGTGGAAGTGAAGTGGATCCTGCTTTGGATCAGAGAGGAAGAGCAGGTTTTCTACAGAGGTTTCTTCTCATCTCAGTTACTCTGCTCCAATTGTGTGAGCATTGAAATGTCTTTCAGTAAGCCATGATCTCACTCAAGTTGCATCAGTCCTGCCATGTTTGGGGACTAGCGGAGTAGCAAGACAGAGAAATGTTGTGCCAAAAGAAAAAAAAGTGTAATTTACTAAATAGGAAATTATCTTTCCTCCTGAAAACCACAGTGCTAAAAAAGGAAAATGTTTCTCTTTCTAATAGCTTTGTGATTATGATATATAGAGGTAATAAAATCCCAACATGTAGAGAAAAATCTTTCTTTTTTAGAAAGCGGCAAATTGTTGTAACCCAAAGCAATTCAAGAAACACAAGCATTTCCTTCAATTTTTCTCCTCAGCAGGGAAGCGAGTTCCTAGGGAGGGATAATGAAGCTCAGCTGAGCTTTGGAGAAGGTCTATAGTAAACTGTCCCTACATTACACATTTCTCAAGCTCTTACACTACTGGATTGCAGAATAAATAATTCTGCCATGTAGACATCAAGCCTGAAGAAACAAGCATAAAAACGAATCACTTTTAAGTGATTCTCCTCTATGTTACCTCAATTATGGTTCTCACCCATGCCTAGAAAGAATAAAATTTAACTTTTCTAATTTGAAGACAGACATATGCAGAGGGACAGTAGGGGATTAGTTTTATATGTGTTAGTGTTTTTCTGTTTCATGCAAGAAAAACATTTAACAATGAAAAGAAACAAATAGTATTTCTCCCACCTCCCCAGTTTTTCTTTGGTTCTAGATACTTCATAGTTCAGCTTGGGAATGGCTTTGGCCCATTATCTCCTTCCTGCAAGCAGGATCCTATAGGATTGATGCCTTCATTTTTCTAAGTTTTTAATTACCTTTACTAACTATCAAATAGTAATTTATATTAATTTAAGTTTCCTGACCAATGCTATTCATCTCTCATCTCCACCAGAACTGCACCCACAGATGCACAGTATACATCACAAAGTTTTCTCACAACAACAACACTACTCTTATAAGACATTCACTTCCATATTTAGCCTAACTTTATGATTGTGTGTGAGTTACACACACAGAACTACGTATAACTGAATACTCTATCTCGTCAATCTGCTCCCTCATTTCCCAATAGCACTTTACTTTTAAATTCCCCTGGAGATAAAAATGATCTGTTTGACAGTCTTTTTGAGTCTTACCAAAAAATGTTGGTTTTGTCACAAAATTATGTGATGTCCTCTTTTTTCTTCTTTCTCCTTTCCCATCCAGGGGGGATCTTCAATGCCTAATCCCATACTAATGCAGCAGCTCCAAGTTTGTTGGTTTGCACACAGATGGTCACACAAGTGCCAAGAGCATTGTTGAATGTTACATTGTGCAGTCAGTTTACTGTCAACACTTTAGATGCCACATTTGGCACCGATAGGGTCTTGAGGGAGTCAATATGTTGTTGCTAAGCTTTTATACCCTAAATATTTTGGAGTTTATTTGAGGAACTCTGCAATTTCCTTATTCTTCTCTATGTGTCCAAGATAGGGGCTACTCAAGTGAAGGGCAAGAGGCATTCATTAAATAAAAAACTCTGGGTTATGGGGAAAAAAAAATGTTCATAAGAAGAGTTAAGGGCTGGAAGAGGTTGACCAGAAAGGCAATGGAATCTCCAACTCTGAAGACTTCCAAAGCCTAATAGGATAAGACTTTTAGAAATGTGTTCTTAGAAGTTAGCATGTTTTTGAGCAGGAAGTTGGAATCTTGGCCTCTAGAGGTCCCTTCCACCCTCATTTTTTCTGTGATTCTATGATGGAACTTCTTCGTGCCATTTAGCTGCTGCAAGCATGTTTTTTGGGAAGAGGACAGGGTTCTTGAGTTTTCTTTCTTGTCGTCTCAGAGCCTGGGTTTACAAACCTTCCAGGCATGCTGCAATGACCATTTTTTCTCACAGACTTGTAATGACTCAACAATTAGACAGAGGTGCTGTGGTTTGAAGGATTTAGATGAAGGTTTATGGCATCGTCAGGTAGTACGTATAAGAGAGGATATCCAAAAACACTCAAGATTGGCCTAATTAGTTCCACTGACATCATTGGGTATTTTACCATGGATGTGAATGACAGCAGTGGTAGGGCAAAGCCTGGAGCTTTAGAAAATCCTGTGTTTTGGGAAAGTCTATGGATTGGAAACCCCGTAATTAGAAACTTAATGAATCAAACTATCATAATGAACATTGTGGATTTCCTAGCTAGGCAAGTTAAATTTTAGGAAGTGCCTCTAACTCTGACAGCCACCAAAAAAAGCCCAAAACAAAATAATAAATAATTCTCCATTAACCACGTCAAAAGAAGGGGTACAAAAAATATTAGATCTACAAAGAAAATTTTAAAAAAAAGAAAAGGACCTGCAAAAAGAATTTCATACTATTGATAAAAATACAGACTAATTTGAATAATTTTTCAAAATGACAGCTGTTTTACTAATGAATCACTAAAATATTTTTCATTCAGTCAAACAATATTTTAGAAATTGTAGTACATAGAAAGGATATCCCTTGCTGTGCAGAGAAACATAATCTGTGCTCCATGGAGTAGGAAACTTTAATGATATATGCAGTTTTGTTATTAAAAGTGAGTTATATATTTTGCTGTACAGTGGAAAATTGTGACCCAGTATAACATATCTTCACATTGTTTATAACTTGAGGAAAATCAACATTCTAGGTTCTCAGTTCGCACAGTAGGAATTACATTTATTTTGGCCAAATGTAATTTATATAACTGCAAGGAACAATAAAACATGAACTTTATAGTGTTTTCTTACCTAAAAATAATATAGAGCTTGTAAAAGTGAAGAGATTATTATTGTAAAGAAAAAGACAGTAACTTAAAAGCTGAAACTCATTTTACAGCTATGTAAAACTTACCCCAGCTCAAGTATTAAGGCACCTGTATCCTCATTTTCATTTAAGCATAGTGATCTCTGAAAGTAAACTTTGTTTTCCCAGTAGTAGCAATCATTGCTGAAGGAAAAAGCTGAGTTTACCCAATGTATCTTTTCTTATTTATCAATAAGTTGGATTTGCTGGAGTCCTAGGGAACTCAGCAGACATTTGTACCCTCCAGGCTCCTTTCCTATCCTAGCCTATCCTGTCCTGTCCCGTCCCGTCCCGTCCCATCCCATCCCATCCCATCCCATCCCATCCCATCCCATCCCATCCCATCCCATCCTTTCTTAATGACTTTGTCTATACTAATACTTTAAACGGCATCAAAGCACAAGTGAAGTCAGTGGAGTTGGATCTTGGCCATCTCTGCTTTTGAGTGGTTTGAACAGCCCAAGCAAACAAACTCTCTCCTGAGTGACTCTTGCAGAATTTACAGTCTAGCCTAGACCAGGGATTATTCCAGTAAATGGTAGGATGCAGTCAACTTGTTGTGGAGGCAAAAATAATTTAAATCTTATGGGCAGACTTCACAAATTGGTCCCTGGGACAAGGACTGAGCTTTGACACTTTTTATTATTATTTATTATTGTTTATTATTTATTTCATTGGTATGGTGTAATGATTAGGCTGAAATATATCGGGTTTATCAGAATGCACTGCAGTAACATAGACAGTAAAAACAATAAAATGTTACGAGTGATTAATTCTTTTTCTTATCCTTTCTTTGATGGAAGAATATACACAGGGAGAAGTACTACTTCAGTTTTACAGACAGGGAAGATGAGTTCCAGAGATAAAGAAAGGAATCTTCTAAAATTTCTTGAAGGATTGTGTCAGAGCTGAGAGCAATTGCATCGGTCTCTTGTTTTCCAGTCCTTTGCTTTTTTCAGAGTTA
This sequence comes from Struthidea cinerea, assembly GCA_013397865.1. NCBI lineage: Eukaryota > Metazoa > Chordata > Aves > Passeriformes > Corcoracidae > Struthidea > Struthidea cinerea. The sequence continues at coordinate 1,333,095 of VZTI01005431.1, read as the reverse complement.
ATTTTTTTTCTTACTCAAAGAGGATACTGTACCATAATTAAAGAGAATGCTCTATTGAAAACACAAAAATAGAACAATAAAAAACATAGGCAATGCCACAAATGACAGCATAAACTGTAATCTTGCAAAAGCATACCACAACTAAGTCATACATATGCTGTCAATGAGTTTTCCAAATCATCATCATGAAGCTTTTTAATGCCATTTTTAAATCTGGAGATGGTTGAGTTGCGCCTCTCTGAAGAGACCTCAAATGGGACATGAGTGGTCCACGGATCTACCATTTCCTGCTGGTCCTCCTCCTCCATTCCAACACACCCTGTGCTCATCTGATCTCCTGCACATACATGGTGGTTCACATGCAACAGCCACCTGTTCAGAGTGGATTCTTTTGGCTTCCAACGGGATGAAGTTGTGGTAGTAGTGGTCCAAGGACTCTGATCTTACTTGTCACTCTAGAGCAAAGAACGTATTAATCATGAAAAATCAAGCATGGAATATTCTGCTTTGGAGTAGTACCAGAATTTTTTTTTTTTCATATTTTTAGAAGCTGCATTCCTGCTATAATGCTCACATATAATGCACACTTAGCTTTAGGCACTTGCAGAAGGCATTCAATTAGACATCAATAGAAAGATACAGGGTTCTGCAAAGACTAAATCAGATAACTCGAAATTGAACACTTCTAGTCACATCCATCTCTTGCCTTTAGATACAAAGTGAGCCTTGGTTCTTATTTAGAGCTGCATAGCTGAAGTGGGATGACTCTGGAATTTACACCTTAATTAAAACTACGAAACTATGTCCTCTGTTGGTTTTGGTTTGTTGGTTTTTTTCAAAACAGTAGCTCCAGGAGTAAGTGAAGAGTTTGAAAAGTCCTTGCTGATTCTCACAACAAACAAAAGGCTTTCCCTTAAATTCTAGTCCTTCAGTCATTTTTTTCTTTTTCTCAATTAATTCCTCACTGAGAATCACTGTTGATTTACTGTTGATAGGTAGTAACTATGAAGCAGGATGGCTGGAAAATATGTTTGAGTCCTTAAAAATGGAAGCCAGTCTACACATTTTAAAATCTACATCACTTCAATTATTTTTAGTTTTAAAAAAATTACTTTTTCAGTTGAATACCAGCTTTTATGGGAAATTAGTGTTACGGGAATACTAGAGAAAATGCATCTAATATACAAGAAGCCACTTTTCTTCTATTCACAGTTTCAGATCACTCGGGCTAACTAAACCTCCCTCCAGGCAGTTCTGTTCATGTTATTAATGACAGCGTCCATCTCTGGAAGATTTCTGGAAGATTTCAGACAAGTACCATTAAAGAACAAGGGCAATATAAGACACCTGGGTACTCCAGTTACAAAAGACCTGACAGCTCACTTGAAACGGTACTTCGGTTTTTGAAAGAATACTTTTACAATTTTGTTTATCCTGTTTAAAACAAAACAGAACAAACACAAAACAACACACAAACACACACACACAACCCCTAAAAACACAACAAAATACAACAGCGACAAAAACCCACACAAAAACCACCAGTGCCCCACCCCTCCCCCAGTTCTTAGGAAGTAAAGGATGGTTCGGGAAAGAACCACTCAATTTTCCATAGAAAAAATTGGAAAGCTTTCCAACAGTAAGCTTTTCTCATTGGCAAGTTGAATAAGTGCCACATCTGCTTTCCTTCCTTCCTTTCTGAGCATAGTTGGGTAAGCACAGTAATTTTATCACATCTAGAGGACAAGATAATTCCAAAAGCGTGGATTGTCAGTAACAGCCCTAATACCTTGACCAGGAACACTGAGCACTCTTTTGGATAAAAGAGTTTTAAAATAGAGTTCCCATTTTATTGTGGCTTTATCATTTTTGTGGTTCATTTTTGTTAATTGTCACTAATGACTGGAAAACCCATGAAAAATTACTGAACTGCAAAGTAGCAATAAAGTGGATAAATGCAATAAAAATGAGGTAATGGATCACAAAATGTACTTTGTGTATTTATTTGGACAACTGTAGTTTAGTTTAATTTTTTTAATGATGCTTTGTTGCATCCAGTAAATGCTTCTAAGATCTGGTTTGTGAGCAATAATAAAACTTTGGTAGCACAAGTTGTCAAGGCATTCCTTCCTAAGGGAGGAGGCAGATGGATCACATTTTTTGTCATGGTTGTCATGGCCTTTCTCTTTCATTTTGTGCAGGGGAAAAGCACAGAACTTTTGAAGGAAAGTATAAAAACAAAGGGTTGATTTTCCCTTACAGTGAAGTCCATTTACATTATCCCAGCAGTGTAAAGCGTTCTTATAAACTAAATGCAAAGAGACTTTAATGTAATTGATTATCAAACGCAGTGTAACTACGACTTGCCTAAGAAGGAACCCAAAATGCTGGTGAATCGCAAGTGTAAAACAGAAAAAAAATGGAATTGCCTTTGGGGTCATAGGGAAGAGAGGAAACCAGATAGTACATGGCATGTAAAATACCAGGGACAGAGGAAAAAAATTCTCATCAGCTCCGGGGAAAAGTTCTGTTTTGAGGTCGATTCCTACTGTCTTTAATTCCTGAGGCAAAGACGACTGCTATTAAGGAGTGCAGGGCTGGCTCCCTTTTGAAGAGCACTATGAAGTCTTTATTCATGGAGTGCATCCCTGGCCCCAGCAGAAAAGGTCTGAAAAAGGGGCCTGAAAACTCAGCAGCTTCTCTGAGGTCATCCTGTTCAAGGTGAGGGGTTTCCTGTCAGTGCTATGATCAGGCAATGAGCCTCCACATCTACCAAAGAAATCCTGAGAAGAAAGAATTTCGTGGATCTGAGAATGTCCATAGGGGGCTCAGACTTTTAATCTAAACTGTTTTTCTTTTCGTATTTTCCTGTTTTTTCCTGACAACCGGGGTATTATGTAAGTGCAGTAAACATGTAAGAATGCGAAGTTATGTTTCCCATATGAATGTAATAAAAACATGGAAATTTCTTACTAAAATCTGGTGATATCCTTTGAATGTTGTATGGGAAATATACAGCCCTGGAAAAAAAATGTGATTAAAATGTACTTCCTGTCGGGTTCTGATAAGATAACACACAGTTTAGTGTTCACCCCATTGTGGTGTACAGAATTTTATTGCTTGGTTTGCTATTTTTTTGCCCAATATTTACACACAGTTGCATATAATTGTACACACACACAGAGATCTAAACGCAAATGTGTGTGTATATATATACATGCATGAATTAGAAGCATGCACTTTGGAATTATGGAGACCTCTGTCAAGAGATCCGTCCCTTGCTTCCTTCCCCAAGCCCATGTACAATCCACACAGCTTTATGAACAGAAGTTATCTTCCTGACATATTCTGTGTAAAGCCGTGCTTAAATGCAACCACAGTGAAGAACTGAGAGGGCCTGAGAGGAATGCAAGACTGTTTTCTTTTATTTTATCACATTTATGATATTATGGGAACATATTTTGAAAGATTTTGAGTTTTGCGATCAAAACTAAGGGGTAAAATAACTTTTTTGTTTATTAAAAGAGGGGTAATTGCAATACTGGTATTTTGGAATGGGGAATGTTAACTCTCCCTCCCTAAGAGATGCAAAGTTTGTACTAAATTGTGCCTTTTCTCTGGCAACATAGAGAGAAGGAGGTTCCTGTTCTCTGATTCATGATATTTGCACTGGACAATGCCTACTTTTTTTCTTTTTTTTTTTTTTTTTAACTGATAATGGCCTTATTTGTGCAGGATATTAAAGATGAGAGCAGCAGAAATCTGCAATCCTAGCACCATATTCCAAAAAATCATCCACGAAGCTGGACAAGGTGAATGATTTCCAGTTATGTACCCACCATAACCACCTGCAGGTTATGTCAGGCTTTCTAAATTAAGAGATTACTGAAAGGGAAAATAATTACCTCTAAACCTTACCCTTCTGGGCTGGATCTAGGAAACCACAGCTACATCCGGTTGTACTGTCAAGGCTGGGAACCATTTTATCACAGAAGCTCTTAAAAGTTTAGTTGCAACTGGCATGAAACTACTCTGCTCATTTTTAAACTGTGTGAAACACCTAATGTCCAGACAGAAGGCCAGGATTGCTCTCCATTGAATTATTTCCTTTTGCTCAAATAGCCAAAACTGGTACACATCAAGCAGAAAATGTGACACTCAGAAAGTGAAGCCAAATGGAATATAGTGTCCTGTACTCAGAAAATTTGGGAAATGTGGGGAATGGATATCTCTTGGAAACATATGCAAGCCTCAGACATGTATTACAATACCTCCATTTCTTTAATGGATGAAGTGATCATATAACTGGGTCACACGGTATGAAAACATGCTATGATGAAAACTGGGCTCACAAGGGTAGCATAAAACAATTAGTCATGTACAAGAAAAGAGCAACATTACAATTTAAAGGATTTTATATTAAAATAAACATGGTCTGTTTATTACCTCTGAGAATGGGATTGTCCTGTGAGTGGGATTAGACATTTATGAGCCTGAATGATGAAAGCTATTGCACCATCTTGGATTAGTCCCTTTTTTATCTTTACTGACATATTTTTACAACATACTTGAAGTAGTAAATTGCTCTTTTAAATTCTGCGTTTGATTTCATATTGGTCCAGTGAACTCCCACACAAAATTGTTGCATTTTAAAAAAGAAGTAGCCATCTTCTGACTGATATAAACCTGATACTGTTATCTATTTCTAATATGACCTGTTTTCTAACTGTGTTGTTGACACAGGGATCAAATCTAGGCACTAGTAACAAGACAGTAAGAAGACAGTAACAAGACAGAAAGAATTTTATGGTTGTCCCACAGGCAGTAACATGTTTGAAGAGTTTGTCCTGTAGGAAGTAGTATTAAAAAAAACCTGATGGACCAAGGAGAAAGCAGAGGGCATGTTTCCAATGCCCTCCCTCAGTGTGAAGGATTTAGCAAATATCCACTAGTGATCTGATTTTGTAAAATTAAACTTGGTCTGAATGTGCAATAATTGCTGGCAGTAAGAGTGGGGGAAAGAAAAAACAAGAATCTAAGGCCACAATTGACTCCTGTGGGACTAACAGTGGAGCAAAGCTTCCACTCAAACACGCCGGGAAAAATCTGTGCTTCTTGGGACACTCTGCGACTCCCTCCTTCAGTGCACCAGAGGGAGAGCTGCACCAACACTGAGGTTCTGTGGGTACATCTGCAGTGCCTCTTCAGTGGGGATCTCAGCCCTTTCTCTGGACCAGACTTGCATACCCAAAAGCTGTTAACCTTCAAACCTGCACCATGAACACCAGACATCCAGGACACAAACTTCAGTTTGGTTCTCAAGCACACACAGCATCTGCTGGTGGCTGCCCGGCCCCTTTGGTCAGCTCACCCTTGTTTAAACAGCTTGAACGTTTCAGCTCAGGCTGAAGCTGAGGAAACAGCCAAAGGAGTGGATAGATAGTGTACAGATCATCTGCCTCAGACAACTGAGACCCATTTTCAAGACTACTCCTCACCTTTCAGTGCCTCAACTTGGCTTTTATCTCTCAGGGACTAGCTGGAAAAAGTGCAAAATGACTTCTATTATCCTACAGAAGTAAGAGAGGAGGATCATCAATATATTTAAAATTACATACAAGGACCTAGTCCATTATTAAGTAGCACATTATTACTTTTTTATTCCTTTTTTCTTAAACTCACTGCTGCTTTTTTGGTTTGTGATGCAAGTAAATATCACAGACAATATAAGCCTCCTAGTGATGTTGTTAAAAGTTAATCATCTGGGATAGATTCACTTTAGGATGGCCCAGCTATCCTAAAGTAGGAAACCAATTCCTCTAAATTAATCAAACATATAGCCCAAAGGGAGCTCTGCAGGAGCCTTGCTGTCTCAGTGGTCTGTAAGAAGCCTGAAATGGATGCCTGCAGTCAGGCAGCGTGAATCACCTCCTCTTCGATCTCTGTCTCCTTCCTTTCTCTCATTCTTTTTCAGATGCCTCTATCTGTCCTTTTAGTACAGGGAACCTTCTCAAAGTGCTTTTCTTTTTCTTTTTCGTTTTTCTTTTTGTAGTGTAGTTCTCCGTGTACTTTGAGATGAACACTGTCCCCTCTCTGAGAGAAAGGAGAGGGGGTCTAGTTCATAAGTGATCAGCATGCAGCGTTCTCCTGCAAAACGTGATGTTTTGTTTAAGTATCACTGCTGGACCTCGCACAGCTTGCAAATATTTCCCGCTGTTTACGTAGCTCAGATTTCATTGTTGTCTTCAGGGTTGCTCTTTGTGCTGAACCTAATGGAAGCATTTAGACTGCAGGGGAAAGCAACCACGCACACTAAATATCATCAGATACACAGCAATGGGACTTCTCAGGTAGGAAAAATAGGTCAAATTTCATCTGTATTCAAGAGGTGAAGAATGTATCTTGAGATGTGTCTATGAGACCCTCATTGTACCCTGGGATAGATGTAATTGACCTGATTATCTGAAACTAGCTGGGTTTTTCTTTTCCCCAGTCTGTAGATTAATCTTGTTATGCAGGCAAACCCTGAAACTGGCTTATTGGCATCTGCAAAAACGATGCTGTGTGAACCTTGATCTCCTTATCCCACAAACAGCTTTGTTTAAGAAGCAGTCATCAGCCATGAGTTGTAATATACATATATGTGCATATGCGTATTTTTAGTTTGTCTTCACAAAGCTTAGAGAGGTCTCAAGCAAAACAGGAGTTTCATGAGTATCTTTACATGGTGGTAGCAAAAACAGGAGGAGAAAGGTTAAGAGACATCTAAGTGGCTTCTCATGAATCAAGAGAGCAGAAGCAGTTGCTCACTTTTTTGGCTTTCTCAGGCCTACTTGGTCAGACTAAATGTCAAAAGTTAGGCAACTTAAGATGTTCTGGTGACCTGAAAATAGATGTTGTTAATGTATTATAATATTGGCATGGATGACTTAGTAAAGTTGAATTTTAGATAAATGTTATTTGTATTACAAATAAAAATGTCAACAAAACCAAGAGACCAATACGTGAATATATACAGAGACTTGCTCTAGAGAATTTATGAGAACAGATAAATGATGAAAAAAAGGGAAGAAAGCATAGCATAGATTAAGTGCCTTGCCAGAAACTTCAGGGGAAGGCATCTGTAGGGGGAAAACTTCTGCAGAGCTGGGAACTGACCCCACATCCCTTGAGTTTTAGCCTAGCGCCTTCACTGCAGTGTTGTGTACAGAGAGGTAAAGGCCATGTACAGCTACGGCTTTTGGCAGTTAAAATATGTGTAAAATCCTGGCCCAGCTAAAGTCAAGAAGGGTTTTACCCCTGACAGCAGTGAGGTTAGAGTCCCTCTGACCCAGAGGAGTCTGAGGTGATAAGGAGGTGTTGAAACTTGCTGTTGGTGGCCACACTGTCTCCTGACAGGCTGTTCACATGCCCTTAAAGGCTACCAGTGCCCTAAGGTATCAAACTGGGTTAAACACTCAATGGCCTTGTTCCCTCAATTCTCCTGGCCTTCATCTAGGACATTAAAAAAAAAAAAATAGATGTAGCCAAATCACATTTGGGTTTTTTTAATCCTTATAGTGATACGTGACAGATTTGGAGCTTTTATAGGAAGCATATTTCTATTACAGAGAAAGAGCACATCAGGCTTTTCAAGGAAGACAGAAACATCTATTACTTTTGTTGTTGAAGTTCACCAAATAAAACTCTTCCCTTGGTCACACACAGTGACATCAACATTCACCTAGGCTGTGAGAGATGCCATTTCAGCTCTTTACTGTTTTGGGCATCTGAACTCATGGCTCTTGTCTCCCATTAGAAGACTCAAAGTAAGGAGGCTGAAAAGGATGGAAATAAATCTGTGGGTCAAGGGAGTTCTGTCATCTTCTAGTTCTCGAGTTCTTCATACAAAGGGTCATTAGGACAAAAAGATATTCTAGGCTGATATACAATGACATAATTTAATGGTTTGAGGATCCACCTAATTTCCTTCATTCATGCCAAGGATGCATCTATATTTTACCCAGTCCTTTAAAGCATGAATTGGCTTTAAGATCTCCCTTTAACACTACAAAATCCCTAATCACTAAACTCAGAGTCATGCTTATGCTCTGTCATGCTCACTGAACCTTGAGCTATCTTAGAGTATCAGAAATACTTTAAACTAGGGAGGGTGGAGAATAATGGATGAGGAACTTCTGGAATTCCCCAAAAATACCATTTCTCAAAAGGAAAAGCCTGGTTAGGAGCTTTAAAATTTGTTTAGAGGAAACAGCTCATGTCAACACAGAGCTCATGATTCAGTTTTTAAGTTTATTCAGAACTACTAAACTTTTATCTGATGAAGTGTATGGCTCACAGTATGTGCAAAGCATGCCGCTGGCCTTCAAAGCTGTGGTCAGTTGGCAAGCTGATCTGATCCCTGCAGGACAGCCTCATTCTCACATCAAAGCAAGAATTTAATTTTTTTTTTTAGAACTTTCCCAACATTTCTACAGGAATTTTTCTTGCCGAAACATAGTCAGTACTTGCCCCTTAAATAAATACATGCATTAAATACTGAATTAGAAGGTAGCTACTGATAACAGATTGAAGTAGTTGACCCATATTTTCAGGCATGCATGATCATTTGTCTGAGAAGGTCACATATGACAATTTGACGATGATTTTACAACCAGGTCAAGACTTTCATACACACATGTTCCTTGTTGGTTTCAGTGTTAGCTCACTTCCTGAGTTGGAAGATCCAAATTATCCTTTTTAATTGTACCGTGGGTAACTTTTAGAAGCTTACTGTCAGACTGCTCATTAACGGACTGACTTGCATATTGCACTTTTACAATATGCAAGCCGTGCTAACTATTGCTGGAGACAAGACCTTGCCTGCAAGAATAGCCCATATCCGAATTCTATGGCAGATATTACAGAATAAAGAAAGATCAGCTTATTAGTAAATCCACCTACTTTCTTAGTGTAATTCTTCTAAAATTGGACACACACAGATAAGAGGTATTGAAGTAACATGTGGGGGAAACAGTATTGTGGTTCTACTACCGCTCAATAGAGAAAATTGAGCTAGACTTGAAAGAAGTGGTTCTCATGTTAAAAGAATTGTGTTAGGAGTTGTTGAGCTCTAGTTCTAAATTATCTCAACTCAGCAGTCACTGACTTGATTTTGAAGCATTTTGTTTGAAAATAGTAGTATAAAACCAGCTGCACCTACATGCACAAAAACTCATCCTGTGTTTAGTCTCTAATTCTTACCATGCATTGAGATGGTGTCTGTATTTAGACAGCCAGCTAAATACTGAAAGCTATTTTCCCAATTTATTTGTGGACTGATAGAGAACAAGGTAGTGACATTCTAGACAATGGTACAATAAACAAGAAACAGTCATCAGATCCTACAAATACTAAATTTTTAAATTATCACTATGAATCCTAAATATCAGGGAGGTAGTAAAAATCAAAAGAAAATTCCAAGACTTTAAATGAAAAACTATCTGGTTATATAGTGGAAGGAAAAAGCTGTAAATACAGGGACTGGCTGGAAAACATAGAAGCCAAGAAGCCAAACAAATTCCCTCACTTCACAAAAAAAGGCCAAACATATCTGTTAGAAAACAGAAGTGATCAGATTCTTACTACTCTGAAAGGTGATATCTTTCTTCATTTCCTAAAATCATGCTGATGTAATGGTTCAATGCTTACTTGAGGAAAGTAATGTCACCTTTTTAAACTGTTAGGCCTAGTTTGGAAGTGCAGAAGTTTTCTTATATAGATGCTATGTTCATGCCAGTCTGGTTCAGCTCTGTTTAACTGTGGAGCTCAAAATGGCGTTGTTCCATGAAATCAAAGTTTCCTTCTTTATCCCTCAGGAAGGCAGCTTCTCTAGCAGTGAGAGAAACAAAAAAACCCACCAAAAATTAATTCAAGGGAGGCAAAACTGAACATATATTTAATCATAATGCTTCCCTGGAACTTACAATATTGTAAAATAGGAAAGCTTAACATTTATTGTTACGAATGCCCAAGTGGATCAAATTGGAAACAATCACTGGATATTGAACTCCAAGTTAGTTTAGTTTGACTGCCAAATCTAATGACCCTACAGCAACTTGCAGTTAAGATGATAAAGTTTTATTTTATCCTGTATTTTGGCCACAAACAGTCTTCATTAGCAAAGGCATGGAAATAAAAATGTGGCTGTAAAACCTTGGAATGAAACATGAAATTTAAGTATAAAAACAAAGATAAATGTAGTAAATACTGCTGTAAATGATGCCAGTTTTCCTGATTACCTAATCCTATGTAGTATATTATTAATTAATAGCCAAACAATTAGGGATGAGAGCTGTGGGAGAAGAAAAGCACAGAGTTAGCAGAGAAATATAAATCTCCTGTTGCATATCAGGCAGAAAAGGGGTAAATATGTGCAGCTGCATGTACTTCAAAGGCATGTCAGCTGCATGCTTATTCAGGGAACAAGAGGCCCATAAAGCAACGTTTCCATAGTTTCACGGAGACACAATCCAGCTCAACCACCTCGCAGTTACTGATCCCAGGTTCCAGAGAGAGCAGTTACAGACAGGGCTAACCTGTGCCAGGCTCTGGGTTCAATGAGTGCTTGAGTGCTCCCCTGACTTTCCTCTGAGGAAAGGATGGATGGGTCCTCACCTTCGACACATTTCATCATCGATGTGCAAGTTCTGTACCTGAGTGGAAGAACTTTCCCATTTGAAATATGACTTGTGCACAGAGAAGTTGTGGATGCCCCATCCCTGGCAGTGTTCAAGGCTGGGTTGGATGGGGCTCTGAGCAACCTGGTCTAGTGGAAAGTGTCTCTGCCCAAGGCAGAGGTATTGGAACTGGGTGATTTTTGGGTCCCTTCCAAACCAAACCATCCTGTGATTCTCTGATTTGATAGTTGTTATGGAGACATTTAGACCAGTACCCTGCAGGGTTTTGTTCTGTCATTCTAAACTGTGGTGCTACGAATAGGAGTGTGAGAGGAAGCCTGGGCTCCATCTTGTTCCCCTATCTCAGGACCAGTGAGTAGGACTCAGCTCACCTTTAGACACCAGTGGTTCAGATACCACTGGACCAGTCATCCAGCTCCCTCCGCAGCCAGCAGAGAGAAGTGGCCACCACTGGCAGTGTGTGCTATTCTGAATGCCAGCTTTGGGATGAGGTGAACTGCTCTGTTTTTCCTTTTTCTTGCCCCCAAACCCGATCTTCATTAAACAACCCACTCCCCCCTCCACCTCTGCCAACAGAACAAGGAATGGAACACAAGAAAAGGAATATTATGAATAAACTTTTATGTGAAATTTTACTTTGGTGTAACCCAGCTTTAATAATGCAATATGCAGAGATGTGAGAGCTTGAAACAAATTGATGCAAACCTTTTTTGTGTTATGTAAGGAACATTACGTCATTTTTAAAAGAAGTAAAATATTTCCAAGTCAAATATTTTAAAACTTCTCATTTTTAAAACAAGGAAAAATATTGCCATTCTCATAAGTCTACTTCTTAATACAATGTCAGTACATTACACTTCAAAAAAGCAAAAGGAGGAAAACCCCATTCCAGCATTTTTGTCAATTATTTCTTTGGGAAGCGTTTGGAAAGCAAAACAGAAACAGTTACAATATGTCTTCCAATCACTTTAACTTATGCTGATTTCAGGAAATGAATTTGTGCCTAAATATTGAACAGGGGTCAGATGATTCATAGACATGATCATCCTTATCCTCCTTGTCTGTGCATACTCCAGGCCTTCTCTGCCCTTTCTGGGATCAGAACAGCAAGCGTTTATCAAGATGTGGGAATATGATCTTAGAGTATCACTTTTTTTCTACTTCAGTCTCAGATAATTTTCTAAAATTTTTCTCTGTACAATGCATTTTAACATCTACTGAGGTAAAAGTTGGTATTGGTAGAGTTAAGTTAAAGGTCTCTTTCTTCAAAGTAGCTTGTCTAGAGCATGATGGGTTAAGTTAAAGTTAAGTTAAAGTTAGGGTTGTAATAATAGGTGATAATCATTATCTGCAACAACTATTTCAACTAGTTCAGATATTTTAACCAACTCGGCATTCATTTAACTCTTCTTTTCTAAAAGAAATGTAATTCTATTAAGTTTTTGAGAGGGTCGTTGTTGGTTTTGGGGATTCTTGATAACAAAGATGCTAAATTAAACTTCTAATGAATATATTAATTATTATGACAGAAAACCTCAGTTAATCTCAGATTTGTACCAACTTATGCTTGTACTCATCTTACTCTATTTATTACAATGGTAGTTTAGGAAAGCTAAAATACTGATGCCGAAGTGTCAAATAAGTGGTTACAGCTAGAGGGAATGGAGTCAATGCATTATTATACGTCAGTCTGACAATCTTCAGAATTAGTATTTTCACACAGATATTATTGTGACGGATGATTTCCACGCAGAAAAAAATTTGAAAAAGAAAGAAGTTATAAACATCTTTTCTAGATTTTTTTTTTTTTGTGGTTTGAATTATCTGCCATTCTTAAAGGAAGCACAAGAACAGCAATAAACAATAAAAGTGAAGGAGAGGAAAGAAAATGCACTCTTGGTAGTTTATTTTTTCTCCTTGGAACATGATTTTGTTTTCCTATCCCCATTTTTCCCTTGTTAAGTTGAAAAAAACTACAGACCTGTGAATGAATATCTATACTTTTTAGTCTGAAAATATGAAGAACTTTTAAATCTTAATACCTTAGGAAATAAATCTTTTTTTGCACTTTGAAGAGACAGAGATGGATTTTTATTTTTTGTACTATTTTCTGTGATCTTTCCTTTTCTCTATTCCAGTGGAAGAAAAAATAGTAGAAAGGTGGAGAACTGGGAAGATACATAGGTGATCAGGCTGGCAAAAAGGAACGTAGGAAAGCAGGAAGCCATGAAGTAGTGTTTGATTTTTTAAGCCAAAGAATTTTGAAATTTCAATATTTCAGTGTTTTCTAAAAGATAAAAATCTTTCTAACCATCTCCATTTCTAACACCTATACAGAGTTGGCTTATCTTTTTTTTCTGAGGGCAAGCATCTGGCCTAAATTTATTTCTTTCTCACTCACTACAGAAGCTTCTGTACATATACAAATGTGTGTGTATGTGTGTGCATGTAAAACCAACTGTAGAGCACTAGTGGATTTACATTACTTTTACAATTAGGTCCATGCTCCTGCATATTAAGAAATCACCCTATTAAGTGTTGCCATACAAGCAGTAGGTGGGCTTAGAGTTTATATTTTCTTCCTTATTTAAAATGTATATATTAATGTTTGAAAATTCCCATTTGGTGTACGTAGTGCATTGAGACCAAAGCCAGGAGCATAAAACCACTGCCAACAAAAACTGAATATGTAAAACAGGTTCAGTTAATTCTGCATCAAAGTTTTCTATTACTTCATAAAAGAAATCTACAACAATAGCAGGAAATTGTAACAAATATGTGATGGGGGAGGGGGTAGCTTGTAAATCTAATCTCATTCCTGTTTAAATTAATATATAATGTAATAGTTTGGGGCACTTGTGCATGATTAGCATATGTTTCAGAACAGAGCAGCCTTACTCCCAAGAACAGAAGGGAGAAATGAGGCCCATCTGAGGGGGAGCAAGAGGGGCAGTTTGTCCCAGCTGCGTCCTCAAGCAGAAGAAGTAGGGATCACTGGGCAGCAGGGGCATTTCCCAGATGACACCAGATTTTGCCATATATAGGATAAATTCAATGAGTCCCAAAAAAACATTAGGTTTGTTGTGAAAATATGTGAAGTCTGAGACTGTGTAGAAGACCTTGACTATCCCATGGCTGAGTTTCATGGTGCAAATATCCATATCCAAGGATATTCCAGGCATGCATTGATCCTTGATGAACAGTCCTGCAATACTGTTGCCGTTCATGACCCACATGTAAACCCTTGTACAGTAGTTCCAGGACCTTTCATTAATAAAAGGTGTGTTATGCTTCTGGAAATTTTGAACAAACCAAGCAGTTTTTCAAAACACACCCACACATTATATGTAGGTTGGACTAAAAAAAGGGATTCAAAATGTGCTGGGACAGGAATAGACTAGAGCTAAGGGAGAATCTGATATTTAAAGTCAGAAAAATGCGGAAGTGAAACTTTGAGGAAGTGTTGGCCTGCCCATGGTTCATATTGGTGCTGGGTGGTACTGCCTGACTTTTCCATTATGCCAATGCCAAGTAAGCTATCACTATATCTCATGGTGTGAGCATTGCCCTTAAACCTTTTGGACAGGGGTGAAATACCCTTGAAATACACTTCTCTCTGGTGTTTCCACTTGTTGGATGGGAACCTCATGTTGACGCTCTCCCTCTCTCTATTCACAGCCTTAGAGGTTAGTTGTACACGAATAAACTGAATGCTGGCAGGCATCACTCCCAGGCACTGGCACGTAATCATCTGTACAGTTACACTGTGAAGTGCCCTTGGCATGTTTAATGCACGTGCCAGCTAGTGTTCTCTCAAACAATGTCCAAACCTGGTTCAGAAGTTAGCACAATCCAGGGACAATTCCCAGTAGGGAATGAGCATATGAGCACTGCTGGCTCACGTTCAGCCTGCTGTCCATCAAGATCTCCAGGTCTTTTTTCTGCAAAGCTGCTTTCTCTCCAATTGGCCTTCAGCTTGCACTGTTGTGTGGTGTAAACTCATTCCAAATGCAAGATTTTTCATTTGCCTGTTTTGAACTTCTTGAGGGTCTAGTCAGAGCATTGTCTGTTGAAGTCCTTCTGACTGGCAGCTCTGCTCTTCCCAATTTAATATAGACTGTAAATTACCTAAAAATGTACCCCATCACAGGGATCAGCTCAATAACTGAAGCATTAAAAATTTCTGGGCCCAGTATCAATCCCTGTGGGACACCACTAGTAACCACCACTAGCTTGACTTCATTCCACTGATCACAACCCCTTGAGCAGTGGTACAACCAATCTTTCACCTACATGATCATCCATTTACACGGTCCATCTTTCACTGGATTGGTTATTGTGATGATCTGGAAGTCTGTGTCAAAGTCACTCCTGGATTCAAGTTAAGCATCAATTTTTCTGTCTTTTCTCATCAAGCCGCTGAAGGCAATTTGAGCAGTCAAATATAATTTCACTTTTGATAGGTTCCCACTATTGCTGTTCTTCTGTGCTGTTGGAACAAAAATATCACCAGATAGCATTGTCCCAGCTCTAAAGAGAGGAACAGAAGTGAAGAAGGAGAGTGGTAAAGCCACATGTCCAGGCAGCAGATAGAGGAGAGGATTGGGCCAGAAAGATCACAGAGATGTAAAAATGTAGTATCAAGAGAAGTATGAGTGATGTAGCCACAAGTAGAATCATAGAACTGTTTGGGTTAGATAAGACCCTTAAGATCATTGAGTCCAATTGTAAACCTGAAACTGTCATATCCACCTCTAAACCATGTCACTAAGCATCACATCTACATGTCTTTTAAATACCTCCAGGATTGGTGAGTCCACCACTTCCCTAGGCAGCGTGTTCCAATGTTTCACAATCCTTTCAGTAAAGAAATTTTTCTTTATATCCAAACTAGACTTTCCCTGGTGCAAGTTGAGTCTGTTTCCTCTTCTATCACTTGTTACTTGGGAGAAGATGCTGACCCCACCCTACTGCACCCTCCTTTCAGGGAGTTGTAGAGACCACTAAGGTCTAACCTGAGACCCCTTTTCTCCAGACTGAACAATCCCAGCTTCCTCAGCCTCTCCTCACAGGACTCATTCTCTAGACCTAAGTAGCTGCATTATCATTTCATATAATGTAAAATTAGAACCATAGCACTGCAGTGGTGTGACTATGTCATCCGTCATTAGCTCAGAAGCACAGAACATCATGGTATCTCTGACTTTCATTGTAAGCTGAGCAGCTGAGACAGAAATCCTGGTCACTAGTTCAGACCACGGTGATTGTAGTGCCAGGTCTTGCACAAAGAATCCAAGGACACAAAAAATTCCAGTAACTAAATTCCATTGGCTTTTGGTGGAGACAAGAGACTACATGGGTACTGTTTCATGCAGTATTAGAGTACGAGTGTTCTTGAGAAACAAGCAAAAGGGAGCTATTGAGATAAGAAATCATTTTTAATGGAATTTAAATGTTACAGTAATTATAAAAGTTTCACACGTACAGGCATGACTTGGAAGCACAAATTTAGGCACATAGGGTTCCAAGACCTACTGCTTTTCACTGCAGTTGCTAGTTAACAGGGCAGCTTAAGACTACTGCATTGGTGGGGCTGGGGAGATAAGTCTTCGTCTAAACTGCAGAAGTTCCTCTTTCCAAACAGGTGACAAAAGGAAAAAGTACAGGAAGAAGAGAAGATTTTTAAGGAATTCGGAAAACAAACATTCATTCTGCACCTTCATGCAGTCAACTGAGAGAAGAAAAATAATCTAATGGGATACTAAAAAGGGGCTCATCTTTCCAAAAAGAAGCTGCTTTTTGTAACATGACCTTTGAGTGACCCATAATATCCCAGTCTGTGGTCTCTATAATAAAATAAAAAGATAGGGAATTCTACATAAAGCTGTGACATATCCCTGCTGGCTCAGAGACACTACATTGTGCTGATTATGTTGATGCTTCCTTCATATTGCTGTACTTGGCGCAGGATCACAATGAGAGGCTGAAGCACTATTTTTTGCTGGCATAGAGCCACAGCAATAGTAAGGAATAGGACAGAGAAGTGCTCTGAGATATCTGTAGTCTTTTCAAAGAAGAAAAGAATAGAACAATGCTTAAATGTTGCAAATTCCCCACTTGTAGCCCAAGGGAATTAATCTCATTAAGCCTGCAAGGTCAGTAGGGCAAGTATTCTGCTTTAAGCAATAGCAAGCATCACCAGCAAAATGAGTATGTGATAGGTGATTGTCTTCCCTCAGCAGTACATCCTAGCTCCTGCAAGCCTTTGCCTGTAGGGCAAGGGGGGTTTGTCCCTCATCTGTGTATGGAACACTATGTTTCAAGCACTGCTGCAAGCAAGGTTTTAGAGTCCTGTTTTATAACACTGCTCCTTCTTGGACTGGCAGTTTGTGTTATTTTCTCCTTTGCGTCATGCTGCAATGCACCATTGGGAGAGCAGAGTTGTTGAGGTTGAGAGACTTGTAGTTATATACCCCTCATCAGAGGTTTTGCTTTATGTCGGTCTCAAGACTGCAAGGCCTGAAGTGAGGTAATTCAAAGTGAACTTTTGCAAGCTCTCCAAAGGTTGAGAGCTGCTGTTCCACAGCTGGGATTTTCTATGAAGTTCTTCCACCACATTGAAACATGGAGTTTTGTTTGTTTGGATTTTTTTTTAAGAAGCAGAGCTAAACTTCCTCCAAAGGACACGTGTATGGTTCCCTGGGTACTCTCAGTGCAACTACCAGTATGTTATAAAGGGAAAGGATTATACGTTCAGAGTCCTGTGACACTCAGGGTGTCACCAAGAGGTCCCTTGCAGCCTGATGTCCTTATTTATCAGGTCTATTTTTTATCTTTTTTTTTTCTTTTCAATGCATAAAAGTTTTTAACTTATTAAAATCTACCAATAAAAATAATTATTTATATTATTATACCACCCACTTCTTTGTCCTAGCTGTAGCCCAATTAAAGTTAGTTTAAGAGAACTAAGATTTTGCACTAGAACCTTTGTGAATCTTGAAGGGCACATAGTGATAGGACAAATGGGAATGGCTTTAAACTGAAAGAGTGTAGGTTTAGATAGGATATTAAGAAGAAATTCTTTACTCTGAGGGTGGTGAAGCACTGGAACAGATAACCCAGAGAAGTTGTGGATGTCCCATCCCTGGAAGTGTTTCATGCCAAGCTGGATGAGTCTTTAAGGAATCTGGTCTTGTGGAAGCTATCCCTGCCTGTGGCAGAGGAGTTGGAACTAGATGATCTTTTATGTCCCTTCCAACCTATACCGTTCTCTGATTCTGTGAAAACTGGATGGAATATTCAGCACAATAAATCTGGTGTGTTGAATGCATGGTAATCAGTAACTTATTCATTCAAAACACTTTTTCCACTTTTGTTGCAGTCAAATTGAGTTCACAAGGACAGGACCTCAATGTTTGCCTAGTCTGTACAGGGGCATAGTGCAAGCCAGTCATGACCTGTATCCATCATGTCTTTGAGCAACAGCAGTGTTATAAATAAACATCAGTTATAAGGAGAAAATATAAGCAAGCATCTTCTCTCAATGTCAATAGTTACCATGGACAAAAAAATGCACAATGGTGAATATCAGTTAATCAGGATGTGTTTGTTAGATGGTTTGAAGTTTTAGGAAAGTTATACATCAGTATGAGGAACGAATACCTGAACAGTGTAAACATTGGGAAGGATTGCATTAAAGTCACTGGTTCCCTGAATGGTGCTGTTCCTATTCAGGAAAGGGGGAGCTCACACTACAGTCGCAGCAGGAAAATTTAACTTTCCACATCCCTGTAGTTCTTGTATGTCTTTGAAAGCAAATTTAGCTGTATTGTAGGCTGTGAATACCGTGGCACGATACTTTTACATGTCAGCTCCCTTTCCAGAAGTAATATCAGTGGTAAATTTCTTTCTTTATATATCCTTTCCACGAGACAGTTAGAAAGGGTTCATTTGCTATTTCCGATTGCATATCTGTTATTGGTGATAAATGCTCAAGATATGTTATTTTCCTCTCTCTGGTATTTTGTGTGATTAAGTACATGAATTACCAATGAATGCTGACATCTTACAGAGGTCTTGTTGATGAAAATATTTCTAATGTATCTGTACAGCAAGGTTCTATCTTTGGACACTTAGTTTTGAAGTTTTTATGGACCTTGGTTAGAATTGTTCTGGAGTGGAAGAGGGGCTGAACTGGGCTGTTGCTTGCAGCTTTCAAGTTAGTAAAAAATCTCATTTATAAATTCATGCAGAAAGGAGAGAAACTACCAACTTGACAAAAAGCTTTGTGTGGAGGATGTGTTTGTTAGCAAAATGAAAGCAAGACATCATCCCATGTCTCTGCATGGTTTGGCAGTTTATGAAACAAGGCAAAGGAAGCTGCGTGTGGCCTGAGCCATGCTAAAGACAGCTCCATAAGCAGGCAGTTACAGGCGGTTTCAGCACAAGGAGTCAAATGGCTATTCCTAGGACTAGGCCTTTTTTAATAAACAAAAACCAAATGAAAATGTCCCAGTTATTAACATTGGAAGAGTTGGCTACTGTGCACATACAGTATATTTCCATTACATTTTAAAATCAATTCATAAAGCTGCAGGCCAACATTCCAGAGAAGTACTGCTGGCCATGAATGACGTCCTGATTGTGAAATGGGATGGAAAATGCACTCCTAAATGCACAGTGGACACATTTTGCTAAATGCTAACAACTGGGACATTTTAATTTGTTTTTGCTTATTACAAAAATAAACAAAGTAAACAAAAGGCATGAGTGCAAAGCAAGGGAGTTATTAAAAAGAGCCTTTCACTTAAGTCCTTCTGGCTTAGCTCTCTTCTGTACAATTTAATTTCTAGAGGGTATTCTCTCAGCTGGTTCCATTTAGTTTTGACTACCAGATGTGAGCATGGGTCCATTCCTTGGCTTAAAGAGACAGCAATGTAGGCAATTAGAGCACTCTCAAATCTTTAAAGCATTGTTTTTGCCATTGTAAGAAACAATTTTTTCTTTTTTTAATTAAGGCAGTTTTGGGAACGTGCTGCCTAGTGAAGAGCTGGATTTGTGGCTGAAGTAGTCACCTCTTGTAGGTGTGAGACAGGCATTTCCCTTTGTAAATACTCAGACTGCCAGCTTATAGTCAGTAACATGCAGAGTTTAACTGTGCAAACACTGCACGCTCTATGGGAATGGGACAGACTGGGGGCTGAAGAGGGGAGGAAATCTATAAAGTATGGTGTGTCCTGTAGGGAATACCAGAGGAAAGAGCAGCTTCTTCCCATCATTTATAAGTGCACATGGCATTCTGAACATTGGATTGAACAGGGCCTGAATGTTTCAGAGGTTTAAAGTACAAAGGTATTCAAGGAAATCCAGTTCTCTTGTGCAGCTGTGTGGAACACAGGAATTTAGAATTGCAAAGGATTTTCAGATTTCACAATTTGCCCTCATTCACATTTGGAAAGAAACCTAGTTATTTCAAAGGACTCCATGAAAGACAATGAGAATGGTTTGAGGTCAGTCAAAGCATTGTATTACAGTTTTGAGTTTTGTATTATATAATATACTATATATTAGAAACAAATCAAGAAAAGAGTCACTCTAAAATCAAAACAGCTTGTTCTGGAAAGCTGTAGCAAGAGGCTCTGGCTGTGTCCACGTGAGCAAGTTGTGCAGCCCAGAAGTGGGTCTGCAGTGAGAAGCTGTTGATGTTGAGGACCTGACATCTGTACTAGACACGCTTTCGGGGGTTTTGATTCACACTAGCTCCAGTCTGTTCCCATGGTTTAAACATTCAAAACTGTTTGGAGTACATTAGCTGTGCTTCTGGAGCACATCTTCCAGTTGAATTTAATCTGAAAGGAATCCAGTTCACTCGCTCAGAGACCACTCCGTGATGTGAACCGGAGTGTGGTAAGTAGGAACAAACAGGGGATTTGCTTCAAAAGTGCACTCAAGAGCCGAATGAACATACTGAACCAGACTCTCCCTTTTTCTGTCTTTTAAAGGCCAAATTTCAGAGGACATTTTTTCCGCCAGTTTTTCAACTCTAGCAGAAATAGTCTTCCTGACAGAGCACTGTTGGGAGTTCTTTTTGCCAGCTTTATTTAATGCTTCTCCTTTCAGTGGGAAATCAAACAAGAAGCAGGCACCCATTTCAGTGCCCTACCCTACCCCAACCTGACTGTATCGAGGGCAGGAAGGCTTCTTCAGGCCTTGAATCGCTCTACAGCAGTGTCACCAGATCCTGCCGTATCTGGCAAATTCCCAGGACAAACATGTGGGAAGCATGTGTCGTGACTTGGGGCGGGGGTTATTATTTTCTTAATCACTGCCACAACTGTGGTCTATGTTTTTTCTTTTCTCTGAAATGCCACTGGATTCAGTTTGAACACAAGTGTTACTCCTCCTTGCCCCTCTGCTTCTCGCCTTGGAAACTCTTTCACACAAAGACTCTGCTTTACTCAAGTGACATAGAATGAAGATGAACTCGCTGAGAGATTACACTGTGTAGGACTAAATAATTTTGCACTATCTGTTCCTCATTTGTCTTTTTCTTTTAAAAGAAAATAACAAAAAACACTTTCCATTCCCCAGTAGTCTTTCATAGCTTGTGTATCAGCTAGTTACCAACTCACTCCCTTTGTTTTTCCTGATATTTTTTCTTTTTCAGGTACAACAAACCATCAAACATATGGCTGGTATCAAAGTGGCAGGAAGGGAATTTCCCTACATTAAGAAGTTTATTTAACTGGATTTTGGTTTCAGGTCCATTCCTTTACATTTCCAACTAAAATAATTGCCTTTGGTGCAAGTGGCAGCTGGATTATGACTAATTTTTTATTATACAAATAAAGATTTTTCTGGAGTACTTTTGGGCATAAAACACTAAAAGAACCCTAATAGAAATTTCAGAAACACATTCTTGCTTGGTTTTGAGCAGTTTAAATTTGACTTAGTGTTTAGCTAATTAGCAGAACTTAGAATTAGTTCTGACTGAAATCACCACTAGAATTTTGACTGATTTTAAGCCCATATGTCCATTCCAGCAGTAATTGTTGCAGCAGAATACAGAAAGGGGATTTTGATGTGGGCTCCAAATCATGCTACATGTTATGGCAGAAGTACCTTGATTATATGGAAACCTGCCTGTATACATTTATAAACGTCCTTTGTTTCCGGCTTTCCATTTCTCACCGTCTTTCATAGTGGATTCAGTCCCCATTTTGCACTGCTTGTACAAGGTATTTTCTGAGTACTTAAATTGTTGTCCCATATGCCTGCAAATGTTCAAACACAGAACAAAGGAAATAAAGTTCCAGGTAGAACCTGGGTCAAAAATTCTTGAAAACCAGAAAAGCTAGAGTGCAAATTTCCACAAAAGGAGTGTATCTGGAACTGGAACACTCATCGTTCTGGAAGGTTAGAGGAAAATTATACGGAGAACAGAAGCATGGTGTTCAGCTGCAGAGCAATTCAGCCAAGAATACAGCAATTATTGTTAAATATTATTGTGTCTTTTAGTCTTTATTTTTTTTCCTAAATGACCTTACTGTTTAAATAAGGGCATTCACTGAACTAAGGTCTTGACCTGAGATAATCCTTTTGGCTGTGGATATTAAGATAGAAATAACCATAGCAACCATAGAGAATTTCATAAAACATTTGTTTGCTTCTGTTTAGCTAGAAAAGTCCAAATAAAAAATGTCATATATATCTGGTGTGTGTTATACATTGTGCCATAAATGTCATTTGTTAGTTGTTTCTCTTTTTGTGGTTTGGGAGGAAATTCCAAATGTAGCTGAGGGAATCTGGCTTTAAACACACAGAGAGCCCTCATTCACTATTGAAATGCATTATGGGAGGACTGCAAGATGTTTTGTGCAAGCAAAATTTGCCTGCACATGATAAGAGATATTTTAGGAAAGCAAAGTAGAATGAGTAACTGAGAAAACATAGACCATGTTTCTTACACTGATGTGCTTTTCATGATCCAGAAAAAGATGTTGTTTCATCGATGTATTCATGACTGGAAAAATTCCTGGTATCTCATAAAGACAGAGATAACAAAACCTTTTTCTACGGGATAAATTTCTGTGCAAGCTTTGTCTCCAACAAGGCTTTGTCTAAAGGAATATTCCGCAAAGGACTTCCCAAGAGACTTATGGATGGTATCATGTTCCAAACACTATTTAAGGCTACATTTTATCTTGTTTGATTTGTGACATGAAACATAAAATAAACATATCAGCACAGAATAATCCTACTTTGAGACTGGTTTAATTTACCCCATACCCAAAAGGAATGCAACTGGCCAAACTGGAATTATCTTCCAGCAGTGTCAAGGCTGTGTTAATGACCGTAGCTGGTAAAAATCTGATTTTGTATCTCATCTGGAAAACAGCATTTACAGTAGCATACTATGGCATTGTAGTGCACTTCTCAGTCAGTGGAAGAAAGAGAGATCCCCTCAGTGAGTGACCCTGAGGTTTTGAAAAATATGGTTTTTAAAATCTTTGCTCTATATTTGAGCATTTGGTGAGTCCTACAGGATTTGTCCAGAGGGAAAGACATGCAAAATTGTAGTGAACTACAGGCCCAATTAAGGCATTCTTCCCTCACCTCTTCATGTATTATGTTTCAGTAAGAGTCCAGGGAGACACCAAATTCAGTTATTTTCAAAACAGAGCTTGGTAGGCTTAATAGAGCTGTAGACGTGGTGGCTCATGATAATCTGCTGAACCAGGAGGTTACTTTTGTGTTATATTCTGTGCTTATCCTGTGAGAAGAGTAAGCCCTTTTGTGACTGAGATGGGATCAGGATGTAGCTTCACTCACCTGATTTAGAGAATTTAACATTCTCTAAATGCTGCAGGAAGAGAGAGAGATCTGGCTGTATGAGACAATTAGGCAGGGTGCCACAGGGGAGTTCTCTTGACAAGACAGGACACAAGGACATCTTTGACTTAATTTCATATCTGGAATTGTTTCTAAACTGCAGGCATAATGTGAACTTTTATTTGAAGCTAAAGAAATAAAAATTAGTTTTAAAATTTGATCTCAGTACCTACAGAATCCAGTAAAATCCAGCTGTCAGTGAAGCTGGCTTCCTGGTGTTTTCACTGCTTGCTATATTTGCACATTGTTTTTTAAAAGTAGAGACAGTGTCCCAGGTACTGGTAACTCTGTGCAAAATACAGTCAAAAAAGAAGCAGGAGTTAATCTCATTCTGGAGATATGCCAAGCACTGCTTAAATCAGGAGCTGAGTCAAAGGAACTGAAGACATTTTGACATCTTGATCCAAGTAGGAAGAAGCCTTCAAAGGCAGCTTGAGGCAAAATTCACTGGCTGCACACATTGGAGTACTATCAAAGAAATCTTTGAGGTAACCCAGCCAGCATCGTGAAGAGAAAACCTCAAGTCTCTCTGCACTTCAAGGCTCACCATAACTCATGCTTATTTTCAGAATGGCTAGTTCCTCACATTATGCATGGCTCAACCATTTCTGCTGTATCTTCTATTGTTACAGAGTTGTATGACAGCTCAGTGACCTTTCCAAAAGTGCAAATATCTGGTATTACATGCTGCAATGTAGCATGGGATATGAGTCCAAGCTACTTACAGGAGCAGTGCAGAAAAATTGGAATGGGTCCTGAATGTGTTCTGGGCCTCAAGTTTCAACAAACACAACACCTTTCTAATAATGATTCGATAATATGTGCTTACCAGGGAGGAAATTTTTTTGTTTTGTTTCTTTTGTGAGGGTCATTGCCTGTATCACAGGTGTCACCATGATGATTCCTGCTAATAACATGAATCTCAGAAGTTCAAAAATACCCCAAATGCACAAAAACTGTCACATGATCAGCAGTTAATGAGTTTGGGCCTTTATAAAATTAAAACAAAGCACTGTGAGGAGCTTTGAGAGTGATAAAAGGATGATAAATAGCACACACCAATTCAGAATAAAGACACGAATCGCAGTGCATTCGGACAAGAGCAAAGTATTCACACACAGATTCCAGAATGTTTTCCAAGAGGTATGAACACATGGTGCTTCTGCAGATATTCACAGTATTTTATCTTCACCAGAAATATTTACATCATAAAGAACAAAAGCTATCTCTCAATATTTCTTTTATATTAGAAAGCCAAGCCCAAGAAAAAAGCTTGGGTTTTAGGCTGAAAAGAGAAGCTAAGACATCTCAACAACTCTGAGCCGTACTTCAATGCCTTTATGTGTTTTTTTTAGTCTATGCTAGTGAGACAATAAAACTGTTATACACTTGCCAAAGGAGCATATACTGATGACATTTATTTTAAACGTTGATTAAACGTAATCAACTGATAGAAAAAATTTAATGCTGTTAACTACATTCTTTAAATGCTGCTAATAGAAGGTGCATTTGCTTTTAAGTAAATATTGTCTTAAAGGGTACATTTTTCTGTCCCTTTGGAAGTGAAGACCAGTGGATCAATTAACAGCTATAACCTGTTAACTTCTTTGAACTGACTCTTATTGGATCCTAAGCCCACATAAGAATATTAGTTGATTTTGGAACATGCCACTGATTTTAAAGATATATCACTCTAATATATTCCTTGCAAGTTTGTATGCTCAACTGATCAGAAATAATGGATGATCACTTAAGAATTCCAGCATCACTATGGCTGTTGTAAATAGTTGGATCATACAGGTGTTTTTCTTAGCAAATGAAGAATTGTGATTTCTGCCATGCCATAAGACAACCTGTCTCAAGTACCAAGTGTCACAGCTTAAGAAATACAACATTTGAAAAATCTATTGTCAGACTCAAATAAATAAACAATTTCTTTAAAAGCTCATATTTCTGCTTTACTGTTCTTTAGGAAGGATTGAATGTCTTAAATGCTCCATAAAGGACTGTGTTTTGTTTCAAGGGGTGACATTCACTCTACCTTAACTTCATCCATCTAAGTTGTTACTGTATATCCTGGGGGTGTACCCTACTTTTGCTTGTGACCAGACACTGGATTTACACTCATAAATTTTGGTTACTGAACTCAGGCTAGATTCCTGAAGTGAACAGCATAGTACATTTTTAAGCTGTTATTTTAATCTTTGAGTTAGAAACACCAAAAAACTTACACCTTCATCAGACACTGCCTAAAACCAGGTTGGCCTCAGTACGTCTGTTTAACTATAAGATAAATATGAGTATCTCCAAACTCATGAGATTGAGACTAGTCTCAACAGACAGCTGAAGGGCTTTCCTTGTGGAGAACAGGGACTGCTTTTCTTATCTATTTTCCACAGCCTTACTGTAGATGAATAAACATTTCAGCTGTCCCAGGACTGGATTCTCAGGTAATTTTAGTTTTAACCTGCAGATTCGAGCACCTGTGACAGGTTCCTTAGGCTGAAGACAGGTTCAGTGATTCACCAGAGGAGGTTAGTTAAGGGTATTTAATGCAAATTTTTAATGGGTGGAGGGAGTACGGTGGTGTAAGATTTAGATTTAAGGGAATGGTGTATCACTGTTATCTTTATGCATACATTTTTCATCTAGTTTTCTACCAAAGTATTCACTCCAGTCTGAGCTCTATGAATACCACATAATGCATAAAGACAGAAGTAGGTCTCACTTGAGAAAATTCTCTGCTCAGATAGAAGACAAGTGGTGGACAAAACCCATCTTATTATTTAAGTTTTATGCTGATATAATTGAAAAAAATCATCTTTAAGGCATTAGTAACTGAGTGTTGTTGAGTATTATTGTTTTATGATCTTAGATTTCAACTAACTACCATTTCTGTTTGAAATATTTAAAGGTATTTTCAAACAAAACATATAATTATTCTATTTTTCTGCCTGTCATTATTGAGATGAAAGAATCACATATGAATTGGTGGAAAATATAGTGTTACAGCATCTCAGTGAAGTTTTCAGCTTGGTGGACAAATTTTTTCCGAGTTCTTTCTTTGACTGGGTATTATTTCATTTTCACTGATGGGAGGAAGGGACTTAACACCTAAGCTGCTCTAAACCAATAAATGTGAACATTAGTTAAAAAGTCAAGATTGCCTGCTCCATCTACCTCAAGGTTAAATTGATACATTTTAGCATCAGAACTGTGGCTAGAAGTATTCCTTTGGGAAAGGGTCCCACCAGTAGAATGAACTCTCCTGGGTAACAAAAGAAATGACATCGAAATGTGGAGTTATTTTCTGCTAAAGAAAAGAAAACATTGCTTAGAAGGGGAAGAGGGACTCAAAACACACAGCTGCAGGGAAGAAGGTGTGAAAAGTTGCTTTGATTTGGCAGAGGGTTTGTGTATAACTCTATCTTTGCTCTTGAGAGCAAATTTATTCCCTTCTTATTGTTCTTCTTTAAACAGTTACACAGGTTTCCTTCTGCATTCTTAGTATTTCAAAAGAAAATTGCAAATCCTGTAACATGACACATGAAGCAGATTTCTTCAAACTTAAGGCTTCAGCCTGTGAAAATCTGAGTATCCTTGACCCATCTAGTCCCTTAAAATTCAAATTATTTAATATGTACTACATCATTCCTTTCACTGCAGTTTTGTGGCACACTGAGCTTGAAGAACATTAAGATCATTAAAGTAATGGAGAAGAAAAGTGGCGTAAGAGGAAGATCCTGCACATACACACCTGGATTCCTTTTCAAGTATAAAACCTTTGCTAGACATGGATGGGATAGACAGACA
This sequence comes from Struthidea cinerea, assembly GCA_013397865.1. Classification (NCBI taxonomy): domain Eukaryota; kingdom Metazoa; phylum Chordata; class Aves; order Passeriformes; family Corcoracidae; genus Struthidea; species Struthidea cinerea. Next base: position 1,305,712 of record VZTI01005431.1, on the reverse strand, counting down.
GGATAGCAACCAGATTTGAATGGAGTGGGACAAATTAATACTAATAAAATGCATCACAGGATATAAACAAGATAAGATTTGTAAATTACCTTTTCACAGGTTAATTGATATACCTGTAAAACCACAAAAACCCTTTGGCACACAGGTCCCATATTAGCTCTAAGATGTAAAGTCTCAGTTTCAGGCATGAATAAGCCTTTCCATGCCCAATATTCTGATTTGTTGCTCTAGTTTTTCCAGAGATTCTTCTTATTATTCTTTTAATGAAATGAAAAATATCAGGCTTTCCTGAGACTGTATTAGGTTAGCAGATCCCAGACCAGAGTCTGAAACCTTACACTGATTTGTGGAATTAAAAAATTAAGGTTCTTGGCTTGTAGTACAAAAGGTTTAGGAAGCATTGGTTTGAACAATCATGCCAATTAAGGATGCAAGAAATTATCCAGTATTATAAAGGTAATGGATCCTACTGGCCAACTCTTTCACCAACATTGATTTTTATCATCCAAACAAGGTCATGTAATTCAGATGCACCTTCTTTCATTCTTCTTTCATCTACATTCTGTTCAGGGGAGAATGTGCCTCCCTTACCCCAAAATATTGGCAGGTACATGAGGAGCAAAAAATTCTATTAAAAATAGATTTATTCTGGATGCCATTGAGACTTTGAAAGATTTGGCATCTATGACACCTGATGTGCTTGCAGTCTATTCTGTTTATGCTGTTTCTCCTTCATCGCAAGCTTTTATAAGATAATATTGAGTCTTTTAAATTTAATTAGAACCTTATTTGATTCTCTTTCTGGATCTGGATTTGGCTCTGCTAATCATGGTCTGAATCTTTTTCTGTTCTCCATACCCAGTAAAAATATTATTAGATAGCTCTTTGTTGTGGTATTTCGCAATCTAAAATGTGTGCTTCTCCTTTGAAAATATTATAACCATCACTGCAGCACAGTATTTCAGAGAGAATCATAGCTAGGCTAAGGAAATTAATAATTCTCATGTGAAGTGTGTTCTTTAAGTCTATATTTTAATATTGCATTTATTCAAAAGCAGTTTTACTGATTTCTACTCACTGTTACCAAAATAATAGACTTTTCCTTGCTGATGTTTCCATTGTCTTGGGACTTGTTAACCAAGAGATTGCTGACTGTGACTACATGGGAAAACCGTGTCCCAGTGAGTTACCCCTGTAGGGATAAACTGTAGGGGGATACTGGCTTGAGCATTGGAAAACCATAATGTGTGTGCAGAAGCAAGAGTTTAGCTATGAGGACAGAAGTTATGCAGGTCCAGCCAGTGGGTCTGAGCCATACTAGTAAGTCTAATAGCAGTGTAGCTGTGTACTATTTTATCAAATATAGTATTAAGGGGTTTTCTCACATTTTTACTTACATACTGTCATATTCTATTTTATTGAGCTTCAGCACATTAGCCTAAGAAAACTGCATTTACTTTGGGTTGTAGATAGATTTCTTAATTTGAATATGGAACATGCTACTCCCTGATGCTTATCCTAGGAACATTAATAATCAGAAGGATCTCAACAAAGACTGAGTAGAATTAGGTACAGAATTAGTCAGGAAATGCTTTTTTCCAATGAGAACATTTAATCAAAACCACGCCTAGCATATTTTGGTTGCAATTTTAAATACTTCAGTGTTAAAATGTTAAATCACTGCCGTACATTCCTCTTTTCACGTATAGGTTGGGTTGGGTTCCTCTCCTAGATGTCAAATACTGTTGTATTCAATGGGACCACTCCCACAACTGTGGGACTTTGCAGCACATGACAGTTTGAGGAGCCACACAGAGTGTGGAAGCTTGTGAAAAACACACTATAGTACCCCAGTATTGAATACTCTTTTCAGTAATTGTTATTATTAGGAAAATGTTTTCCAAAATAGAAATTTTAAAAAAAATGCAACAGGGAAAATCTCGGTTCTTCATTCAAATACATTTGAAAGTAAAACTTGTGTAGAGTCCCTGCTATATTTCTATTTCCAATCTACTTGCTTCCAGGATTCTCATTTTGCTATGAACATTTTACCAATAAATGTAATTTATTTATTACATGTTAACTCTCAGCTTCAGATGATAGTATTATGCCTACAAAAATGCAGAAACCATCAATGCCAGCACTGTTTCCAAGTCCTTTCTTTAAAGTTTCGATTTATCAACTAGAAGAAACACATTCCTGAAGCAAACTTTATGGATCTACAAATGTAGGGATCTCCCCTAACAAAAACAAAAATATACACTCCAGAAGAGATGATCCATGCCCCAAATATACAAAAATCTAAACAATTCATGGGTTGGAAATAGAAAGCATTGTCATTACCTTTTCACAAACCATAATTCTGTGCCTATGAGGACAGAGAAATTTGTGTTGTTAACTCCATGTAAGTCTATTCTAGTCCTGCTACTTTACCTGATGGGGATCAACCCGTAGTAGCAGTGAACTGACCTTTTGCAAAACTACTGCTAATAGTCCACCACTGAAATAAAGCATAGCGTTACACTAAGGCTTCACATTTTTAAGGGATCCTGAAAGAATGCCTACAAAACAGAAATACAGTTTAGGTTTTTCTTCTTGTCGTTGAGGTTATATCTATAACTGCAAAGCTCTGTTTGCCACTCCTATATTAACATTACTGAGTCATGAACTCTTTAAGAACAAGGGCATAAACCCAGGGAATTCACTCATGTCATACCTGGGGTTCTATCTTTGATATTTGGCATTACCCCAAGCAATGCAGGACTTTAAGGCACGCTAATGTAGTATTTGCATATGAGCCAAAAGACTTTTTTTTTTTGTCTCTGGCCTGTCTTTATTTACCTTATAGCTTAGGCATTCTTAAAATGCATTTGTGTTGACGAGCTAGCGCAAAGGAGATTATTAGTGCTTTTTGAGCAATGAAAACAAGCAAGCTAAGCAAAAAACACTTTTGAATTTTTCTAGCTTTACGTTGTAGGTTCATGGCTCCTTCCACATTGTGCTGTCAGCGTATTTTACTAGCCTATATCATTTTTATAGATCATGAACAGTAGAGGCCTAAATTTTGACCCCTGTCGGGCCCCAGTAAATCTAGTTTTCCACAATCTAACATAGCTTCTCTGTTTTCTGTTTTTCCATCAGCACTTTATCCACTCCCATGTACTTCCCTAGATCCTGGCAACTTTTAGCTTAAACAGAGACCAGTAGTATGGAACTTTGTCAAAATGTTCTGAAGATCCAAATAAATTATGCTGTGTTTTATCAGCTTTGTCTGCAGCCTCCTGAAGCATCAAGTTAGCCAAGACCTTTTCTTTCTAAATCATTCTTGTTATCTCTGTTAGTTTAGCACTATGTATTTACTTTTATAACGTGTCCTTTACTATAGTCTGTATTAAATACCATAGTGATGGGACTGCAGTTCCTTGAGAATGCCCTTTTCAACTTTGTGCAGAGCTGTACTGTATTATCCATTCATTTCATTTGTGGTATGTTAACTGAATAAAACAAGCTTTCCAGTACTCTACTGCAAGGCAACCCCAAGTGCTTCATGAATCCTAGCGCCTTTTTTTTCCCTCAGATTTCTATTTAATGCTCCACAGTTCCACAAAGATTTCCACTGCTGCTCCATAAAGTTTGTACAGATTCATCTTTGCAGATTTATACTGAATATTGTGAAGCCAATAAAGTTTTTACAGCAGAAGTTTTCAAAATGTGCTCAGCAATGTATAAAACCTTTGAAAGACACTTGAAATCTTGAAGACTATTATTTTGTTGTCAGAGGACCTCTGTGATGTGAGTTAAATGAGTTTTCATTACAATATAGATTACCAAATTTTGTAATGATTTTTGATTTGCCATCATTTATAAAGTGAGCTCTTGCTGGGATAAAAATTATTTTAATAATGTTTAAAACTGGCTGCTTTGTGAATCTCAGTGACTTAACAGGAAGCCAAGTTTTGAAGAATATTGGAACAATTCAGTTTTCCAAATTTATATAGATGGAAAAATTCTGTTCTTAAAAATCCCTTCACAGAGCTCATTTTAATAATACTTATGGATTTTTCATGTTTTAACTTTGAAACTGTCAGGTTCTTTAGGATTTCTTTTTACTTCAAAGCTAAGGTAAAGAATGACTAACAGTTACATCTCTGGTTTTTGGAACCATTGAAACTACTTTCAGATTCAGCAGATTTCCTTTTATTATAAACCAGCTGCACACAGGATGGTCAGAATAAATTTTGTTTTGTTAAATCAGTATTATCAGTGACATTAATGTGTCAAGTCAAACTGAGCCTGAAGCTACACTCCTGTTAGCTCTCAGAAGCCAGCAGAGAGTCCTTTATTAAATAAAGGACATTGGTTTTGCTTAGAAGCCTCATTTCAGTTGCAAGATGTAGGCTTCCAGTGTCATTTGAGAAGATTCAGGATGTTCTCCGAAAGAAAAGGATCTAAGTCACTTGTAGTTTTTGTGCCATGCCTACTAGACCTTTGCAGATGTCTTAGGCAATCTGCTGTATCAAAAATGGCATGAGATAATTGAATTCACAACAAAGTTTTAAAGACTCCTATCTTTAGATACACTTACTGAAGATGTTTTGTCTGATCTAGCCACCTCAGATGGTGTCTATCTATCTATCTATTTTTATGGTCTACTGAGAAATAGGTTCTTCTAGTGCACAACCCATCCTAACTTACTGTAGGAATCATTGAGGAGAAATCAATCATGTCCAGGAGTATTCTTTTCTCTCCCTCACTCGTCTCTTGGGTTCTGCGTAGATCCTGTGGTAAAGGTTCCACTGCTCCGCATGTGTAGTATGCCCTGTTCAGGAAAAATAACGAAATCCATCCTCAATCCAGTACATGAGACGCAGTGCAGCTCTTTAGCAGGAATATGACAGTTCTCTAGATTCCTGTTAAGGAAACTTTCCTTCCTGACCATCCAGGAGCCACTCTGGCAGTCACACCACACCACCTGAGCCAGCACTGAAGCCCCATTGCTCCAGTGAGCTGATGGGTACCTCATGTCAGTGTCAAGCAACACAACATGCAGAACTGGGAAACAACATATTTATGTTCATGTGTTCCTTATCCAAGGAATGTCCACCGAGGACATCCATCCACATAGGGGTACATGCACAACCCATGGCGAAGTACCATTGTACTAAACTCCTTTTGTTAAAAAAAATATTTTCCATAACAAAGTTATTAGGAGGGCAAGTCTCTTAGTGATACTTCCATTTCTAAACAGAGAAGGAATTTCAGCCCAGGGTTAGACTACGCTAATTCTTGGGCTATATTTCCTCCTGGAACTAGTATTACAATATTACAGTCTACAAAGAAAATTTTACAGAGCTATATAAACAAAGGACCATCTAGATGTACTGCTTACTTTAAGTGTATTCAAAGAAGCAGCAGCTGTAACACTTAAAAGCAAAATATAAATTGATCTAAATCCCTGATCAATTCTCCCTCATATTTCCTGTAGTACTGTATTTTATCACATTGCTCAGCATGACTCAGTAATTTAAGAAAAAATCTTGAGGTTACTGGCTGAACTACTGGCCTTTTTCTAGCTTACTATGACATCTAAACTGCTATTTAGATTTTAACATGCAAGCTACCATCCAAAAGGGNCCCCAACCCAACCCAACCCAAACCAAACCAAACCAAACCAAACCAACAAGCAAACAGACCCTAGAAAAACTAAACCAAACAAAAACAAACAAACAAACAAACAAAAAAAAACACCAAAAAACCAAAACCACCAGAAAAAAAAGACCAAGCCAAAAAACCAAAAGACCACCAACCAATGAAAAAAAAACCCCAGCAAACAAACCTCTCCCCTCCAAAAAAAACCACACCAAAAAAAAAAAAA
>VZTI01005431.1:1148052-1299730 GCA_013397865.1 Struthidea cinerea | reverse complement strand
AAAAAAAAAAAGGGTGGGGGAAAGGTGCTCAAGACAAGACTGGGAAAAGAGGGAAAAAACTGACTCTGTTCAATAGTCTCACATGGTCATTAGCTATAAAATTTTATTTTGGCTTTTTTTTTTTGTGTGAGAAAGTGTAATAAGCCTGCATTGATCTATGGACCTTATTCTTTGGGGAAATATGAGTCACAGATGCATAGTTTGGAGACACTCTTAAAAATATTATCTCTCAAGTGTTGTGTGAAGCTTTACAGACTTCTTCCTGCAAATCTTCTATGTCACTGTTAGAACCAAGTCCAAAATATTTACATCTAAACAACTTATGGCATCTGTCAATAAAAAAATTGGTCTGCTCCAAAACATTTCTAAGTGCAACATTTAAAACTGCATAAACAGGAGTGAACTAGTAGCAGTCTAAAGTTGTCATCATTGACAGTTATGATTTATCTTAACTCTCCCTAGCCATTTGGCTAAAGTTTTAAGTAAACACTTTCAGTCTTCCTCATGTTCTCTTTACTGCCACCTCCCACTAATAAGAGATGTTGCCAAGAAAAGCAGCCAGACAGTTCATTTACCTCCCAAACTTGCCTGAAAGTAGCTTGCCTGATTTAGACAAGGGTTGAAACTACTACTGCACATTTTCAACAGATGGAACAATGCTTCACAAATTATTTACATTGAAGTTATTTGCTTTCAGGATGTGTGTTTAACGAATGGTTAGTTGAATGAAATATTGCAGCTCAGACATAGAATGCAAGCAATTCAAGCTAGCCATTTATGGTGATAGATGTAGCTGTGATCCTTGATTTGCTACAAAGCATTGTAGCGTTTTGTCCTCATTTTTCACTAGCTCCTTGAATCTGACAAAAGTATGGTTTCTATTTTCACCCTCTTCCTCCTCTGCTACCCCCTCCCCTGCAGAAATAGTTCCATTAATCAGCTGTGTTGCAATAATACCTAACACCGATAAGACATTCTCTCATTAGCAGATCTTCAGAGATCTTCACAGATACGATGAAGAACTCATAATTATTCCCATTTAAAAAATGAAGACATAAAGGCATTACAAAGTTTAATGTGTTAATTGAAGCCAGCCAACAAAATACAGACATGAAAGCTGAAAACCCAGCTCTTCCTTCTCTGTTCAGTCTCACATACTCTGCTATTTTTCTTAAGAAAGCATTTGAATTAACGTCACTGCTGCTAGCTCCCATCACCATGGTTCTGAAACTTTAACTGGGAGAAAGAATTGCATAGGAACTTCATTTCTAGTAGTTGCTAAAGGAGAAAATCCATATGGAGTTTTCCCTTTTCACAATCTGCTTGAATTGGACAGCATATCACTGCTGCATTACATCCCATTTCTTCAAAACATTTATGAAAATAACAGAACCCAGCCATCAAACATGCTTAGGTAATTTTTAGGCAGACTGGTGTGTTGCAAGAAAATCAGAGAGTAACTTCAAAAAGAAGGAGGACTCCATCTTGAAATATTTTGTTCTCCATATCAACGCAAAGCAAAAAATTCTCCCATTTCATTTTGATTTCTGATTTAAAGGTGACTGCAATATTCTGTTTCTCAGTAGACTAATAAATAATTTCTCTAAAACTTCAGGCTGCTAATAGGATTAGGAAAAGTTTGTTCTCAGTCTATTGAAAACAATAGGAATGTTCCTGACATCAGTAGACTTCTGTTTGGACCGGCAGAGAGGGGAACACAATATAGAATCCCAAATAAATGTTTTAACACTCTGAAGAATGAACAAATATCAAGAAAGGATTTTTCTCAAATTGTGGATTGCCTTGTTACTTTCTGCTCTTCCAAGAGGAACATGACATAACACTTGCCAGGAGGATCTTCTGCCTTCTCATTGGAATGTCATAGTTCTGTCACACTTGTAGGGAACACAAGGTGAAAGCTAAGATTCCCCAGCCTTTCCTTGGGCTGTGGACATCAAAATGGGCTTGCCTGAAACATCCGTTTTGTCTGAACTGGTGTCTTAAAATTTTATTCTTTGTGTCTTTGAAATTACCCCCAAATAATTTTACATCTTAGACAAGTTGAGGACAAAAAAATAGTGGTTTTAACTAAAGAAAAAGGTTAAGTTCTTCATTACAGACTTGGAAACATCTACAAAAGCATAGGAATAAAAAGCCTCGTCCCAGTATAATTTAAAAATAACTTTATCTGCTCCAATATCTGCACTTCTTTTGCACCCAGTATTCTTCCTTTCCTGAGGACAGTGTCACTGCTTCCTTCTTCATCTTTTCTTTCACCAGAATATTCTTTTATCACCTTTTATTTAGTAGGAATTTCATTCTACTGTGAAGATATACTTACTATATGTGTCCTTTTCCCATTCTTTCAGCTTGAACCGGGGTTTTCCTCTTCCTTGGCAGTTTGTTCTGGAATTATATTTATTCAAAATTATATCCTTAGCTAGCATATTGTTGCTTTGGTGACCAGTCTGTAGTATGCAACAATTTACAGGTGGTTGCTAAACTTTATAAATCATACCTGAGAAGGTTCATAGGACGTCTGTTTTATCAAGCCTACAGGACCAGTTCACATGATCTAGCTTTAGGCAAAAAGTGCTAATCCCTTTAGCCTACCTATATAAGAAATGGGGAGAGCTAGACCCCTCTAGAGCACTTTGGTGTATGCAGCTCTGTGGGATGTAAACCCCTAAAGCTTCTCAGTGGAACTCAATGCACCCTGGCAGTGATGAAGGCTTACAGGCATACTGGGCTGTACCAGCAGAAGCACAGCCAAAAGGGTGAGGGAAGTGATTGTTCTCTTATTTGGTACTCACTAGACCCCATCTGCAATACTGCACCCAGTTTTGTGCCCCCCCAGCTTAAAAGACACCAAAAACTTTGAGAGTACAGTGGAGAGCTACCAAGGTAGTCATGGCTGGAGTGTGTGACTCAGAGAAAAGCTGAGGGAACTGAGGCTGCTCCTATCAGAGAAGAAACTACTCTGAAGACCTAGGAGTGTCCTACTCATAAATACAGGAAGATCAGGCACCTCACTGAAGTGTGTGGTGGGAGGATGAAAGACAGTGGTCATAAACTGAAACATGGTAAATTTTGACCAACTATTAAAAAAAAGCATTTTCACCATGAGGATGGTCCAGCACTGGAACAGTCTGCCCAGAGGGGCTATGCAGGTTCCACTCGTGAGTTTGCTAGACACAGCTGGGAAAAGTCCTGAGAAACCTGACCACACATGTAACCCTGCTCTGAGCAGGACATTGAAGTGGAAACTTCAGGATGTCCTTTCCAATGTGGATAATTTAAATGTTCTGAAGAATTAAAGAGGAAAGAATTCTCTAGTTTAAATCCATAAAAATGGGATCAAATACAGTCTTAAAGCCCAAAAGTCTTTTGCCTTCCATCAGTGTAAGTTGAGACATAACTGAAGTGCATGGCTACAAAATGGAACAAAAATAATTATAAGTGAAATAGAAATAGGCCACTGGGTTTTATGTGTAAGGACTATTTCAGGCTGGTGTTGCTTATCCTAAAGTGAACATCTCCTTTGTGTGCTCCCTGCCACACCAGAGGACATGATACCTCTTTCCTAGCATATGTGCTGTGGCACTTTTAATCTGTTTCCTGTGTAATCAGGATCAGAAATAAGTAATATAAAACCATTTATCCAGCAGTATACATGGCATGGAGAATGAAGCATTTCAAGCCACTAAAATAATGGAAAAAATTAAGCAGAGAGGGACTGCAAGAATAAAAATCAACACAAAATAATTTAACCACATACTCATTTAAGTGCATCAGGATCTGTGCCCAAGAATGCCCTGAGTGCTGAAGTGTGCATGTGAAGGATGGAAATGAAAACACAATTAAAAATTTCATTTATACTTATCTGAGCTGCTTCTGGCTGAGAGGTTTGCATGATCTTGAGAGCTATTTTAGAGACCCTAGTGAGTAGTTCAAGGGTATCTTGAGAGAAAAAGGCTACTCAGAAAAAATACAAAAATACTAGAAGTCCTAGAAATTGAGGAGGGAAAGCATTGGATTTTGTTTGGGTGCCCATCCAAAGGAAGGACAACTTGATAACTGCCAACTAATATTTTTAATTAGGAAGAAATCTTCAGTTCTCTAACAGCAGAAACTGTAGTGGTTAGAGGAAGCCCAGGGACAGAGGATGTAGGAAACAGAAGGACAAGAATGGGGGAATTTGACTCACACCTGAAAAATTTTCCAAAGTGCCACATAGTATTAAATAGCAATGCCTTTCCATCATTTCAGTGGTCATTTATTTAGAGGGAATTGAACCCAAATTGAATAATGCAGAAAGTGTTTGGCTGAGAGTGGTTGGAATTTATAGTTTGCAATGTTGTCCCCAGCAATGAAAAAATGGCCACCAGTAGGCAATAACATCTGAATTATCCCCTCTTTCTGAATAGCACGTTTCTCAAAACTGGGAGTGCTGTCCATATTAGATTATATAAATGAAATGTTAATATAGCACAATGTGTCATATGTAACCTAATAGCATCCAGAGCATGCCAAATAAAATTAAATTGAAAGTAATAATTATATATTATTCAATATTTAAGATATTACAACTATTCTACGTGTGTGTAAACTCATTTTTCAGACATTTCTGCGCATGTTATTCAGAGAAGTTATATTCTGTATTTGATAGCATGGCAAAAATATACAAAAGGAGTGTGATTTTGATTCATTTTTTCCCAAAGTGAGTATTTACACCTTGGAAAGCATCTACTTTCTTACAGAAATATGGAAGAGTGGAAGAGCTCACACTCATTACTTACCTTTGGGAATTATAACTCCATCCTTGTTTGCAAGACCTACCGGTGAGCCTTGGGTTTAGCAGAAAGACACCATATTTTGGAGTAGCAAGGCAGATAATTCAGTTGTGGATCTCCTTGCAGTCAGCTTCAGTTTAATTAGTTGAATTTGCCAAGGAGACTGCCCTGAATGCAGACACACTACTTGGGATCAATGTCACAGCAGAATTACGTCAGTGAAAAATAGCTAAACAAAACTATGCAAACACCATGCAAGAGCATCTTAGTAACTTTGGAAAGGAGTGGAAGCCAGCTCTGCACTGGGTGACTGCACTGAAACCCTACCCAACAGAAATAGAACTATTTATTAACATTAAGTAAAATCAGGTGGAAGATGTCGCACTCAGGGCGACAGAAGAGGGGTTTGATATGATTCAAGTTGTCATGTGAAATTGAAGTTTATCAGTAATTTATGATAACAAATGTAAAAAAAATTAGTGATTCTATGTAATTAATTTGCTGAGAATTGATTAAGCAAATGTACTTTCACATACACAATATCTAAACACTTCTCTCCTTTTATTGCATATTTTATAACTTCTATGTAATCTTGAAAACAAATTTCAAACATCTGACAGCTTTGGGGGGATGATGTCTATATCTGGTTGACTGTGGTCATTGCTGTTGAAGTGTTGGCCACAAATCACAAATTTCAAATAGCACATGCTGATGTGCAATTGCCAAATCTTGTAAACCACTTCCCCCTCTTTGTATTTTTTCTTGCATTTTGCAAGATGACACATGCTTGGATGAAACAGCAAGCCAATAGTTAATTTGCCCATTTGTTTTGTGCATGCGGACAACGAAAACCACTGAAAGAGCGGAGATTCTCAATTTGGATCAGAATACTGTAGTTTAAGCCCAGTTTTTATGTTTTATCTTTGACTCACAATATCATTAGTAACAACATGTTTTTGCAGTTTATTGTGTCACTGTTGTTATTTATATAGTATCATAAACGCACACGAAGGTTTAAAGCAATGATCCATAAACTGTAACCGAATGAAAACGGGACAGAAATCAATCCTGGCACCTAAACTGCTCTGAGCTTTGGAGAAATGCTGTTGACAATGCAATGTTAATGGGAAAGATTGCATTTTGGAGAGACTAGATCAAACCCACATACTTGAGCTTTGGTAAAGTTTTGTTCCAGACCTCAACTTTTCTACTTCTCAGCGCAGTTAACTCTGCAGTGCATGGTTACCAGAGGTAGTGTCATAAAACCTCCTCTACTCTTCAGCTGTGGGCATTATGCAGAGGTGAAGCATTAATCTTCTGGTAAGTTCCATTATTATGGTCTTTTCAGGAACAAGTACTGAAATCCCTGTCTGATGACAAAAAGTGCTGAAATGAACATGCACTAAATCATTAATGACTAAAAATAACTATCATCTTGGCTGCTTCTAGAGACCTCAGTGTGGTGTGGGATAAAAGTGATGTCCCTCGGTTTATTCCTCGGATGATTCTAAATCTTGCCACACTGAGGCAAGCTGGGCAGCTGCAACACCCACATGCAAGTTCTGGAATTAAATTTTCCAGCACTTAGAAAACGAGCTAACACATTTGCTTGGCTGGTTCTTATAAAGTAATTTCTGGGCCAGGTCTAGAGCAACCTGTGGGACTGTTTCATGCTCAGTTTTCTGGTGGCCTCTTTTATTTTAACAGACCATTATATTATGACAGAATTTGCCTGTTTATAATATGTAAAAAGGATGAAGAATGGTTAAAAGGCAAAATTAATTGAATCTTCAAAGTTCTTTATGGCTTTGAGGGAAAAGAGGCAGAAAAGATAAAAGATAGTTTTAATCTGTTTTCCTACAATACAATTTTAAGTGAAGACATTTTATACTCTATAAGACAAACAGTTTCCTAATGAAATGGTCCCGTAGCTTTTAAAAGCAAGTGTTCTACAGAAGTAGACTAAGTTTCTGTAAAAGTTGCTTGAAATAAAAATTTATGAATAATCAGATATTTAAAATATCTCTGAATCATGTAGTGGAGGGGTTCTATGTGATGATTGCTTTGATAAAAACACTATTGAGGACATACTGTCTAATACTATGTTTTCTGCTGAAGTTTATCAATGTTTCCATAAATCTAAGAAGAAACACACTTGCCTTTTTTTTCTCACTTGGAAAATAACCAAAACTTTCATCTAGTTTGAAGGAAAGGGATCCATGCCTCATAAACAAGTCAATTTTCAGGTCTCATAAAGTCAGAAATGCTAAACTGGGGTAAATAAGAACCATTTATTTTCACTAACTGGTAAAATCCTGGCTCAAATTAGGGTAATTATAAGAGTAGCAGTAAAAAATTCTCAAGAAGTCTGTTGTACTGTGATTGGGGTGTTTGTGCCATAGACTGTCTCAATCTATGATGTTTAGCAGTTTTCCTACAGACCAGATACAAGCATTCTGTATAAATATTTTAAAATATTTGCTAAAGAACAAAATCATATTGAAGACATATTTTAAAATTTACTTTAAACTGACTTTAGTATTTGCATAGCCACTGATGTTTATTCTTTGATCTGACACAGAAAATCTAAATCTTAATAATTTTCCATCACCAGAGGTCATTTGAGCCATCCACACAGTAAACCTCAGCTTTTGCCAATTCTCCAATTGCTTAGTGGTGATAAAAGAGAGAGAGAGGGTAAAGAAGACCCAAGAAAATCTGAGCTTTCCCTGCTGGCCTTCCTTATTAATGTTCATTGAGAGCAAAAGACATCACCTCAAAGCATCTGGGAACTGGAGACGCATGAGGCAGAAAATCCTGCTCTGAAGAATAGCAATGTGTGATGATCTTGTTAGGTGTCTTTCTCACTTGCTGAAGGGGTGACTGTATTCCTCCCAAATGATTGTCTAGATCTTGACTTTTTGGTTTTTGTTGTGTTCCTTCTTGAGGTCCAGCTCCCGGACTTGTGACAAAGTGCTTTAATTTAAAAGGAAGAGGGAAGAAAGGACATGTCAAGTGTCTGTGAAGAAATGGTAAAAAAATGTGATTCCAGTCTGACCTAATGAAAGCAGATGGCCTTTTATTTTTTTATTTAATGAAAAAATATTATTTTGTTTGTTGCATGGCTCATGGTTTCTAAATGATTGAGGCCAGGCACAGGAGCTGTATCATCCCTCTGCATTCCATTCATCCATTTGCATTGTACTTTTTAGTCCAGACTTACAAGCACAGCTTTGAACCTGAAAGAATCTCCTTGTTAATATCTCTTGGTTTCATCTGTAACAGGATCTCAAGGCTTCTGGCCGTGCTTCCACATCCTCTTCCCAGACCTGTTCAGCCCCTATGAAACATGCCAGGTAGTTCTACCTTAAAAAACTGGAAAGTAAGCCCTGTAGAAAGACCTAATTTTTCAGTGTTTCCCTTCCACCTAAATTAAACCAATATTTCAAAATACTTTTTGCATATATTTTTGCATACAAATTTTGTCTAAATAAAATCATACGGAGATATCAAAGCGAAGTCAGTTTGTCTTTAAACAATATTCACCTGAATCAGTGAAGTGTGTTAAAAGAGACATAATTTTGGTTATTCATTGTCACATTCTTGTGTTTTAACCTACCTGTCTAAACTGTATTTCTGACAATGAACATGCTTTGGCATTTTTGTGCCCTTTCTATAAGTTGTTCTCCCCTGGAAAAAAATTTCTGGAGAGTTTTGGTCTGAAATCGTCCTTTAGCTAAGCTATAATACACAATTCTAGGGATAAGCAGGGATTCACCTTCCTGTAAGTCTTACCCTTCTCAGTATAAGACCTATTACTACTTATTAATTCCTTTACAGTTACGTGCAGTAAATCCTAAAGAGCATTAGAATATCATCTTGGTACACATTAATATCCACAATGCTGATATCTCACCAGAAGCAGGTTTTTAGGATAGAAAAAGCAACACTAGCCTGACTGAAAATATAGATGAGAATTTCTTCCCAAGCATAAGGGGAAGTGGGAGAGGGTGCAGAGGCGTCTGTGATGATGATAAGAACTGGCACCATTAGTGAAGTGATGGTGAAAGTTGACTGAACAATCCGACGTTAGAGTTGATAGGGACTATACCAAGGATAAGCCAAGGCCAAGTGTTAGTGAAGAGAGTGGGAAATAGTTCAGACTGGAGCAATGCAGGATTTCTATTTAAATTTAGATTTGTTATGAATTCACTGGAAACTGAAAATTCTACCATGTACATGTAGTACACATACATGAAGTAGTCAGAGGAGAATAAAGTGCTATATTTTTATCCAAAATCTTAGAGAAAGGATATTCTGGCCGGGTCACAAAATACCTTTTTTCAACTATCAGAACCTGGAAATTTTAATAGTTTTTAATTTTTTGGTTTTATAAAATCTAATACAGGGTACATGGTAATACATCTAATCGGTACCACCAAAATGACAAATTCCTCCTGGTGATAAGACAGTTATAGCTCACCACTACCAATAACAATAAAAATAACAATAAAAATAACAATAACAATGTGTCCCAAAGCACAGATCAGCATTTCCTTGGTACATGGATAATTGCTGGGACAAAAAGTCAGTTTCACTCTCTTGTACTCTCTCTTAACAATCATTTAAATGCACACAGTGATCTAACTCCATTGTGAGTGTTTTCAGCCTCAGTGAAGTTGACTCAGTAATGAAGATACTCAGCTGCTTGCTGGTGACTTCGGTTCAAATCCACCCACTCTCAGCTTCAGAACACCATGTCTTCCTCCCACCCTTGTGCCCCGCAGTTGTATAAGATAAGGCATTTTTCTGGAAGAGGTAAAAGATGGCCTCTGGTGCCCTGAAACAAATTAGAGAATTGAGGCAGCTCCAATTCTCTAGTGGAGAACACAGCCGTTCTCTAATGGCTGTGTTCTGCAAACCTCTGCTACTGGGTAAGAGAGAATTAGTGCTACCTCCTCCCATGGAGTTTGATCAATTTAGCCTTCCCTTTCTGTTATCTGTTGGAAAGGAAAAAATTAATTATGGCCTGAAATAAACCCACTACACTAAACGAACTTTATTTTATTTTCTCAATGTGTCAACATATGTAAAACCAGACACATTTGCTTCTCTATGTAAAGCATGTTAAATTACACATTTTCACATACCTTTCCCATAAACACAAAAAGACAAGTCTAATGAAGTTTAATTTTCATTTTAACAATGAAAAATTAAATATATCTAAATTTTTTTAATATTATTTTTTTATTGTATAAAAGTCACCAAATTACCCATCCATTTGCAACTTTTAAAAACAAAGCCTTAGGACGTTTATCATGGAAGGCTGTAGGAAAATGGCTGAATGCCATTCCCAAGTGATATGAAGTCATACAAGTTTATTGCCTCTGATTTCAGCTACTATTATGTTACACTTTCAAAGTGTTCTGAGATGAATATGACAAAACTTAGGAAAACCTTCTGTTTTCTTCCTTTTATGGGATGCTATTTTGTTCTGAAAAGTTTGTGGCAGAGAAACAATTAAACCAGCTATTCTAACTTTGCTATATAACTAAATTACAACTTTAATATTTTTATATTTAACTAATGCACTGTTTCCAGAAAGACATGATCTGAAGATGCTGTGAGCTAAAGCATCCACCAACTCTGTGGATCTACAAAAATTTGATTGGTGATCCTGCATTATTTTAACCTAAATTTCTTCTCCAGTTGCTTTCCACAGGCAGTACAATTCCATTGTTTAGCATCTTTCTTCTATATAAAGCTCACAAATCTTGACTTCCTTATTAATTTAATGTAAGATTCTAAAATTCATCTGTAAGTAATTCTAAAATCATATAACAGTTTTCTTTAACCTGGTAATCAACAGAGCTCAGGATCAACTACCCTTGAAGGAAAATCACTACAGGTTGAAATAATGAATCTATTAGAGGATGAACTACATTGCCAGCAATGAGAATAAATGAGCTTGAACAGGATTTTGAGTAACGTCAAGATGAAACTGAATTTTGAGATAATAAATACCATTTGGTCTCTGTCTAATGCTCAGAATTAATTTGTCCAGTCATGTCTGACAATGCACTGTATATTCCTGAACTTACGTGTCCAAGCTCTATTGTTGTGCTTGGCTACGGCAACAACTGCACTTGACATTTTTATCAGGAACACAGCGAGCAGTTATTTTGTCTTTTTCTGTCTCTTTCTACGCATAACATTCTTCTTGTTGTTGTTGTTGTTGTTGTTGTTGTTGTTGTTGTTGTTGTTGTTGTTGTTGTTGTTGTTGTTGTTGTTTGGGATTTTTTTTAAAACCTCTTCCCACTGTGCCATTTCAAAAAGCTTATTTTCTGTGGTGACCCTCAGGAGTCCCGGCCTTTCTCAGTGCCGCAGCTTGTCTTCATGGTGACACAAAACAGGCTGCTCTGCTGGAATGGCCTGTGCAACCAGCTGCCACATTTTCTTCTGATAGTCTGTGCCTCATGTCTTGATGAAGCAGCCCTGATATCACATCCCTTTCTTTGGGAACGGTGCAGACCAAAATGACGCTCATAAAGACTGGGACAGTGGCAGAATAACTGATAGGGAAATTGCCCTGTGGGTAACATTCCTTCTCAACCAGAAGATTCCAAGTTGCATCAGAATTTTCATTTAGATTTTCCATATCCTGATATTGCTGTATTTGAGTCTTCAAGCCACTTTAAGATAGATGTAGTAAGTCACTACATCTAGTCATATAACAAGGATCAGATAAAGTAGATCATTAAATCAGACACATAATTAAATTTTTCATTAACAGAAAAAAAAGTGCTGTGAAGAATAGTTGTGATCTTGTTTGAGAACACAATTGTTAGACTTTCATATTTCATACTTATAAAAGGTCATTTAAATTCCAGGGAATCCTTAGTTAATTTCCTTTTTGAAGGGATTTAATTTAATATAGGCATATTTTTAAACTAATATATTGGGCAGTCAAACATCTTACCTGCTTCTTTCTGACAAAAGCAATTCAGCAAAATCAAGATAAACTCATGAGAAGTTTTTGGTTGTTGGGGATCTGTGTTGCAATAACCTTCCCAAAACAAAAACAAATGCTTATGTCTACTAAAAAGGCTAAAAAGGTCTTTTTTTTTTCTTTTTCTCTAGAGCAAACAAAACAGTTTAGCATGACAGATTCTGATTATTTCTAAAAGAAGCAGAAACATACATTTTCCTATATTTTCTTAACTAACTGTGAAGCTTTTCATATGAAAGATAAAATATGCAAAGCTGTCAAGAACTTTAGGAGGGAAAATGCTATGATATTTGACAGAAGTTTGTCTCCACACGTCCGGTAAAAATTTGAATATTACAGCGACATCTGCTAAAATACACACAAATACAGATAAAGACAAGTTACTTCTTGAAAATCATCTGACTGTTTAATTGCAATAAGAAAATGCAGGTTTTCATCTCATACAGTTTCTATCCGGAGCACTGTTAAAAATGCAGCAAGCCCAATTAGTTATTAAGGAAGCAATGCAATCAAGACCGAAAACAATAGGTGGCAATATCTCCCAACGAGCTTGATGTGTGAAGTTCAATGCCATGTGCAATCTGCTGCCATATCCACTATCAATACTTTCCCTCTGAGTCAGATGCGAGCGCTGAGAACACAGAGTCAGTGTGTCCACGGAACACGATGTACATCCAGCAGGACGGCATGTGGCCAACCCTATGGAAGGACAGACGTCACCAGGCTCTGCTCAAAGCCATTGGTGCCTCATTCAGGCAAGGGCAACTCGTGAGCATTCAGAATCTATGGCAAGCAAGAATTTGATGGGGTTTTTTTGTTTTAAGTAAGTGCTGTTCTGTTTTATGCTTCTCTCTTTAGCTGCAGAACCACTACTCAGTCTCTAGTCTGCTCACTTGAATTAAATAGTAAATGAAATAGTTTTCTGAAAAGAGTTAATTTCTCCCAGAGCAGTTTCTAGGCTTCTTTCTTTCTGTCCATCATACTTTTTTCAGCTGACTGACTCATATGGGAACAGATAGACCAAAGCAATTCATTCGGTGCTAGTAGCAGCACAGAGGTTCCTGGAAGCCAACAGACCCAGATTTTATTCCTGCTTTTGTCACTGAGCTGATCTTTTTTGAGGTCTCCAACACATTTTCTGGTCTATTTAGAATGAGATTCCTCTGGATTAGGGTTTTGGGGTTTGCTCTCTTTATTGCATGCCTGCATAGGGCCTCCTGCAAAAGGGTCCTGATTTTGCCAGAAGTGTTTATTAACTCCTGGAAGGCAAATTGGGAAAACTTCACTGCCTTTGTGCACCTGGAAAGCAGGATCCTTGTTCAAACAGCAGTGAAATATGGCAAACCAAATATCATCCCTCATCTTCCCTTCTTGTTCACTAAGTTCTACTGCATTTGAAGTGACCATGCAAATGGCACTAGTAAAAACAAATCCCTCTAGATTTTCCATCCTAATCTAAAAATGGCATAAGGATTCATGGTACAGAGATCAGCACTTTTTAGCTTTTGATCTGGCTGATAAAAGCTTTTTGGGTAAAGAGGTGATGTGTACTAAAGTAAGGAAAGAACATAGGGACATGATTGACTCTCTCTCTCTCTCTGTATATATATATGCAGCTTTGAAACAGACACATAAGCCACCTTCAGACTTAAAAGGATTTTCCATCAAAATCTACTCCTTTGTGCCTACTAACTGGCTGACTAAAAAAAAAATAAACAAACTAAAAAACCAACAAAGAAACCCCACCATAACAAGCAGCTGTTTAAAATGCTGCTATTTGCAAGCCATAGATTCTGAGCTTACTAATTCTCCAGGACACTTTGCAGTGTGTGATGAGAGTTAAACCATCTATCTAAGAATCCCTATCCTCCTGTCTTGTGCAGCTGTTTGTGCAGCAATCTCTGTCACAGAATGGCCACAGATGGATAAAGTTATACACTTTGTTTTCAAACCTTAGACTAATGAACCAGTCTCCCATTTTGAGTCTGATTTTTGGTCTTCCATTTATCAATTTTACTTTTCTCTCTCTCTTTAAAATTTAGTCAAGTTTAAGCTGGGTTGAAATATGTGATTTCCAGAAATATTCACCAAGCTCACTACTTTCCAGAAAACTAAATTAGATACCAGCTCTCAGTGCTTACAAAAATCCTTTAAATTATTTACCTGAAATGAAATTATTTAGGCTGCCAAATTACTGTAGTAAAGAAAAGAACTCCTCATAATATGCTTTATTTAATCATTTAACCAGACCATTTTATGGTGGCACTATAGCCACTACAATTCACATCTAAAAATCACAAACTGCTTATCGTTATCAGCTCTGTTGATATTCATCTGATGCTACTACTTGACTCCAGGTTTTAGTCTTAAAAAAAGTTGACATGTGGTTTGAGAAAAGTGGTGCAAAACCAAGAGAATTCTTTTGAAATTAGCAATATGGTAAAATGAACTTAAATTATGCATGTACTTGTTACTTTAAAGTTTTATAGTAGATAAGATGTCCACAAGGTATACATGGAAAAATAACTCATCTTCCATAGAGAGACAAGGATGAGTTTAAGAGTACACATTAAAAGAACAGAAAATAATGGCTGTTTGGATTCCTGTATTGCACAGGAGAGAGGATTAGAAGATGATGATAGTACCATGATACTTCAAAGCTATATCTTTTTCCTACTTCACTGTCCTTAAGAACAACCTTGATAAATACATTAAAGGGTCATTCTCCATGTTTCTACAGCACCATCTTCTAATATCAAAAGAAACTACGAGCTACATAGCAGAAGCAAGTGAAGGGCTTGTGTAGGTTGGAGCTGGCCTAGCCCTGACAGCTTTAACCCAGTCAGTGTGAACCCAGTGGAAACTCTAAAAAAGCACCTGCACTCCTAACCCTTGTCACAGCAACAACTTCACTGCAACTCTCACCCTTGCTCCTACATTCAAGTAATCATCCCAGCATCTCGCGTGTAATTATAACCAGACCTAGATTTGATTACCCAGGGGTATCTCAATAGTGGCTTCATTAATGAAAACAGGCTGCTCTCTGTCCCTGGGACAAGTGCAAAAGAAATATTGATTTGGTCTCCAGTTGAAGGTCTGGCCAAGCTTGGACAAAAACTGCAATCTGTTTTGGCTTTTGTGGTATGAGAGGGAGAGAAAGATCTCCTGAAGTGAGCAGTGTGATGAAAAATATTTTCTTTATTTTTTTTAATTTTAATAGATATAGTTCACATGTATTATTTGTTTTATCAGCTACTTCATATCTTTAATCAGTGACTGATTTAGGTAAGACAAAATGTGTTCAATGACTTGTTTGCATCTCTTTGGAATTGAGCTTTGATTGAATGACCGAATCTCTTAAGGTCCTTTGAAAACCCAACTCTTAAGTTTCTTGGGAAAGTTGCTGTTCAAATTGAACAAGAAAAGGAAATGGGCCTGGGGGAGATTCATAGGGTGGGGACATAATGAAGGAAATGAAAAACTGAATGCTTTTCTTTCTGTAGCTTCACAAACATTTGTTAGATATTTAATTAACTTCATATTTGGTTCTGCAGGCTGGATCCCACATTACTAGCTTCAGTTGCTAAATATGCAAAATCCGAACAGTTATTACTGTTTTAATTAGCAAAATTGTTAGCCGTTTTCTCTTGGTGTTGGTTTAGGGAGGCCCCATGAAGTGGCACACAAACATCCAGTGTCCTGCCCAGTTTTGTTTCCTATTTTGGCTGATTAATTCAGACACAGAAAGGAGATTAACTTCCTTGCTTTTAATGAATTATTATTATAATGTTGAGTACTAATACCATCCTCAGTCAAGTGCAGTCTGTGAGCACTTTTTTGCGCTTGCTTCCTTGTTATTTTAATAAAACTTTTTTCTTTTTCCACAGCGCTGTTCTTACCTCGGGGGACAGAGCAGATCCACGACCAGCAGTGTGTGCTGGCGGCCACCCAGCTGGTCCACAGGGAAAAGGAGTCACCTACTTCTGAATCTCTAAGAGATAGTTTGTGGATTTTGTTGCCTTTTTTAGCTCTATCTCTATGATTTATGAAATAATCATGTCAACTTTCTACAATATAGGAATTTGTTACAGATTAGCACTCAACTATCAGATCCAAATGGGGGAAAGGCAAACAGTTAATGCTGCCTAACTTGGAGAAATATCTGAAGAACTGTGCCTGTAGAGAGGATTAGAAGCGTGCAATGCTTGCCAGTAAAACCATACCCTTTAATTTAATAAAAATAACGCCTTGCTCTTATTTACTGCATGCTACAACTTAGTCATTGATACCCCTCCTTTACTTTGGGGTTTGTTTCTGAAGCTGAAAGTATAGGGTTCTTTCCTTTAGTTCAGTTTATGTATATTTGGATACCAAAATGTCTTTGTCCCACAGCACTCACTGATTTGTTCACTTGAGTTTCAAATAACAAGATTATTTTGTAGAAAACCAAACCCATACTTCAGCTAAAGTTGACTCCATTCTCTTTGCTAATGAAATATAAATGCTAAATTTTCTCCAAACTCAAGCACGTAGTTTACCTTTCAATGCAAGTGCAGTTGCTTGCATGAGGACTTTTCACAGTACAGCCAGCAGTGGCTTTGACAGTTTTGAGGCTCTAGATATCATTGAAAAATTCACTTTAATATAATATTTCTTGCAAAAAATTTCACAAAGGTTATCCTTTTTTAAGTATAGCAGTCAAAACAATAAGCAGATATAGAGCTAAAAAGCTTGAGCTTGTATGAAATAGGCTTAATTTATGGCTTTCTAGTTTTATGCTGCAGAAGCTGTTTGCCTGACAGGACTTGGGTGAACCTTAAGACCATGTTATGAAAGATTGGGAGAGACATGGGAAATTGTTAAGCTGACATTTCGCTACTTTGATTCCCTAGGTGTCTAAATTATGCTGTGACTTGCATATGATTTTTAAACAGTTGCTTAATTATAATTTAAAATTGTAAATATAATTTTTAAAGCATTTTTATGTAAATAAATGTAAGTCTACATGGAACAAACTCAGATTTCTACCTTTTCTTTTTGATCTTTGCTTCACTCAGCTGGTACACTAAATAGTTCTGCCCTCACCATAAAATAACTTAAAACATTTGGACATCCATAATGTGAAGGAATATTTGGTATTTTTAAAAAGGGTCTGTACTGGATTTTTATCTCCTTTTTATTTTCCAGTTCCTCAATATGTATTATATATTTGTTCAGAAAACCTAAATGCAATGCATAGACCATTTGTCAAGGTTCTTTTAAGAACAAGGCCATATCTAGTGTTCCTTGTCCACCTAAAACTCTTTTGTCAGTAGAAGAACTGGGAATATAGAAATGGATCCCAGGAGGGATATATAGTAGCTATGAATAGTATGTTAGCTGACCACAAAGCAGAGCTGTTACTGGCACAAAACAGAGACAGCTCATTAGAGAAAAGAATATTGTCGTAGTGGAAGAAGTTTTGCTTCAAATTGCTTTCCAAATGTGGCAGTCAAATGAGATGGACTACAACACCTAAAAAGGATGGATGATCTAGGTTAAATTATGGGATTTTAGTTCCAGGAGAGATCTTTTCCAGTGAGATTTGTGCTAATGGACAAGCTACAGGCTCTGCTCTGCCTTTGCTTTTTTTTCTAAATGGAAGTTATTCCACATGGGGGTACAGACATTTTCTTCACTCAAAAGCCCTTAAATGGATTGTAAGATACAGCTTCATATGTTCTCCTGCCTTCAAAAGAAAGAGTGAACCATGTAAACTGGACGAAGACTTATAATTATTTACCTGGTATATGGGTTACTTGTGAAAATATTTGTGCAGTAACATTTTATGGGGAGGTTTAAAAATGTGTTTGTTCTGTTGAACAGAATGAAAAAATTTACAGCATTTTTCTGTTTTCAGAAACAACAGTCCTTTCGTATTTCCCAGGCCTCAGTACAGAACGTAATGTGGCTTACTCAGTCACACAAAATTTCACAACATAGATCCAGGAGCACAAGAGAGGTCAATGTTCCAATATAAAAAGCCTGCACAGTTTCCGGATGAACCATTAATTTTCCCATCCTTCCTACCTCAGGCACAAAAGGATAAGTTATGCCTTCTTATGACAATGTGAACTATCTGTGACATTTACATGATCACTTAATGTGCTATAAACTACTTGGCATATTATATAAAATTATTCTATTTCTCATTGTTTCCTCTTTCCTTGTAGCTTTCAAAATAAAAATTCAGTCACCTAAATGTTGGACTTATTCCAAATTCAAATTAAATTTCTTGAACATTTAGTATGCCTTCTCATTAAGGAGAGCATAATCCCTTTTGCTATGGCAGGCAACTGTAGATGATAACTAGAAATACTGCATTTCTAAACCCTACTTTTTTATGGTTCTAGTGTGCTTTGCAAACCTTTGGTCATTTATGAGCTCTTTTAACTGCATTTTCCTCATACCTTTTAAACTTCATGCTTTATGTAGTACACAGTAGATCAGCTTTGTGTAACCCACCAGAAATATTTGAACTGGGTCATAAGAGGCTCAGTCTAAATTGTTTAGATTTTCCTTATCTTGTAAGCCTGTCTTTTCTCTAGCTCTAAGTCTAAAGTCCTTTCTTTTGATGGTCACTTTGTTACATTTCAAAGTTTAAGTTATTTTTTCTTTCCTTTTACATTTTATGTTTGCAATGTTGAGATTAGTACCAGAGGAACACAGTATCAGACCTAGGGTCCATCTCTTCAAGCATTTGTCTCCCACAGTGTCCATAAGCAGAGAGATCAAAAAATAATACAAGGTTTGGCTTTATCCAGTCTCACTAAAACAATGACATGTGGGGTAAATAAATTTTGTACTTTGCTAACTGTAGTAGATTGAACAAATGGGATTCAATCACCTAATTATAAACATCTCTAGTCCAGACATGCACATCTGAGCTTATCACTTTAGGCCCCTTATAGTCAGTGGGGAGAAATAGACCCTGCTAAAGTGCAACTTAGTTTATCCTAAAGTCAGTGTCTAAAACGCCTAAGATGAATTGTACTAAACCATCTACTTTGCTCCATTGAGTCTGAAGGGAGCTTTGGGGAAGATGCAGATATAAAGCTTTTATATTTGATCAGGAGAATTTCACTTGAAATTTCAAAACTTATTTTGTAATATGTCATCTGAATCTTGTTACTGAAACTACATTTTTTAAGGCTTAAATGTAAGTAATTCTGTTATGGAAATATGACAAAACTTGGAGTTTTCAGAGTTAAAATGAAGAGGTTCTAGGTCAGCATCCTATTTTATTGGAACATCCTTAAAGGGCAGGAATGTGGGAGTGTGCTGATCTCCTTTTTCTATATATTTATGATACCTTTAGAAGAGCTTTTGTTGTCTATGAGTACCCTTAATGGAGAGATTTCCTCACAACCCGGCATCTTGTTTTCCTACCTTCTTTCCAAGTAACCTGAACCCCCAGGGTGGTCAGACTGCATCAAGACTTGCCTACTTTGCCTGAGTTGGTCCCAGCTGTGAAACCATGGTGTTTAAAATACGAGCTTGAATCTACATATCAGTCCTTTCTCGACCCATCTCAAGCCAGTATCTGTAGATAGTCACTCACACGTGTGGCTTTGAAAATTTCATTACAAGTAATAGATCTCTTCCAAATAGTTTGCTTTGTATAAAATAGTTTAGATGGGGAAAATTGACATTTGACAAAAATCTCAGATGACATGTCTGTTTGACAAGTAGGTCATATGAGTGAGCTGGCATAGTGACGGAAGTTGGGTGCCTCCCAAAAATGTTTGTAAAAATCCCTCCCCATATATTTTTATAACAAATTAATTCTTTGCTGATGCTGATTTTGTGCCATCACAGTCTTTAAGTCCAAGTCTCAGAGGGGTTGGGCATCTCAAGTCTACGGGAGCTCAGCACCACAGAGAGGCTGAGCCCAGATTCATGGTCCAAAACTATCATCTTGACTGAAATCCCTCCAAGGGAGACTGAGGATGAACAACTCTGTCCTGCTGTAGGTCCAGTGATGTCAAGACTTGGCTGACTAAATCCATACCTCACTAGGATGCAAACTCAAGGCTAGGGAGTTTGTGATGCTGCCGTCAACCAGCAATGTCCAACAGCCACCTAGAATCACACTGCACTATAGAACTTTCCAACTAAATGTGAGGGGGAGAAAAGGGTTAATTGGATATATTAATCCATTTAAAAGAGAGAGGGGAACTACTCTTCCCTCTGGAATTGTATTTAGAATATTTTTATTTGGAATTGTTGTAATGTGTAGCAGTTTAATAATCTTACCTCGGTTGACCACATATGTATTCTCAGTGGCATAAGTGGCAAATGAAACAAGGACTTCTGAAATATGAGATGTTCTTTTCCTAAAATGATTCTTTGATTCTCTGTGTTCAGGCTGCTGGTGGCTGCGAGTGAGCAGTGGAAAATCTATGCAAACTCTTTCCAGGATAATGTTCCGAATGCACAAACCTGCAGAAACACTTAAATGTGAGTGCATAAAATTACATCTAAATGCATAATTTAAAATACTTTTTAATTATTGCATTTTTATTTTATAATTTGAGTCACTTATTGGTATTAATAGAGAAAAGATCTAATTCAGTACTTCTACAATGTGAGTCAATGAAAATAGGGTCTTATATAAGCAGAAGCTAGCAATTTCTCTCATAGCTATATGCTTGCACAGGCATTCATATAGTGCAGAAAAAAACAGTGTTTTTCTTATAATTAAATTTTTCAGGCAAAAATAATATTTTAATTTTGTGACAACTTTAGAAATATAAATGCTTTACTTTCTCTTAAACCCATCATATCGGGAAATAAAAAATATTTTAGCAAAGAATATATTGAACTGTAGCTTAGGTCCTGGTAGAAATAACTATGTGAAACAGCAGATATAACGGGTGATTAATCAGGTGTGCATGAACTGTCTGCTAAAATATGTAATTAAGTACAAATAGTACTTTTGGCAACACTTTAAAAAAGGATGTTGTTGCAAAATTATCTGGGAAAAAATTAACCAAAAGAAGTTGAGTTCTATGTGCCCTGTGAAGTTCTTCTTCAGGTACCTTGGGATTTCCAAAAAGTTTGGATGAAAATTGTCATAAGGCCCCACATTCATATTTATTTTTTCCTGAATACTTCTGCCTCATTTCCTGTGCTGTACAACTGTTGATCGTGGGTTTATCCTTATTTAATAATGTCTACCAAGAGATGGGGAAGGTTCCTCACTGTGCAGGACGCACTGGTATCCCTAAAGAAAATATTATGGATGGCCTATGAGGTCAATAGCAAGGATAATAGGAAACACGGCAGCTATCAGATATTTCTGAAAACAGCTAAAAATAGTATTCTACACTTTGGGAAAATTATTCAGTGAATGATAGTTCTGATGAGGTGATGTAATTCAGCTTTCTGACTCTTCGTTTTCATGATAATGTTCTTCTGGAACTGGGCAGAACTAGATCAGTCTTACCTCAAGCTGTTCATTCAGCTGAAATACCTTCTTCCCTTGAGAAGAGCTGTTGCTGTTCTTTTTTAGTTCAGACTCACAAGTCCTGTGAGGGATTGTTTGGAGTTCTAACATTCAGAGTCCACATGTGAGGAAAAAACAGTTCCCTCCAAACAAACTCATGGTTCCCTGGAGATTATTCCCTGGATCCAGATTGCTAACAGTGGGAGGAAGGCCAGCACAAAGGCATAAAATATAATGGAATGACTAAAACAATGTGGCATGGTTTTTAGGATGAATTTCCATAACCCCGTATTCATGGATGTTGACTGTTGGTTGCACAAGATGTGGTATAAGATGTTAATTATTTTATTTATAATTGTTGAAAATATTCATTTAAGTTTCAAAATGTGTTTATGCCTTCTTGGTTTGTTCCTGACTTCTATTGTCAGAATTAATTTATTCATGCTCTCTCCTACTTGTTCCAAGTGTAGATGTTCAAAGTTCTGTTCCAAGAACAGCACTTTCTATATTATACATCAGCACAGGACTGTAGCTGAAGTAGCTGTAGCTGTAAGAAGATCTGTTATAGAAAATCAAATTGCACACTGGCATGAAACATGCATGTAATATATACATACACATATTTCGTATATAGTGGAATACTTGATTTATAAGTTTGAGCAGGTAGGAATTGGAACTGATCAATGGTCTAATTCAGCTAATTAATTAAGTTTAATTCAGATTTCCATAGAATGATTCTATTTCATCAACCTGAAATTTCTCATTCCAAATGCCTCTGCATAATCTGAGCTATTGTTTGAGCACATACAGTAGAAGAATAAGATCTTTAAAATGTTTCAAAGAATCATGGAATATTCCGAGTTGGTGTCTTCAGATTAATATAAATACCCAAAACCAAATTATGGTACAAAAATGGCAGTTCACTGACAGTTCTCTAGTGAGGGCACAAGTACTTTGGTGTTGTGTCAGATCAGAGAAGCCATTAAGAGAAAACAGAGATATTATGTTGGTCTGTTTGGTGAGCTACTATTCTGCTGGGTCAGCAACTCGGTGACGAGGACAACTACAAATGCTGACTTTTCCACCTCCCTTCAAGGGCAGGAAGAGGGAACAGGCAAGAAAAAGTCTGCAATGCCCTTGGCTAGTAGGTTCAGGATGTGACTGTGAATCTATAACTTCATCCAAGGATTTTTTTTGTTTTCAAAATTCAATGACTTTTGGTGTAGCAAGGTCTGGGCTTCCAGAGCAGCCTAGTTACTTGTTCCTGGATCTGAGCTCTGAGCAAAAATTTAGTTGTAATAGAGAATCTGAGTCGAGATTTACAGCCCAAGTCAGATCTCAAACAGGGGGAATTTATCATATAAACATGGAAACATCTTGGTGATGCCACAGCATAGGGGCAGAGTGCTACAATAATATGGACTGGTCACAAGTCCTCAAGAACTTCCATACAACCTCATTGGCCCACAAGCAATTCAGCCACTGAAGGGTCAGCAGAAATTTAGGAACCGGCAGGACCTTTGAAGCACTTTGTGAAAACTGAGCCTTCAAAAATCATTCAAATTGGAGTTTATTTGTTGAACAGCAGTGGGTAGATGGGCACCTGTCCACTGGGAACAACACTGACGCTAATGTCAGAGACTCTTTCTGTAAAGGCAACTTGGGAGATTTCAGACAGCATTAATCTGAGATAAACCTCCACTTTCTCCCTAAATCCGAAATGCATCTGTGCTTAGTGAGGGACTCAGAAGTGGACCTGAGCCTTTGCTGCTTGGCTTGTCTCCAGTAGAAAGTTTTAATGGCTATGACCAAAGCTGGACAAGAATCAGAATTAAGTAGACTGGTAAAATCTAATGATTTCACTACCAATTCCTTGAACCATCCAACCTCTTTTGGACCAGGTTTTCTGCCAATTTTCTCCCAGGTGACATTGTTTTGCCCCAATGGTCAAGTTATTTAAGAAGTACCTCTTTAAATACACACAGAATTGTATAAGAAATGTAAACCTTTTGAGGTAAAGCTCACATTTTCTCTTACTTTTTTTTAAAGTTATAAGGAAAAAAAAAATTAGGCTCTTTCTATGCCAACTGAAAGACAAGAATTTTCCACCTTGCTGCTTAATTGGCAATATAATAGTTTAGAATGTACTTTTAAGAGGTTTGGACACGCTAGCTGGTCTTATCCCATCCAAATGGCATTAGTGCTTTGTTAACACTCACTCATACTGCACTTGACATGCAAGGAACATTCTTGCTGCTATATCATGAGGCTAATTTCTAAAAAGTCTCCAAAATATTCAATTGTTTCTTAGATGAAGACTTAAATGAAGCATTTGACATAACTAAATAATCTGAAATAAAATAGAAATTATTATTCTATAAAATATTATACATTTTCTAGTAGAGATTTAATTTTTTTCTGGTCTGGCTTGATCAAGGTGTAGTTGAGCACATTCTGGCTGAAAATGATGCTCTCAAGTTCATGAGATGAATTCGCAGGCTCTAAGTATGCAGGCGTGAAATCTGGCACCTTCCAAGCTGCACATTTGTACTTACAAATTCACTCAAGATTTATAGTCATTACTTACAGATGATGTCATCAGCCGTTGCACATATTCCCTACTTCATTTTCCCAAGGTAGGATTTAAATTTTTTTGAGGAATGAGGAACTGGCAATGAATACTGATAATGAGCAACAAATATCAGGGGCAGTTTCAAATTATTTTTAATACCAGAACGCAACTCCTTTGCGGTTAATATTCTGCAAAATGTTAGCGCATCAGCAACTTTGTTACCACATAAATGCATTTACCACAAAACTAGAAGGTTTTTCTCATACCTATAATTTCAAAATTGCTAATGGAGCAAGAAGGTGATCAGCTCAGAGAAGCTACCCTCCAGAGAATGGACGTAAAATCAAATCCTGCCTTAATCAGACAGAATTACTTTTAAGATTACTAGAAAATTTTATATGAATTAGTCAGGTAGGTCTTGGCCTGTTTTCACTCTAAATAAGCATAATTTAGCTGTTAATTTATGGTAATGGGCAAAATTCTTCCCTGTAGTGTTTGGGTAAATCTGGAGTAACTGTATAGCTTTTCAGTAGGCTTTTTTCTGGACGTTCACCAGTGCAAATAAGAGTAGAAGAATCTGGCTCTTTTTGCATAAGGTTGCTATTTGTTCAAAATATGCTCCTGCAGGCTGTTCACATTCTTTCTGCAAATATTTTAGTTGTGACTCAGGGCTATGGATTCAATGTGAAATGAATCACAAAAATATCAGACTTCTAATGAACAATACGTAAAGATGAAATCTGTATTGAACAGTGATTTTAAAAAGGGCAGAGACATTTTTGCTGCCCGTGAAGGGCAGTCATGAGTCATGACTCATGACTTACTCCTGTTTTATTATAACAGCCTGTTTCACCCAGAGCCTCTATTTTCCCAAAAGCCTGTATTTTGAATACACAGCATTTGTGTATAGTTGACCTTGAATTGGATTATATCCTTGTTCTGAGCTGGCACCAATGCTGAAGCAGTTCCTGGTAAATTCTTTGAGGTAAATAATGTATTAAATATATTTATCTTTTATTCTGATTACTGGTCTTCCAATGGCAGACTTTCAAGAAAAATGTGTATTTTTCATGTGTAAAATAACTGTCAGTGTCTAGCTTTAAAGCTTTTAGCACTGAAAACCCAAATATTGAGTTAATGGGGGAAAACTTCTATAGAGCTATTTTGGTTTTGCAGCCATACTGAAAGATCATGACTTACTGACTTACCTCATCTAATATTATGCTTCATTGACAGCAGAATAGCACTTCAAAGTTAATATAATCCTGGGACTGACTCCTGGAGATGTTCAATCTCTCCATTGACTACAGAAGGGGATTAGAATGATTCCATTTGTACCATAGTAACTTCTTAAATTTTCTGGAATGAACTGCAACCAAAGTGTCTGAAGCCATATTTTATTTACACCGGAAATGCCTATGCTTACAGATACTGATATTTATAGACATACAAAACTACCACTTCAGAAAAGTGTCATCATCTTTTTAAATTACACCTAAATATTTCCATAATTTACTATGTCAGCTCATCAAAATAAACTGTTATGGTTTGTCACATGAGATATTGCCCGGTCAGGAAACTTAGAGTCATACAAACAGTATGGCTTAGGTCTCCAAAGCACGCAGGATTTTCTGGATGGAAATGCTCACTATTTACCCAAAGGGGTTTTTTTTGTTTCATTTTGTTTTGTTTTAGTGAGGGTTTTTTTTTGTTTGTTTTCAATTTGCAGTGAAAATTCAAAAGACATTAATCAAAAATTTCTTCTGGGAATATTTTTTTTCATCTATCTCTTTAAATAAATAAATAGGAGATTTGGCTTCTTCCCATATTACACATTAAAACCTATCAAACATAATAAGCATGATATACCAGCACTTACTATGAACCCTAAGGTCTGTGAAGTACGAAACTTCTTACTGTGTTTGTTTGAATCACCAGTTCTCTTCGGGTAAACCTGGTTGCAACACAAAATGCTGTTAATTAAAATATCAAAGTCATGGCCCAGATAGTCAGCTGCTAGAACCATTTGCGACTCAGCCATTTAAACACTCTCAGGAAGGAACCTCGTTTTACAACTACTTTCACTGTGACCCCTTATGGCTCTGGTTGTTAAAATTCTGCAAAAATAATTACTCAGAACCACACATTGTTCTTGTTTTTCTTTCTTCCTTTCTTCCTTTCTTTCTGTTTGAAGCTGGACTTCTTTACTGCAGAAACCATCCATTATAATTTGTCAGCATTTAACTTGGGCACAGCCTTGTGTGACTCTGTTTCAGTTCAGAAGATCAGAAATGCACAGCAGTCAGCTCAGTGTTCAGGCGTTCTATCTGGTCCTCATATTACATCTTTTTTTTGTGTGTGTACATCTGGTAAAGTAGTTTTCTAAATTTGTCACTATTAGAGCAATGCAAACTATTTATGAGATCTCCAAAACACATAGAACTCACCTGCTTCCATGTTTCATTATAGAGATGAAATTCAGCCCAGTTTCATCAAATACTGTACAAAGTTCACAAATCTTTCAAATACACCTGGCTGAGGTATAGTTCTGTGTTTAGGTTATCCAAAGCCCGGAGTGCATGTGAAGTCAAAGAAAACTCTTTAGTTTTTGCTTTTAGATTCATTTTTGTTCTCTACTGTCTCAGTTTATTCAGGCTCCAAATTTGAAATAAAACTTTTCCTTCTCCTTGAACTTTCACCCAGCTCTTCCCTGTCTGCCAAAAATGTGATCAACAGGAATAGCTCTGAAGACCTCACCTCAGGCAAAGCTCCCATTTCTATATTCCTCAAGGGAAGCTTGATCTGGCTAAGATGACAGATAGTGAGCAAGAAATAGGAGGGGCAGCCTCAAGTATTTTTAACACCAGAATGCTACTCCTGTGTTGTCAATAGCCTGCTGTGAAATACATCAGCAATTCTGAAACTGTGAAAAAGATGCTTCCCAACAGAAAGTCAGTATTTTTCTGCAGTTATTATTTGCTGTTTGTTTAGCACAGCCTGCTCAGAACAGGATAAGGCACAAGGATGTGTAATCTCTAGCCAGTAATTCAGAGCATGAACTAACATTACAATATTTTTATCTGATAGTTTAATGTGTCCAGGTTTATCTGGCAGGAAAGAGGCTTAGAAAACCCAATTTGTGTGTGTCCTAAAGCACCACACTAAAATACAGACACTTTCTATTCCATTCAGTCCTATGGATAATCTGATTTCTCTTCATATCCCAATGCCTTTCTAAAGATCATGATGTCATGTAACTAATAGCTGTCATATGCAGTTTATCTCTCTGCAGGGTGAGGAGATACTCCGTGCATATCATTGCATTTGGGTAACAGTTTTGGGGAGGAGGAGTGGGAGAGCTGAGTGATAAATGTGCTGTATGTATCTAGCGGAAAAGTGGGTTGGATGAATGGCATGTGATAGGCAGGACAACATGAGTTGCTGGGGGTTTTTTAACATTTTGTTTCCTGTGAGAATTAGTTCCAGAAACTTGGACCAACCTCTTGAAAGGAATGTTTTCTCCTCTGCTCAGACAAGTGTTACCTTCTGGGTAGAAAGCCTTGCTGTGCCTGGGGAGGGGATTTTTCATCCCAGGTTCCCACCCTGGTTCCAGAGAGTTTCTTTGAAACTCTGTCCACACTGCCAGCTGCAGACAGATTTGCTCCTCCTGTGTTAACCCCAGAACCAAAAGGGTGGTTCTGGATAAGCTGCCAAATCAGGCCTGGAAGGAGAATAGTCACGTTCACACACAAAGGGCAGGGTATATTAGCTTGGGCATGGTGCCAAGTACACGCAGCTATACTGCTTCCAGATGCAAACTGGTGAGTCCACAAAGTCCTACTCTGCACTTGCATGGACTCACTAATGTGGTTCTCTGGACCATGGTCTATTTTGCCCTTAGCTATCCTGAGCCTGGGCCATCAATCATCTTACAGGAAAGGGGAAAGACCTTCGACTTACTTTTTTTCCTTCTTAGAGGAAGCCAGTGGAGGAAGAGGACATTCTGTGATAGTTATAAAGCTTGTGTTGGTGGGTTATGCTACTGCATTTAGTTGCAGATTCCTGGGACAGATGGCTTAGGGCCCAGGTATATCACATTACTGAATTCCAGATGGAAGGTGAGAGAAGCTTGTATAAACTCAGACCAAGCTCTTCATCTACCAGGAGAGATTGAATCTACTTATCAGAAACCAGGAGCAGAGGAAAAGGAAAACCAGCTCTGCATTGAACATCATAAGTTTTGAGGATATTGGCTAAGAACTGAACAGACTCGAATGGAATTGAATAGAATAGAATAATTTCAGTTGGAAGGGACCTACAATAGTCACCTAGTTCAACTGCCTGGACACATAGAAACACAGAATCATTTAGGTTCAAAAGGACCCTGGAGACAATTTACCCACCCATAAACCTAACACTGCCAAGTACCCCACTAAAGCATGTGCCTAACAGACATGTCTACACATCTTTTGAATACCTCCAGGAATGGTGACTCAATTGCTTCTCTAGGCAGCCTGTTCAGTGCTTAACCATTGTAAACCTTCTCTGATGCAACCTGAAGCTGTTTTCTCTCATTCATTCCTTCTGTGATGAAGCTGCTAAGGCTGGAGCTGTTGGGGTGCACACAGCTGACAGCACTGGATTGTGGCAGTGCAGCTTGGTGAAGAAGGAAAGGGGGCAAAACATCAACAAATATCAGCTTCATTATCTGGAAGAATTACAGAAATTGTACCAAATCTTTGCCTAAAATTATTTTCAGCCAGACTAATTTCCCCATGCACATAAAAGGGGAAAAATCCTTACCCAGGAACATGGAGTGAACAACCAGTCCTGGGTCTCATACTGAGGAAGTCTTAGAGGACTCTGAGCAAAGCACTGCCCATCTGAGCAGAGTGGTTTCTTTACTCTGTCCCTTCATTCTGACATGGGGATTTCAAGTTAATGAAAGCCAGTGGCATTTAACTCAAAATCATGCTGTGTTCTTAATATTCAGGAAAAATCCTAGATGCCAAGGAGTAACTAAAATATGGTTTTATAGAAACAATTAACTTTTTGTTGAAGAATGGGGTTCTCAAAAGAAACTGATGACAGACAAAACAACAGGAAAGAATTGTTTCCTTCTAGAAATCTTCCAAGCTAAATAACCAAAACCAAATATGAATCTTAAAATCTAGTCACCTTTTAGAAACCAGCTTGAAAAGGGATACAATTACTCAGGAAACCACATTGCCATCCTTCAGGCAAAAATGAGATATTCAAAACTTTCCTTTGGAGAATTAGGGTTAAAAAAGCAAAACTGAAAACAATATTCAGACTGTCCCACCCAATTTGCAGAAAGATTTTTATTGTTCTGATAATCTCTAAACAGTTTATTTTAATTATGACTGAATAGTAGCTGAAATTATGAAACAAAAGACTTGTGAAACTGAAAAAGCTGGTATTTTCCATTTTGAAATAATTAAATGCAATTGTTTCAAAAGTACTTTTAAAAATCTGATTGTTTTCCAAGTGTTAAAAAGTTATTTAAAGTGATTTTTCTCTATAGAAAGTTTCAAGCTGAAAATAGTAAACACACCAGATTAAAATCTCTGTGAAATCCTGCATCAGCTACAGAGATAGTGGTAGCTAGAGATGCACAGATTATGGTCGTCATCATTGGCTTTCACCTGCAATAGGCACCATTTTAGCAGCCTCTCACTAATCTGGTGTTGTCATTACAATCCCACAATTTTCTCCTAAGGTCAATAAAATAACAGCCATAAGCTTCAGTCCCCAATGACTGGCAACTCAGAAGCTAAAGCTAAGATTTCAAGACATAAACATTTTCAGCTTTGTGATGAAAATCCTCAGCTACCCTTAAAGTGGATTGGAGATTAGAGGAAGGGGAAGCAGATGTGTAACTAAGGGCTCACTCAGGAGAGGAAGGGGAAATCTCCTCTGCTCACAACGTCCACCTGCTTATTATCCACTAGGGTAAAAACTCCTCCTGCTTTAATCTGCCTTAACTATTAAACTGAAGGGGAATTAAGAGAATTTAGCTCCCCAGAGGACTGAGATGGTAAAAAGTAACCTTCTTTCCACTCAACATTAAAGGCAATGACAATTTTCCACTATGTGTGTTTTGGTTTTTATATCTTGCTAAAGGCAATCCAGATTACTGGGGTTAGAGGGAAGAAGGTGGAAATCCATTTGTTATGTGCTCAGGTGAATGAAAGAAAGGAAATTGGAGAAAGTTAGTTTAAAATGTAGTTTGTGTAAGTGACCAACAAACAGTACATCAGAGTTATAGCAAACACAATTTAAAAATGAGATAAACTTGTACTTAATAGTCTCTTTTCTTTTGAAAAGCACTGTTACTAAAAACTGTTGATATTATGAGCTTAATATGGTTTAGAAAAAGGAGTCTAGAGTCTATATAAATCTAATAATAAATATTGTAAAAAATAACTTTCTTATGTCTGGAAAAAGTAAGCATACTTTTACTTGGGTTACACAAATTTTGTGAAATCAAAACCAGTGGGTCATTCCTGGGAAAAATATGGTCTCTTGTCCTGTAATGGTCACACATCCACTTTTCAGGTTCAGTTTATTCAGTTTTCATCTGTGTTGTTTTGTTTTTGTTTTCTTTTTCTCCTTCTTTTAAGCATATAGCACAATTCAAAAGACACAGCAGTGTTTATGGGGCTTTACATCAAGTTTGACACATAAGTTATTGATTTTTAAACAGTATAGGACATTGGTTTTTCAGAAAAAAAGTTTTGTCACATAATTCAAATCAGATTCATCATAACACCAGAAAATTTCTGTGGCATTCTCATGATAACTAAGACCAAGTAGAATTTGAAGAGAATCATGATTATTTCATAAAAAATCTGGTCCTACCAAGAACTTCCAGCAAGCAGAGTATTTGTATCTCTAGACAACCAGTTCTTTCTTCAGTTACTATAGCATACTGCCAGCTTTTTGCAGGAGAACAGATTTCTTCACTGAAAACTGAAGGGTAAAATTTGTATACATGTTTGTACGTATATAGTAATTACCATGGATTTTGGAAACAATTTTTCTGGTAGGAATTTATCTCTACTAAATATTGAATAGCTGATGGATAGTGAAAAACAAGAAAAAGACTTCAAAATCCATTAAGTTTTTCTTTTTAAAAATTTTTTGGAAAACAATATTAGCCTTTTGAGGATTTTAAATAATAATGAAACCTAGTATAATTAGTTCAGTATGAACTGCACTACTGACTTTTTATATATTTTCCAAGAAGAGATTAAAAATTTGAAGCTAAAGGATCTTTCTTTGTTTCTTCTCTGCCACTCAGGAGAAAGAGGGAAAAACCCAAATCAAAAAACAAAAACAAAAACAAAAATCCAACCCGACCCAACCCAACNAAAAAAAAAAAAAAAAAAAAAAAAAAAAAAAAAAAAAAAAAAAAAAAAAAAAAAAAAAAAAAAAAAAAAAAAAAAAAAAAAAAAAAAAAAAAAACCAACAAGCAAAAGCCCAACTTGATAGAGATTTCCAAAACACTGTCCAGGAGGAATTCTGCTAATTACTTTAATTTGCTGAAATATACTGCACAGTGCTACAGCTCTAATTTGGATTTTAGACTGTGAATAACAGTAAAGCAGCAACTTAGGAATTGCTGTGAGCACTAGGTTTGTCAGTGGAGGAGATGATTGGTGGTGAGGTGTCAGCTGAAGGTCACTGCGTAGCCTGCAAGCACAACCCACAGTGGTGTCTTCGAGGG
Source organism: Struthidea cinerea (assembly GCA_013397865.1). Lineage (NCBI taxonomy): Eukaryota > Metazoa > Chordata > Aves > Passeriformes > Corcoracidae > Struthidea > Struthidea cinerea. Next base: position 1,268,119 of record VZTI01005431.1, on the reverse strand, counting down.
AACAATTCACCCCACCCTCAGATGTGCTTAGGAGAGGTGTGCTGCATCAGCAGAGGAGATGCCATTCCTCTCCACACCATAAAGAGAGGTCTTGGTGTCAAACTGATAGATGCCAACCTTCTCAGTGACTGGAGTCAGAGCAGGATATATTGTTTTCTGTTATAATTGTGTTGTGAATTGTGTTTTGAATTATAGAGGGAAAAAACTTGCAGAGACCAGAACTGCTTCTCAAGAAAACCAAACCAAAACCCTAATTTTAATTCAGAAGTGTTCACATTTTGATCAGCACTACAAAATTGCTGTTTTCCACACATCCACTGCACATTCTATAAATGCATAATAAAAATATTTTCCTATTATGAATTTCCATTTTGTAAGTAAACTACACAAACACAGCTTAATGCCTAGGATTTGTCATATTTCTGAGTGACACAGAGGTTGCCTGTGACAACATATCCTGAATCTGAGTTTCTTCTGAAGAGGCAAAAATTACATGATTTTCCAAGTTTTGCTGTTCAAGTGGATTGCTCTTCACATACATTTCCACTCAAAATAAGGACAAATCCTTTGGCTGGGCCCCACTTGTGACTTCTGGACCTGGAGCAGATGAAAAACCCTGCACATATTTTTTTGATTCATCCCTAATTGACACATTTCCCAACACATCACCCCTTGGACTCTACAAGAGACAGAGATTAAGCTCACCACCATGACTTTTGCCATTACTTGTAGAGGAAGAATTATGACAACAACTCTGGTACCTCTTTTATTAAAAAATACTAAAAACTAGAGCTGCATTTAAGTTTTGAAAAGTTGCAGTTTCAAGTTTTTGGATGAGATTTCAGAGAGGAAATTGTCTGATTTTTTTAATAAAAACCATTGTGTCAACTATTGCCTAATACTGTGGCCCTCAGAGTGTTATTGCAAATAGTTTATCTCATTAATTGTTCCATTGCAGCTTCTAACATCACACAGAAATGTAGCATGTAATAAATACTGTTTTTAGATAACGCATAGCACTTTAATGCCATTCTTTGCATATAATACATTCTGCACAGTCTGATATCAACTTTAATTAGTACTGGGCACTCTGGAACACTGGTAAAACTAACAATCAATATTTTTGGTATTTTCCCCATAATTTGGCAAGCTGATCACGTGATGCAGGTAAGCGAGGCCTACCAAATTCTTTCTTATGGTACACTGAGAGCTGGCACAATGAAAATAAGAAAGATATTTTCAAATATTGAACCAAATTTCAAATGATGCACAGAAGTGTGAGACATTAATTCACAATACTAAAATTTTGTCAGATGTTAATGTGGAATAAAAGCATAAGACACTAAAAATTAATACAATAATTCATCAAAATGATGTTGTATTTCCATTGTTAGATGTCCTATAATTCACAACAATTTTCTAATGATTATTAAACACCAAGGCAAAGACAAAAAAATAAAAAAAAAAATCATTGCTTGAATATATTCAGCATGTCATTCTTTATTTACTAGCTTTGGTAAAACATTCTTAATAGTGAGAAATACAGAGAGGTCAAATTCCCGTTGCTGCTAAAGAAATGCCAGGAACAACCAGCAATATGAGGTAGCTGGTTATGAGGAATGGAGTGGGTGGAATGGAGTGGGTGTGGGGTTCAAATGTGGGGTCAAAACAGAAAAATAAAAACAGAGGGTGGACTATAGACCAAAAAAGTAAAGCAGGCATGGTGTCTTCCAAATGCTAAATAATGATGTAATTTTCTATGTGGTTTGTTTTTTGTTTGGTAGTTTTTTTTGTTGTTTTTTGGTTTTTTTCCACAAAATGCTAGTTGCAAGGACACTGCATCACGTCTACTAAAGAATAGTACAAAGAAACCTGTGTACCTTGCTTGGAGATGTCAAGTTATAGATGCCAGATATATCTCACCTTATAGTAAACCTAGCCTGTCTTCCAGACATGGAAAGATTAGGATAATTTGGTGACAGGTAATATTTATAAATGTGCAGTATGTTTAATCTTATCTTGAAATTTGTTCTTTGGAGCTTAACTGTATGCAGATGTTCGGATACAATCTTTCAAGTAATATCAGGTATATGAGCGGCTGAAAGAGGTGCAGTATTGTCCCAGGAATTCAAAGGTGTCATGGAAGTTTACTACCTTTGTGGATCTGAAAAAAGATCTTGTTCTTTTAATATATGATCAAGCACAGGTTATGCAGTTACTCTACAGCAAACAAGAAATAAATATTGGATCCAGCTTTCAGCTTATGTAATTTTTACAGCTCCATGATTTCAGCATACCTTAATCAGCTTGGCCAGAAAAGGACAACTGCTAACCTGTGCTGAAACACCAAAAGGAAAAGAAATTTTTATGAGTACTGAAGGATGGTGTTGCTTGCTCTAGTTGTTCTTTTGGACCACCAATGATAACCAGACCCTCAAAATATTATTGGTCTTGAGCAGAGATGTTGCACATGACTTAAAAACCAAGTCCCATGGCAGAAAGCAGCCAACTCAGCTCCGTTCCAGTCCCCTTGTAATTTTCTGGTGTTTCTAAAGGCCAGCTGAAGAGTTGCTTGGGAGTGTCTAGAGCTGTTACAAGCCCATCAAAGGTCACTAAATGGCCAGGGAATGGGTATGGATAACTACTACCCCATTTCAGTAATTTCCACCTGCTAGTACTGCCCTTGAATACAGATTCATTCTGCTCATTATTGTTATATTTTAGCACCTTAGGACATTCCAAACTGTGCCGAGGCCAAGCTGGGAAGATGAAAGCATCAGTCTGTGAAGAACCCATCCTTTGTTGTGCTCCTTCCACTGCACAGCTCAACCAAACCTGAAATTTGAAAGCAGCAGTGAAGAAAAACTACAGCACATGGTGAGTTATAATCTGGGGATGAATTGGTTCACTCTGCAGGATGAAGGAACCACCCACCCTAGGACTGTGATTTATTCCCATAAAAGTCAGTGGGAAAAATTCACTTCACTTCACTTGAGTGAAGTTGGATCAAGGCTCTGTATCTGTTTCCAGCCTTTTCACTAATATTTCGGGGAGATAATATTCCAGTTTGGTAATCTCCGATTATATATGTTGCATATTCATAACTTATCTTTCTATATAAATAGCAATAAAATAAATAAATAAATAGCAGTATTTATGTGTCTTTAATCAGTCCAGTGAGAGCAGACTCCCTGTTAAACAGGGATATGCCAAAGATACAGATTGCCCAGGGTTTTTAACTTAATTATGTCTTTAGCAACCAGAAGGTAAGAGCAGCTGTCCATTCCAACCTTCACAGTGTTGCGGTCTCTAATTGAAATGTCCTGGCAGCAGTAAAATTACACAGGGTTCAGTGACATGTTTTAATCCACTGATCACTGCCTGGAGCGGATTTGACTGACCTTGCTGGGTAGAAGAATGTTCTTTTGCCTTATAGAATTAGCAAATTGTAAATCTTTCACGATTGGATAAGGCTGAGATTAGGGGACAAAAGGCTACATATTTTAATATGAAAACCAAGATTTTTCCTCCCTTAGTAGCTATTTTTGAGTATTCATTACAATTTTTTATTCAGGATGTTGCCTTTTAGAGTTGTGTCATCACTTCCATTGAAAAAAATGTTTCCAGCAATATAATGTGGTTTGAAATTTGTGTCTACAAAGTCTATCTTTGAAAAGAATATTCTTCTTTTAATTGCAACAGACAATTTTGCATTCTAAATTTAATTTACAGTAAGCAATGTCTTCATTATATTTTCTTGGCTCTATTAGTCCATTTTCATAAAAATAAAAAACTGACAGTCAAGCTTGTATGAAAATGAGAAATGAGCCTGAACCAAATCCCAGTAGAAAAGTCTAAGCAGGAAGTTTGCAGTCGGGCCATCATCTGCTTCTGAATCTTTCAGCTAGATTGAATCTTTAAAACAATTTTGAATGCTATGTTGGGATGAAACTGTTAGGTCCACACTGTGATCCTGTGTGGGTTAGATCTCCATGGGTGCCAATGAAACATCACCTGCACAACACTTGGCAAGCAGCCATGCAGCAAACAGGGAGCAGCTCAGGTGACGTGGCCCAAAGTAGGACCAAAAGTCAAGAGCATTGAACTCAGCTTCAGGTTGCAGTGTGGGCAGGGGCTGCGGTAATTGCAGCTTCCTGCTGCTAATGAAACATTTATTTTCTCTAGAGCTGTAAGCACAAGTTGTTCACAACACAACGTTGAGAATATGGTGCCTCATCCCATAGAATATGACTTTTCTGTAGAGACTACTCTTTTTCTTAGCTTCAAAGCAGGTATGGAAAGGGAATTGAAAAACTTAAGTGTTCTTATCCTTTTCTTAAATGATGTTTGAGCTCTTTGTCTTTTACGCTTCATCTCCTTACACTGCTTAGAAATAAAAAATGAGAGCAGCTCATCCTGTCTGTTGTTCTGCTGCAGGAATCAAGAAAAATTTCACTGAAATTATACAAGGAATTGATTTTATCCTGCATGTTTGTGACATTTTTTTCATCCCTCACCCTGTTCTCTATATGTTGCTGCTCTGGAACTATGAACTGTCAGGAGACAAGATTGATATTTATGGGGATATTTAACATTTGTGGGACCTCTTTGCAGCCTCCCACAGCTCCCAGGTTTTCTGGCTGTCCAAAATAATGCATATTAAAATGCTTAAGAACTTTTTTGAGGCAATTCGGGGCAGGTAATCTCTACAACGGTTTCCCATAAGATCACTCCATTAACATTTTTAAATGCTCTATTGTGGAGATTCTCCAGTACAAAAAGAACTTCAGGGTGTCCTTTATTGTCGCAGGGCCTTCATTCTGTGGTGTACTTTTCCAATAACGCTTCTGGACCTCTCTAAGAAGGCAGTCTCTTTCTTTAAATCATATGAAATCAATCTTTTGCTGAACAAAAGAATAAATTGGAAATAAGAGCCCACGCTTTTTTTTTCTTTTAATAAGAAAAGTCCCATCAAATTGCTCTTTGAGAAAACTTAATTCAGTTGTATTTCCAGTTTGCAGGAAACCTTGATACTCTTCCACCCTTCTTACACTAACTTCCAGAACTTTTCCTCAAGGAAACAATGACCTGCAGAGTTTCAAAGGGTCAGTTGGTCAATTATCTAGTTAGAGGTATGTTATGTTCAGTGACCTGAATATATCTTATGATACTTCGGATATCAAGCTCAGTTTTTACAGAAGGGTTTATTTTATGTTAATATGGCATAGGGTACACTAAGAACTACATAATCAGGGCCACAGTGCATTTTTCATTCATGAAGTCAAGGCTGAAGATGCAGAGTAAATCAGAACAGTAAATTTACTTTTTCTGTGCGTGCTGTGGCACAGCATGTACTAGAGGAAAAAGATAAAATAGCAAAGAATTGCAGCAGTGTGCTTCAGACTTCAGCCAGGTGTGTTCCTACAGGTGAGTAAGGAATCCATTGACATTTCCAAAGGTAAATAAGCATAACAAAAATTTCCTAATGGTCTAACTCTTCCAAATGTTTAGTGAAAGCCTGCATTGCTTTGGAGCATTACCACTTATTTGGCTAAGATGCCATCCCCTGAAAGTTGGACTAGGATGCTCCTGTCAAACCACTGGAATTACTCACTTTGGAGTTGAGTAATGTTACATAGTATTCTTTTGGGGTCATCCATTTAAAAAAAATAAAAGGACCAAAACCATCTCCTTTTTTTTCTGTTTCTCATTAAAATCATTGACAGGGGACTGATGGTCTTGGTCAACAGCAATCTGTATGAGGCCAGTATTCATACCTGGAGGAAGGAAGAACCACAGATATCTGTTTTTTCCCATACAAAGCAAGCTACACCAGTAATCATTAACAGAGAGTGGGAGGGCAGACATATTATAAAGCATATCCTTTACTATGATATTGTCAAGGCTTCTTCTGTACTGATTTTTACTCTTTTTCACCCTTTGGGATATCAGCAGGGTTGCATCAATAGCAATCCTATGATGAAATGTAGCTTCATGCTTGATTTTTGTTACCTGAGCATGTAATGGACTTTATTTAAACATGTGAGTTTTCATACACTGCCAAACATAAACCAGTTCAGTACATAAATGTGTCCCATCTCTTTTCTTATTCCTTTTATCTTTTTGATTGTAGTCTATTTAGGAGTTACAGACACATCTTTGATAGGACCATAGCAACTGCTTTAAGCATTACATTGCTTTTGTGATAAGAGGGGTAGGACTTCCTGCCTTGAACTTTCTGCTTTGGTGTCTACAGTGTGGATGGTTCACTAAACCCCCTTTGAAATCTGTGTGTGAAATCTGTAAGGAGAAATAGGAACTATGAGAACAGCTATTCAGCTGGCTAGTTCTAGATATCTAAGTTAACCTGAGATAAATCAAAATCTGGAAGTGCCCTTTTTCTTTTCACCGAATACAGTGAGAGCTTATAAGGACCAGTTTAGATGTAAACATCTACATTTGGCCAGATGGAATCTGTCTGGCTCTCATTATTTCTATGTATTGTCCAGAAGGCATCTAATTTCAGATGTTAAGCAACTAACAATAGTAACAAATTCTTTACAGAGAATGTAGCAGCAACAGGCTCTTTTGGACACAATGATGTGTGCTGACACTGGTCACAGCTCTCTACACACAAAAAAATACTCAAGCCTGTATGAGTTCCTGGAAAGTCAAATGAGGTTTTCCTCTTTAAATATCCACTGATAAATGAAAACTCTGTGAGAAATAAAAATGCTTCTTTTCTTTTTCCTTTTCACTTACATACCACCACTTATCACATTTTTAATGGCTAAAAAAACCAGTTGCAACTGCTCTGGCAAAAAACTCTGTGTCATGAGCTATCTGGAAGGAAAGAGCATATGATCACACTGGCACACAAGCTCCAAAACTAGTCTGTGCAAACAGAGCAAAGAGCACTCCCCTTAGGACAGGATGATTTTTTTAGCACAAGTGGAGATGCAATCCCAGCCCCAGCTCCTTGCTTTCATGGAGCAGCCAGCATGCACCTGTACTCTCAAACCTCATCAACTACCCATGTCTATCTTGATTCATTTGCCTGATATGTGAATTCTTTTAAAATCTTTCCGAGACAATTTAAATCTTTCATCATCAAGACAGCTACTCCTTATTGGACTGAGCCACAGTGCAACTTCTTTGTCAAAATTGCTCTAACAATGAGGTTTTGTGCTGGGTGTCTTTGAGAGGTATTTGTTACTTGAGGCCATACAGTCTTTTACAGGCCAACATACGCTCTCATTGTTTTATGTGAAGAAAAAAGTTACGCAAGGCTGGGTTGGAAGCTCCTTGGAAGCAAATAGAGAACTATTGTGTAATAACAGATGTTATTGTATAGCATTTTTCAGCATTTACTCTAGACCAGAAAATAAGGACCCACTTTTAATGGGGGGTATTGCATTGACATGCCTACAAGTCAAGGCTGTTCTTTCTTCAAGTGCTTTTTAATTTAAAGAAAAATTATATCAAATATCTAACATGGACAACCCTGATAAAATCACTAATGGTAATCTAAAATATTGGCAGTCATTGAACGGCATAAATGGGGGTAACATATAGCTGCTAATAATTTCTGAAAGTTTTAGATTAAATGAAAATAACTTTAATTCTGTTGGCTGGCTTTGGCACTGGAATGCTGCACAGGGATAGCTGTGAAGAATAACATTCCCAGGACATAGCTACAGTGTCACTGATGAAGTGAAATGGCACATACTCTGGCAGTAGATGCAGAAGGATATTTGAAAGGAGGTAATATGTGTTTAGGGTTTTTTTAGATAAACACCCTGATTTTTTCCCCCCATTACTGAACACTGGACTCAGATTGCTTCTCAGTTGAACTGGTTTTACCACAAGCTACAAAGAAAACCATGAGTGCTACTGCTCAACTTGCGCTGAGGCAGAGGATAAACCTGTCTTCTGAGAACCTCACAGTGTCCTTGGAACACATGGCAAGGAGGAGAGGGTTGTTTAAATAAACTGAGACACAGTTTCAGCCTTTGTACTTTTATTTACCCACATTGTACTTTTTTTACCCACACATCCTTCCCTTGCTCTGTTTCCATTCGCATGAACTCAAATCTTAGGACATTTTTCAGAGCACCCAAAAAGAGCCCAGTGTGAGCTTAATTTTGATATATCTAAAGCAGAAGTCTCCACAAAACATGCCTAGTCTTACTTTTTGTTTCTACAGAAAACAGCTTGGCACTATCTACTTACTGTGAAACAGCAGTTATAGCTGAGCTGGAATGTTTTGTGGACGCGGCATTTGCCCATATTGATTATTTTAAAGCTTGTCGCTTCTGGTAGCACACCAATAACTTTAAATGTACTAATTTACCCTGCTTCTCAGCTTGCAATTAATCTTTTTCTGTCATGAATTCATTTACAGATATTTCATATAACTCTAAATTGCATTTCATTCTGTTCTGTAAGGTTTTTTTCCCATAACCAATATATGTCAGGCAGAATCAAAACAACTTGAATGTCAATACAAACTGGACCTTCTAGTTTCCATTCCCTCCCCTTCTGTAATTTTGATATAAATCTATCCTGGTTTACTTAAAAAAATTTCAGAAAAGTGTTCCAAACATCATTTTGTTTTCTATTTCAGACCAAAATTTTCCTCTTTTAAAAGTTATTGTCTTTCAGGTCCTGCTCCACTTTTATTTCTTCATCATTCCTTGACAACAAGATGTCACCTGCCTCCTCCACCTTCATGACAATCAGCTGAGGGGCTGGAAGCCTGTAACCAGTGTGGTGACCCACCCTCTCTGGCCCATGTTCCAACATCAGCTGATGTGGGAGCAAAACTGACAATAGTGCTTTAACCCCCAACCTGTTCTTTTTGTGTCCCCAACAATCCCCACCTACACCATCTGCCAGTCCAATTTTACCAAGAATAGCTTGAGGCTTTATTCTTGCTACTTTTGTGTGCGAGAAGCATCCACACATATCAGGACATATCAGGATCAAACAGCTCTTCAAACAGCTTCTCTTCCATAACACCCTCAAACAACATGATAATGGTTGGCCTAAAAGTCAAAAGTATTATTTTCATACTGCCAACAACAAACTAACTTCTTCCTATGTTTCAAGCTCTTCAGGTATGGGCCTATGTTTTACTATGTGTTTGTACAGCATTTAACACAATCTTGCTGACTGCCAGCCGTGGGTGGCAGTTCAAGCAGAGCTTGAAACACAGGAAGCAGAGCTTGAACAAGATGATCCAAGGAAAAAGAATATCATGTTACTTCTCCAGTTACATATGCTCTGTGGGACAGTTTCTCATTTCAGCCACCGCAGTGTAAATCTGGAATAATTCCACTGGAAAGCTGCTCTTCTGCACCAGAACATGGTGTATTGTATCTACTTTTTGCTGTTAAACACGAGGGATGACTTTTCCATTTATACATCATTTCTTTCAAGCTTTAGCATTATTTCAGGCTTTGCATGCTAGGATAGTTATGATTCATATGGCACCAAAATAAATCTCTTCCTCCTGCCTCTGCCTTTTTTTCTTATTCAACAGAGGGGAAGATGTGCTAATTAAGTCCTTTCTTTATTGAAGACAGATGCACATTTTCAGCAGTTTACTGGAAGTGTCATTTTTAAAAAAAAATATGAGAAACTACAAAAAAAATTATCACTTCAAATATGCCTGCAGGAAGAAGGGATACTTCTTATCTGCTATTCAGAGGTACTTCTGTAGTACCAATAGGCAATTGCTATTGGGTTTCACCTACCCCAGGCAGATCCTGCCCCCATGGGGCCCCTCTCAGTTTTACTTGTGTCTATCCCATGTCTAGGTACGTTCTTCCAAAGCTGTCAGCAAATATTGATAAGGGCTTGTGGCTGGCAGAAACAGCCTCTGGTTGTCCATTGGAGTGTGAAGCACTTTGGAGGTTTGGTTTTCAGAGCATGTGTAGCAGAAAGGAGGAGGGTGGATGTGGATGGCAACAAAAGTGTCAGCTGGCAGGGAGCTGGGCAGAAAGGACAAGGGAGTGGGCTGGGAGCAATGCAGAGATGTCTGATGGGGAGCGAGGAAAGTCCATGGTAGATGTGTTCCTTTGGAGCAGGAAAGGTATCTGGGGGTTTGGGATGAGAAGGAGAAAGTGGCAGAAGCTCAGGGCTGACAGGAAGCTTTGATTTAGAGGCAGAGATAGAGAAACTTGCCCTCTTCTCACTTCTCATTCCACAAGTTTTGTCTTTGCTAGTAGTAAACTGCCAACTAATATTATTAAAGAAATTTCATAAGACAGTAACAGTGCTCAGTTCTGACTGCAGAGCATACTTCAGAGCAGTATGTTGTATTAGAGGAAACTGTGTGTGAACTGCTGGGATTCTTCAGGTTGTCCTGACACTCTGAGAAGTCAGGTGCTAAAAGAGTTGACTTGAAACCATACAGTTCCCCAAATTATTCTTATTTAATAAACTAAATTAGTCAATCTTGATTTAAAAAAAAAATGAAAAAATAATCAGGAATAAGGGATAACATCACTGATTTTTTTGAAATTAATTTATTTCTAGACAGACAAATGTCTTCTAAAATGCCACTGATTAACTTAAGACAACAGAAGTAGGACCTTTTTTCCTCCCAAGATTTCAAGATACTCTGTCCAGTGGCCATGAAAGAAAGAGAGGAGTGTCATCTGGAAAAGAAAGGCACTTCGGTAATTCTATTTATTTTTTTCTGGTAACATCTGTTTGGCAAGTCAATTAAAAAATAACAACCAACCACTGTAATTCTTCTAAAAACAGAAGAGTAAATAATGTTTCATAGAAAACAACAAAATAATGACAACAGTTTCAATGTCGAATTAGAAATTGTAACTGTTTTGATGATATTCTAACACAGAGATTTTTAGAGTCAGAGAAAGCACTGAGACTGCCAACGAAGTACCACAAAGGGACTTCTGAAAACTTCAGGGATGTATGGGCACAAGAACAGGTTTGTGAATGTGTCTTGAATTTCTTGGTGCCAGTTATCTTCTCTGATCTGTGCAACTTTCCGCGTACAAACCACGCTGTGCAAGCATTTTAAATGTCCTGTGTAACTATAAAAGTTAAAGTTTAAACTGTGTCCTTTCCAAAAAGCATGTGGAAACTTAACAATCAGACAAAGTATTGGCTATGGCCAAATGTTAGAAAGAAGCTCCGAAGATCTATAAATAAGCAAAACCTGACGGATTAGCTGAGAGGAGCAAATGCATGTCTCTGCTGACTCAAATACTCACTCCTGCTACTAAATAGTGCTTTTATAAAGAAGCAATAAACTATATCCACTAACTGTCAATGTCTCTATTCTCAACTCTGTGTTATGAAGATCTCTATCTAGGAATAAACTTCCTCTAAGATAAAACAAGACTGTGAGCTTTGGAGACAATAGATAGATTGTCCCTGTAGCTGAAGAGACTAATCCTTAAGCGTTTTAAAGAATACAGTGTGTTCTTCACATTGTACCTAACACAATTACACTTTGTTAAAAATTGGCTCCTGGTAATATGGGGGATGGAGGAATAGGTACTGTTCTACCTTTTTTCTTTTCTTTCAAAAGACCAAGTGCCACATTTTGCCTCTGATTATCCTTTATTTTCTTCCCAAAGCTGGAAGTACATTGAGGGATATTTTCCATAAGGCTTTAGGAAGCTTACTACACAAATACGTTTTCATTAAATTAGTGACTCTGATACAGATAGCTGGTATTAGATTATTGCAGTTTACACAAACGAATGTAGACAATATAAATCTAAGCTGTACATCAAGAATATAAAAAGAAAAAACAAATCAAGTTACAATAACTATTTTTGCCAGTAATGCAGCTGGCAATACAGCTGTGACTTTGCAGAAAATAACTTTTATCTCCAGTCTTTTTATGTAGAGCAACAATTAAGTAAAATAAAACCATATGATATTACTGATGGGAAGGGGTTCTTTGAAATACTTTTACTTAAAAAAAAAAGAAAGAATATGAAAATGTGTCTTAATATGCTCAGGTTCCGCTAGATCAATGTCAAAAAGTAAAGGGGACAATACAGAAGTCTGAGACTGATAAAATGTAATTGGCTCTGTTCTGCCTGTGGCATGTGTAGAACTTACGCTGTTGCATAGTTAGAGCTACTTGTATACTGTGACATTTCTAACTGCTTCCAGCTCCAGGTTGGTCACACCCATAGTGCTTCCTGCCTGGGAGCTACCCTCCATGCAGCACAAAGGTCACACTGATCTGCTCTGTGCCATAAAGTCAGGATGGCCTGCAGCTCTGCTGATGCTGAGCTGCTTGTGGAAAGCAAACACCGTTGTCCTGGACACAGTGTCCTGAAACTTTTGGAGGGGAGGGTGCATTCAGCCTCTTTGAACCTCTCTCTGGAATCTGGAAGATACCTGTGCTCCAGCACAGGTGTTGATGGTCACTGTCAGACAAAAGCTTTCAGCTCTTCAACTATCTGAACACCATGGATGATATCCTTTGCATTGCCTAACTACAGCTTTTCCTGCCTGACACCTGTGTGTGCATCTGTACTAGACAGATGTGTAGATGCACAGCCCAGAACAGCAGGCAACGTGGCACAGACATGCCCCCACATCAGAAGGATGGCCTGGTGGAGCTTTCTATGAGGCTGTGCTGGAGTTTGCTGGGGTAGAGTTAATTTCCTTCATAGCAACTGGTATGGGGCTGTGTTTTGGTATCGTACTGGAAACAGTGCTGATAACACAGAGATGTATTCATTACTGCTGAGCAGGCCTCACATGGAGTTAAGGCCTTTTCTGCTCCTCACCCCACCCCACCAGTGAGGGTACACAAGGAGCTGGGAGGGGACACAGCTGGGACAGATGACCCCAACTGACCCATGGGATATCCCAGACCATATGGCGTCAAGTTCAGCATATAGAGCTGGGGGAAGAAGAAGGATGTGGGAGATGTTCCAAGTGATGGCATTTGTCTTTCCTAGTCACTATATCTCATGATGGAGCCCTGCTTTCCTGGGGATGGCTGAACACCTGCCTGCCCAGTGTTGAATGAATCCTTGTTTTGCTTTGTGTGTGTAGCTTTTGCTTTCCCTATTAGATTCAACCCACAAGTTTTCTCACTCTTATCCTTTTGATTCTCTCCAGTTTTCCACCATCGGGGAGTGAGCGAGTTGCTGTGTGGGGCTTGGGTTAAACCACTGTGGAGACACATCTAAGTCATGGTGAAGTGAACACCTCCAGTAGCCAAATTCAGTGGTGAATGTGAAGGGTGCCCCGCACTGGTAAATTCTTACACAAAGTGTTTTGCCTTCCATAAAGCAGAAAGCAGCAGAAAACAATGGCTGTCACTGTGAAGGAATTTTCTAAACTTTCTAATTTCTACACTTTCTAAGTTATAATTCCCATATGAGCAAAAATCTCAAAAAAAAGAAATGTCTTCTCCATTTTTATCCAAGCAATGGTTGCCTCTGCAACAGCAGTTTGCAATGCAACATATATCAATCAATTCAGCATTAGAGAACATTGATATCAGAAAGTTTTGAGAGCCTGTGCATTTGTGGAAGTGAGTTTGATATAGGTCCTGTACAGACAATAGCTTTTCAGAAACAAGGGGAGCTTGTGTCACAGCAAAAGTGTTATGACACCAGACGAGATTGAGCTATTTCTGTCCTCCAAAATGTTGTAACACAAATCAGTGTGAAGAGCAAGTGGAATAACTCTGCCTGTGTTGCGCAGCTGCTACAAAGCTGGCTGGCACACTGCAAGTATTTGCTCACATAACAGGTCTGTCAGATTGGAGCATATCATGTGGGTCTGAGACAATCATCGAAGGGCTTTGGTTCCTGTCAACTTGTGACTTACACAACTCTGTTCCCATATGTTTTGCATTATTTGAAAGCAAGCTGGATCCATTTTACTTCAGATGAATTCTAAAAGAGATAAACTTATAAATCTGAGAAAGAAAAATAATTCTGTATTTTGTCTTGCAAGACTGGCCTCCTGAGATGGGGAGAAAGGCATCTCCCCCAACAGGAGCAGTGCTAGCGTGCGCTAAATATTATATCCTGAAAGTCACTGTGGGATCTAAAGTAGTGGTGATGCAAAGTCACCCTCTTGGTCCAGTCTGGGAGTAGGGTTTTGTCTCATTTTAAGTTATGAGAAAATTGGTGGAGCAGCTCTTATTTTCTTTCTTTTCTGTGCTCAGCTTTGTCAAGACTCACCTAAGTTTTCAGCATATGGAAATATTCTGTTTTTCACCCCAACCAAAGCTTCATGACAAAGCAGGAAATGTGCAGGCCTCTCCAGAGCACAGAAAGCCAGCTTTCCGTAAAATATCCACTCGGATCTTAAATTAATGCGAAAAAACGTGTTTTCAGTGTTCTGTGAGGAAAATCTAAGCCCCAAAGTGCGTCACAATTTAAAATTGCACTGGGATTTTTGTGGGGATTTTTCTCTTCCAGAAGGGCTCTATAGCCAAGGAAACCAATAACATTTTGCTGGACTAAGTTTGTTTGTTTTGAACTGGGCTGACTCAAACAGTAAACTTCACAGCTTTGTTTTTTCTTAAATGTGTTGCACATCTTTTGCCAAATGTTCTTGCTGATAATCATAGCAGCGATCTCTCCTTGCAGTCTGCCAGGGCTGCAAATCTGTAGATGCTCAACCAAAGTATATGTTTAAGCATAAGAGAGCAAATCTGAAGCCGAAGTCCTCATCTATCAGAAGCAGGTGCCACTTGATCCCAAACATTCAGCTCCCACACCCCAGCCCGGCACGGCTGGGGCCTATGATGAGGTGATGCATTGCAGGTGAGGCCAATGGCAGCTGCCCTTACAGGACGGAAATGCAGGTATTGACCATCTTATTTAAAAAAAGACGAATGAAACCCTTAGGGCTGCAATTGAATATTTTCTTTTTCTATTTGGTGGAAAGGGAAAAGGCCACGAAGAGATCTTGTTAGTTTGCTTTTAGATTTACAATGAAGATTATTTCAGTATAGCTTGCTTAAACTACAAAGAGATGATTATTAGCTAGGAACTCTTAACTATAAAGGGAAAATTGCAACAGGACAAAAATACTGTTTGGTTCCAAGAAACATTATAAGATTTTGTATTATTTCACCCTGAATTTAGTGTTAAAATTTCAAATATTGAAATTGTTCCCCAAGGGAGAGGCTCCAACTAGCTGTGAGTCACTAATTGATCACTGTGATGTTCTGACACACTTTTTTGAAAAATAAATTGATATCTCTGAAACTCAGTGCTTCAGTTTGGTTTATTGAACAAAGAGGTATGCCTAGTATTCCAAACCAGTTTCACATCAACTGTACCACTCCCAGAACCCTATTGATCCATTCAAGCTTCTTTGCTTAAAAAAATCTGGTTTTAACATGTGGATCAGACTTTTAGACCACAGTATGTTTGCTGCAATGTATTATCAGTTTTATCAAAGGGAGACTGTAAACATTTAATTTAAATATGAATGTTTTGTGTCAGGCCAACAAACTAGTAATGCCAAAACTCAAGAAAGTCTGGGTTGGACAGACCTGAAGCAAAATTTTGAGCTTTGGCTTTCCTAGTGATTTTTTTTTTTCCTGTAACATTGAAATTTATTTATGGAAAAGTGAACAGTACACTAACAATAATGGTTCACAAGCTCTCATGTAAACCATGTGTATGAACTACCCAGGCACTGGATTTACTGTGTAAGACTGGTTATATCCCTCTGAAAATTGGAGATATATATTATATATATATATGTAATATAAATATATATATCAGGTCTTGTTATACTTTTTCTAATTATATAAGGTTAAGTCACATCACAGACAAAAAAGCCATGTGTGTCCTTATAAGAATACAAGGGAAGAGAAACAAGACCTTCTCATTGTTTTGAAATAAGAAACTCCACCAAAAATTTTGTTAGATAATTTATCATGTTGACATTACCATTTCTGAAATGTTTTATTTTTGCAAAAGACTTTTAAAACCAGTTTTTATCTCCCTCTTGGTAGCAAAAGGCACTCTGAAACTAGTGAATGTATGTTAGAAAATGTTTACTTGAACTTTCTAAAACAAACTGTTCATCTTGGGTGTAACAGAAATGCTCTCTTTTATATTACTGTTCCCACGTCACTCTACAGCAACTGGCCAACCAAAACACCTACTTACAAAGATGAACTATACCATTGCAAGCTCCTTGTCTACTCTGCCATTGAATTTAAGTCGATAAATTTGCATTTAGCTTATTATTTGTTCAATATGCCTTACTAATTTGGCAATATTTATTTTGGCACATAAAATAGAAGGCAGCTGCTTTAAATGTCCTGCTAAGTTCTTTGTTTTGTTTTGAGAGGTTTCTTTTTTCTTTCTCTGTCTCTTTTTTTTTTCCCCCCTTACCCTTTTCTTTTTCCTTCGTAAAAGGATCTAAGATATGAAAAAGCTCCAGTGTCGTGGACAGGGCTGAGTTTCCTGTTTATGAGTCACCATAAATATGAAAGGTGCTGGTTGACATTTCTCAGCTGAGGGATTCGACACAAGTCTGTGTTGAGAGCAAATCCCCAAGCAGGGTGGTCTTGGATTGACTTGTCGACCTTGTACATTGTTGAACGGAATCACTTTTAAAGAACAGTAGTTAAAGGAAAAGTCGGCTCCTCTAGCAGCTCTTCTTACTGTTACTCTGTTTAGAAAAGTGTGTTATTGCATCTTTGCTGCGCAGGAGTGATGGTTGAATCGTGGCTTTTAAAGAGAGAGCAATTAGCAATATATACTTGGATTTATTCTTGCAGAGACCTTAATTTCCCTCATTTCCTTGTGTTTTTACATTCGTTCTCAAAACTCAAGTAGCCGAAACATTGTGTAGCTGTTGCTAGTGGGCAACCAAGGTAAACAAAAGTAAAATTTTTTGTGCATTTTGTGGGCACACCTGCCTGGTGTGTCTCTCAGGCACACCACTGCTTTCATTACAGGGATTGCTTTAGCCTATTAATTGCAGGTGCAAAAGGGGAATGTAGATATGGTTAATGTCTGCTGAAAACACTGAGCTAGATAAAGGAGGTGTTGTAAAGAGCCTACATGGAGGTTTGCGCTAGGATGTGACTGAGTCATAAATCAAGTGTAAATAAAGGAATGTGTACTGGTAAGAGTGTCACTCAAACTGCCTGCTCTCCAGGCTGTACAAGATACAAATTGCTGTGGGTGGGAGTGAGTTTTCCATCTAAACTCTGGCATTTTTGGGTTTAGCTTTAAATAACCCTGGGGCCATTCCCTTTGTGGCAGCATGATGCTGCAACATGTCAGTAATTAAATCAGCAGCAGGTATTAAACATACAGGAATATACATGGGAAGACACACTGTGAGATACCTCCAGTAAGCTCTGAGCAACACTTCCTTAACATACATGTGGAAGGGAATGTTTCATTTCAGTGGCCGCAGCAGTAAGAAAAAGATACTTACAGGACTTACATATTACTTGATTTTATTCTACACGTTCAGGAAACAACAGGCAAGCATGTATTTTTGGTCCATAACATTTTGAAGGTGAGCAGCTCTCCAATAAGAATGTAGATTGAAAGCTAGAAAATAAAGAAGGTAGAATAGGGCGGAAGAGATTGAACTAAGTATCTGTGTAAAAGAAGGTGACAAAGGAAACAAACTGACAAGATTGTGAACAAAAATGGCTTGGAATAAAGACTGGCAATGGCTAGCAGCAGTCATAGTTAACTTTTCCAGTTCCAGAAAACTAAATTTATTGCCTTCTTTAAAATTTGATTAATTTACCGTATATATTTAAAATAAATTATTTATTTAAATTAAATTTCAAATACATATTCAGAACAAAGTTTAAAATTTATACTCTCAATATTCAAATTAATAATTAAAATTCAAGTATTATTAATATATTTATTATATGTTTATTGATGTAAGTATATTGATATTTTATATTCAGATTAAAAGTGAAAATGGAAATGTTGTACCAACATAGTCTAAGCTTTCTCCCGATCTTACCTTTCTTATCTACACTTGTCCATTAGATAAATTTACATTGCTGAGTGAGAAATAGAAAAAAATATCTAAAACCACTCTGGATGTTCGTTTGACATGGATTAAGAACATGGAAATATCATGATACTACCTCACTGCTGTTATAGTTCCATTCTACTGGGTGATACATGAACTGTGATCCAAACAGAATGCGTCTACCGTCATTCACAGGACAATTTTCTTGACAGTAAAATTATCTTTCTGGATAAATGTTCACAGAGTTGAGACACATGATTTCAATGCTTTCTGGAATGGGAGGGAGGAGACAAAATTTCTCACTTCCCTCCTTTTTATTTTTCCTAGTGTTCCCTAATAAGTAACTTTTCCTGTTCACTGTTACATATTTTTGTTTATGCTACCCTAAATAAAATTCTTTTTAAAATACTAAATATCCAGAATTCAGCAGCATCAAGGATTCTTTCCTCCTTTCATGTGATTGAAAACAAGTACTCAGTGAAATGGTGCCAGGGTCAAATAGCTTGACTGCCAACATCTGCCCATGTCAAGACAAAACATCCCAGGATACTTTCATATTTTGAAAGATGTAATCTGTTTTTCTTTCCCAGTTTGGCCAAAGTCTTTCTTTGATTTATAAAGCCTTAGTAAGTGGGTAATAGTTTTACACATATTCCTGCAATATATTCACAACACAGGAGAAAACATGCTATTCAAACCAACAAAAAACTTCCAAAAGTGCATAGTTGGCCTCACTCCATTTTGGGCATCCAAAATGCTGTTCACATTCCTACTCTCCACCATAAGATGAAGTATACATAATATTATACATAAGAGGAAAATCTGAAATGCAATTTATGTGGAAGCCCCTTGGTTTATGTAGGCACATTAAGACGAAAAAAGAATTCTCACCTTAATTATTCTGGGTTTCATACATTCTCTGACTATGTTCCTGTAGCTAATGTAAGGGGAATTTTAAAGGGAAATCATAATTAAATATTGCTGGCTTGTAACCTGAATGTAATAGTCTTCAGTTTCAAATATATGTTACCTAAAGATAACACATTTTGCTCACCAGTCACTTTAGTCCTCATAACGAAACACTATATTAAATAATTCCAGGTAAGAGAAGAGTCAAATTCCAGTCAAATCTAAAATATCCTGTCAATAAAACTAATTCCATATAATTTATTTGCATTCCATGTTTTATTGATCAGATTGTGGCTCCTGTGAAATAAAAGCAAAGCTTCCCACAACTGTGTAATATTTCCTGGCTTTAAGAGATTAGTTCATGTTTTTTACATTCTTATCAGCTGCTGAATTGAGAAGAAATACAATATGGATCAGATCCTGCAAATATTCCAGGGAAATTATTCAGAGTAGTTTCTGATAACACAACCCTAAAGAAACAGAAAATACATTTCTTTTGATGGTCTGACAATGACAACATGTAGCTCTGGATCCCTGCATGCTCTATTGATATGACCCATAAAAGGCCCATGGTTCCATCTCTTGTTTGTATTCTTCATTTTATTATCATTCTCTCTCTAAGGTCAGCGGTGCTGGTCTCCCAGAGACCATTAGCATGCTTTTGCTTATTTAATTCACTAACTGCTGAAGTGCATGCTGCTTTTAGTGGCACTCATACAACTCCAAGCACTGAAAGGTTTGGTTTCATGTACTTGAACTCAAGTGACACAAATATTTCAGTGGTGAATCAATACTGGGAAAGGATGGTCAGTAAGGTAGGGAGTGTTTATAGAAGATGTTTCATCACTACTAGTAAAACATGTCTTATTGTTAGTTCAGGAGGTGCTGGTATTTAGCTCTTTGAAGGAGGCTTCTGACAAGCCAACAACTCTCAGCCTGCTAGTAAAACAAAATTTAAAAAATTGCACAAGCTTAGAAATGTAGCTTTTTGCAAACTGTGTGCAGATTAACCATTTAGGAATTCTGATTTCCATAAAAAGAGACAAATTTTGCTCCCTCCCCATGAACAGCACTGACTATATGTAAATGTTTAACATAACTATATGTAAATGTTGAACAAAAAGTGCATTTGTCTATTTCATTTGACCTGATTAATAAATGAATACTTAATCTTTCCCTACAAAGGACATATTGTAACATTTCTAGGAGCACCTGGAAGTTTATGCTTGTCTCACAGGACAATCGTAGCTGGAACAGGAATAGCATTCCTGTTACCTGCTCCAAAACCAGGCTTCTACTGCTGCATTCATAATGAAACACCAGTAGCTGTTAAGGCAGCTCTGATTCAGAAATGGCACTTGAGGGAATTTGTTCAGCTCTACAATAGCCATTTCCCTGCCATGTAAAGAAATCCATATAAATTATTCCATAACAAAGACAGCTATCTGCTTTTTGCAGAACTTCTTCAACTTAAAATGAACTTTTATATTCCTTGAGAGAAGAGAGACAAAAAAGGGAAGCAATACTATAAAATATTTTGGTACTTTAACATTATACCTGGACTGCATAAATTAGACTGAGGCAAATGAAAAGCTATTTTTGATTTCCTGTTAACACCATGAGGAACTGAAGCCCTTGAAGCACGCTTGTGGCTAATCTTGGGTAATATAGCTGGCAGAGGGACCAAAAGAAGATTACAGTTATAAAAACACAAGGAGGCCTTTGCCAAGAAATGCAAACAAAAAGGAAATATTTTAAGAAAATAAACAAAGCTACTGAGTAAAACATACACAGAGAGGAAAAAGGGAACAAAAGAACATTTGAGTCTTGATGTCTTAACATTTTGTGGCAACATATGTGATAGTCCAGCCAGAGTGTGTGAAAGAATGTTACAGCTGTGTAAGCTATGAGATATCCACACACGCCTTGAGATCAGCAAGCCGTCAGGAAAGCCCACCTAGTTTGCCAGCTTTGCAGGTCTTCTCTGATTCTACTAAAAATAATAAGTTCCATCCAGTCCCATCCATGTGATTGCAAAAGCTACACAGCAAGTCAAGGGGCTGTTTGCAAAGGCAGCTTTAAATAGAAACCCCTATTCTTTTTCCAGGGTGCAATGGTTTATAGCAATTTCCTGAGGCTATAAAATATATATTTTGAAAGAAGACAGTCTTCTTCTGTTCCACCTAGACTGTGTTATTGTACATTATTGGGGCTATCTGCTACAGATCAGCAAGTGGCTGTTGGAGGAAGAAGGCTGCCACAAATATTTGGTCAATTGTACAGCAAGCCATGGCAGGTGAATGGTGTTATACAGTGCATTAAGGAAAGAATGAAATCAGCAAATATTATGGCACCCAAAAAATTAAATACGCTAGAGAATCCTCACACGCCAAATTCTCTGCTCATCTCTATGGTCTTCCAGACAACACCTGTATCATCAGAAGCTGCTCTGGAGTCCAGTCGCAGGTTGAACTCATTGCCTGGGCACTGCTTTGTGCTGTGGCTTCTATTCAGAGCAAGCCTTCTGCTCCCTTCTCCCAGGCTCACTCCAGCTTGGGCCCTGTGGACACAACAGTCTCCAGCTCACAGTCTCAGTCTTGGCTGCTGTAGGCTGGACCTGCCCAAGGGACAGAACAGCAACCACATCACTGTGGTGCAACACAAAGTTTGCATTTTTTGTCAAGAAACCCATGAAAAAAGCACCTGGCTTTAAAGAAAAATTAATCCAATTGAAGATCCAAGATCAGTATTTTAATCTTTCATTTCTCCAGGCTATAAAGCATAGCACATCAAGCCAGGGTGGAAGAATGAATGAAAACAGACTGGAATTAAAGACAAAATATTTCTGTAGCTGCTGTTTGCTTTAAAAATATGTGTATAAGTAATAACACAAAAGCTTCCTTTTAGCGTTTTACAAGAAGGTTTGGATTTTTTTGTGTATTTTGTCATTTTTGCAGCAATTTATTAAAATATTCCATTGTATCATACACTATTTCAGCTGGACTTTTTTAATACAGTAACTAATGTATGTTTTTAGTTCTTACTAGTTCTGAACTTTATAATTCTGTAAAATTATCTGCTCTCACTATCCAGGACAGGGTATCTTAGAGCTCTGATGTAGAAGACATCCTCTAGAGTTATCAAAAAACCCATGCTGAGGAAGTGCATTACCAAAATCTTTGTAGCATGGCCAAAGAAAAGGAGCCTGAGAGAAGAAAACCGACATTTTTTTTTCTTTTTTAAAATTCATGTCCTATCCTTTATTCTTGAACTCTTTCTAAACTCTAAATGAAGATTTGTGACATAACAGTAGCAGAAAATTGATTTCTGAAGAGGCACTGCCTATGTGAGAATAGATCAGCACTAGTGTGGTTTTAACTTTATGTGAAAATATCCTTAATATGGCTTCTCTTTTTTTTTTTTTAATTGACTGAATATCAAATTTTTAATACAGAATACTGCAATCAAACCTGGCAGATAGTTAGAAGAACTGAAAGGTGTGAAAGATCTGGGACTAGAAAGACCTATTTCTTTGTCATACTTTTTCCATATGATAGTCAAAGACATTTTTAACTATGTCAATTTAGTTGAATTTTTTCCACAAAAACCATTCATTTTAGACTAAATTAGTAATAAATTTACTATTATGCAAAGATGAAGTATGCAATATTTCTTCACTGTCAGAGAATGAAAGGCTAAGGCTGGATTTTCTGTTTTACTAGAGACTTCCCACTGAGGAATTGTTTTGCTCATGTTTTCTTTTTTCCTGTAAATTTAGAGTAACACTCATCCTCTGCCTCACAAGGAGGATAAAAATGACTAAAACACTAAACTTAGATGACAATGAGAAGCTTAAAAATTCATATTTCAGTTTAATTCCTTTTCATTTGTCATTAATTTGAATGTATGAGTTTTTTATATTTATGCTAGATAAATTCAGCTGCCTAAGCACAAACAACAAGTAGCACTTAAGATTTTCAAGCGTTTTCATAAGTACCCAATATACGTGACCTAGCCAAGGCTGGCAGACACCTTGTGGAGCTTACAGAGTATTTGAATGACAGCCTTGCAGGTTGTCACAGGGCATCTCACATGGTGTGGGATGCAGTCCCACTCTCCACAACCAATAAGGGACCCTCAAGCCCCTGACTCATCTACAAACTCTTCCACTGTGGCACCTCAGTCTCGAAGAGGATCTTGTCCTGGGTAACTTTGTGAGTCCTCTGAAAACTACTCCTATTACTGACAACAGGGTCTTTGTGCTTAAGCATATGAAGGCCTGGAGTTTTAAAACTTTAGGCTGCAGGAGATGAGATGGTCAAATCCATCCACATACATACATACATACAAACTGACCTTGCCCTGAAGTGGGCGCTGTCATAGATAAGTAGGCAGAATGTTGGAAAAGAGTTTGAATTAATGTGAGAGGTGTTAATTCACAAGTTCATGTATTTTACAGCCAGGAGGTATGATTATCAACATCCACCATAGTGATTTTAGATTATTTGCTGCTGTTGATGTTTGCAGCTACAGCAAACATACAAAGGGCAGTAGGATTATGTCAAATTTTACTAACAGCCAAGTATAATTATTTCAGCTGCGGCCCTACTTAAGACTTGCTGATATAATTTTATTTAGCATTGTGCATAACATAGACCCAAAAATTCAGTTCTTTTCCAGTTCATAATTTCTATTTTAGGCACAGTGTATTTTTTGAATAAGCTATTCTGAATTTATCAAATTTCTAAAAGGTAAGACAATTTATCATATCTTTATTTAAATTGTATCAGCTGAATGCCAAAAATGTCTGTTAACTTTCTGCTGTGAACTGGAGTTCAGTATAAAAATATTTGATAAGTTGTTCCCTAGTAAGCATCAAAATGTTTGGAAAGAGTTCACAGTCACAGCCCTCACTCCATTTTAATTGTTTCAGCTTTTTCAATGTCATTAAAAAGCATGCTTTCCAAACCTTGAATTTTTTTAACCCTATTTTTGTGACTTTTTCCAGCTGACAAGTCTTTAAGATCCTGGCACTAGGAACTTGGTTAATTTGGTTTTTACTCCTTTGAAAGCTTACCTATCACACCTGGCCTTAAGCTGCAATTTCAGAAGAAAATGAGTCTCCTTTAGATCTGGGGCTACATCTGCTCGTCCTGTATGGACATCACAGGTACACCAGGTATTTGTGGCTCAAAATACAGACACTAGGTTCCTCTTTTTTAGGTAATGGACCCAAGATCAAGAAATATTGAGAGCATTACATATATTGCCTGCAGCATTAGCATAATGTGCCACACCTGTATTACGTGTGTCGCATGTGTGAAAACAGCCTTTGTTTCCAGGCTACAGCTCAGCAAGGGCTTTGCTGGCTGCCTGTAATGACCAAAGGTTCTGCTCCAATAAGGCTCTTCTGAAACAGACTTTCATTTTTTTACAGCTGGGATTCTCACTCTGTTGTCTTGACAGCTCAGCTTCTTTAGGACAATGATCTTTGATCAAAGTCTGAGATCTGGAAGATTAAAGATCTATTACTTTGGTTTACCTACTTTTCTGCTAATATTCTTGGCACTCGAAGCTTTCATTGTCAACAAATACAGGATTTTTTCTTTCATATTTCTGTCTTGCTTCATTTCAAGACCACCATTTCTTGCACTGTCCTAAGTGGACAAGGAGAACAAATTATTGCCCAATTCTTTGAAGCACAATGGTACATATTTGAACACTGTTATCATGTCTCCCCTTCATCTTCTCTTCTCTAGACTAAACAAACCCTCTTCTCCCAATCTGTCCTCAGAGGTCACATTTTCGAGACCTCAGATCTCTGGGCTGGACACTGTCTAAAGGGTAAATGTTCTCCCTGATGTGTGGGTTTCTAAAACTCAGAAAAGCTTTAGAAATGGATTAACAGTGTGGAGTAAAGGGATTACAAGCCTTACACTGAACTTATCTTGTGTACTCTTTATATATGATTCTTGCCTTTTTTTCAGAAGACTATGACATCATGTTCCCAGCATCTCCTACAGGACATGGCCAAAACCAGACTGTAAAAGTATTTTGAGATGGAGTAAAATGCCAGCTGAGAATTTTTATTAGTATTTGGCACTAGTAGAGAGTTGAATCACATACAAGAACATGAGCACTTCTCCTAGTACTGGAACTGTATTTTCATGACATTCTGGTTTTCTATCAGACAAAATCCTCTTCAAGCAGAAAAAAAAAATAAAAAGCAGAAGCATTAGTAGGGTTCAGTAAGACTGAAAAAGCATTTTACATCACAACTATAATTAATGTAAGTAAAATGTCCTAAATATTAAGTAATTTTTTCCCTGAAAGTAATTTAATAAAATTTCCCCATACCAAAGATAAGTATATTTGCATTTTTCATATTATATGTCAAAAGGATTTTTGCTTTGTTATAGTACCATAGAATTTGACATGTAGAAAAAAGGAATATGTTCCTTTTTTATTTTATTAATTTTTAAAACACTTGATCTCTGAAGATATTTAGGTGATTGCAATAACTTTCATCTTGAATTAAATTAAGAAATAAGTTTACTTCTCAAATCTCAATATATTTCCTTAAAAATAAGGAAATTAAGGAAATTTGCACATGGAGAAAGGGAAATTCTGTGTGGAGCGAAAGGTGATTCATTCACCTACTCCATGTGTGTTCACTTGTTATTTGGAACATCTTCGCAGAACTGAAAAGCAACACTTCTACTGCATGTTTGTTGCAAACTTTTCTCTCTGACATGTATACTGAATTATTCCTTGTTCTTATTTAACTACAGATTACTTTAATCTATGCACATAGAATGAATACAAAGGAATTTGACTCAATACATCTTTCCACAACTATTTTAATGTGAAATGGCAAGCTTAGCCAGCACTCCTCATCGTTGTCCTTCAGACACTGATACATGTGGCTAACTATGTCCATATGAGTGGTCCCACTAACTTCAGACAGGACTTTCAGATGCTCTGAAGTCACTTAACTCAATCCTGCCCATCACTGGGAAGCATTATGGGTCTGACAGGGAGGACCGAGGAATGAACCTGCCGCACGCTGAACACGTCCTGGTCAAGAAGAAAGTGAGGGTTGTGTTTCTTGAGCTGTGTCTCAGACTCTCAGTCAGGGGTCACTGTTCTGGGTACAGGAATGCCAGAATCCAGCAGTCTGTATTAAAGTGCAGATAATTTACAAGACTAACGTAAACATGTGCTTTGCTTCGGCTTTTAGTCACTTAATGAACAGTTTGCCATTTTATAAGCAAGTATTTCTTGTTTCTTAATATTATATAGGATTTATAAAACCTGCTGCTTCCTCTGAATTTTTAGAAATGAAGTTACAGAAATGATGGTACATCTAGTCCCAGTTCAACAGCAGATACCTTAATTGAGGTGTATCTCTTGACATATTAAAGAGACTATTCCAGAAACAAATAAGATACTGTCTCTGGAGCAGAAAAGATGCTGGACTTTTGAGCTTCTATCCACTTATAAGTAATTATAAAGTAATTATTAATTGAAAGTATGAATGGATTACAAACCACCATTTCTCTAAGTAAATTTAAACAGTACCCTTGATCTCCATCAGTAAGTCTTTTTTTCTGTTAACTAGTAACACATTGAAACCAAACCTTTGACTGCCATCTGTTCAAATGGAAACATGTGGTAGTAGAGCTCTAATACTGTGCCCTTGGTAAAGATATACCTTGGAGATTTCTTTTGGAAAACTTCATCGTTAGCAAACAATTTGCGGGCAGTTAATTTGCTCCCTTGCTGGGCTTTGCATTCCCACGTGTGAAATGTGCTATTCTGATGGTGATGTTAAATTAAATGAATGTACACAGGATCATATTTACATAATATGGATTGTATTTACTCTGTGGGAAACTTGACTGTCCTGCAAAATATCATTATTGAACAGAACTGAGAGCATTTGAATTTATTTTTGTTGTTCTTGAGCTCTTCCTGTAGCATACAGTTGTAGAACGAAATGTCCTCTTCTTGCACCAGTCCAAGCCTTATTACATCGTAGAAATGAAAAACACCTTCAATATATGCAAACACACATGGAGCCACACACACTCATCTTGCAGTACAAATTCTCAGGGGGCTATGCAAACTGAAAAAGCATAATGTATTCACACCATAAACACATTTCCTTTGTTGTTGTGGTTTTTTTCTTTTTCCTAACAATCACAAAACAAACTATTTTGAGAACATCTTCAAAAAGTAATGCCAGATTGTGACACTTATGGTGAAAAGTGTTTCCTCAAGCAGTAAAGCTCTTCTCCTGTGAGTATGGCCATCACAATTTTACTAATTATCTTAGGAGTTGAATAGATAGAGCAATAAATATATTTTGTTATCAAAGGTTATGAGCAGTAAAAACTATTAATTTTGACATCACACAGCTTATTGACCATGTTTAACAAAAGAAAATGAAGACTTAACAATGAACACAAGCATTCTGCAAACACTGTTAAGTACTTGTTTTAATAGAAAAAATTTTGTTCTTCAAGCCCTGAGATTTATAAATTAGTTCAACAGATCACCTGATCATCACCAACTAGTAGTTCAAGAAATTATGAAAATATTTAAAATTGATTTTAAACTTCTGTGAGTTAAAGTCCACAAAATAAGTGCCACAACTATGTTTACAGCTCTCAAGTTCTTGCCTTCCCGAACTACTTTTTGTATATGAGGCAATGCAGCCTTTTCTTTTACGTCAAAAATTTGGGACCAGCCCTGCACCTGCGAAAACATCACCTACCTGCACCCCTGGATAAAGAACATTGCTAGCAGGGGAAACTGGGGGAAGGAGTATAACAAGAACAACCTGCAGTAATATTTCTTTTGCCACATCTTAATTCCATTTTCCAGCAATCAATAGCTTAAAGGCTTCCAGAAAAAATATGGTCTGTAGCTGCATTTCCAAATCTAATTCTTCCATGATTTTTAATAGTTTTTAAACCCCTCTACACTTTTTATTTATCTGTAATATTTATATGCAACGAGTTCCATGTTACAGGGAAAGTCTTTCTTTGGCAGCCTTTATTACAAGTTCATGATATGAAAGCAGGACACATTCTTATATGCCATCACTGTAACTTTCTGATAGAAAAGTCCCATGCATTATGTTTTCAGAAGAATATTAAGAAAGTCTCTCCCTTTTTTAATATTGCAGCTCTCTGAGGCAGCAGGATTTCTACCGTGCAGATTAGATGGGACTCGTTTCTTTAACTGGGTGCCAGACATGAGTGATGTAACCTAGAGAAAATTGTCCCTGCCCATGGCAGGAGGGTTGGAACTAAATGATCTTCAAGGTCCCTTCCAACCCCTTTCATTCTGTGATTTTATTATTACCTTGCCACTTCCTTGCTGATTCCTGCCCTCTCTCTGCTTGCCCATGCAGCTGTGCTTCCTTCCTGTTTGGCAGCTACACTCTCAAGCCATCTGAATGGAAATGTTTCTTGTTTTCTGTAAATCAGGAAGTGAAGAAGAAGTAAAGCACCATTGGGGTGCAACCTTACATCTGAAAGATAGCGTAATATTCACTGAAATGAAAATGTTACTGGGAACAAATTTTTCTTAATACAAAGGGTGTGGTTTGGGGAGAATATGCAGAGAATCTTTTTATGAATTCAAGTTTTCTTCATTAAAGCAATATCTCGATAAATACATAAAATGCATAGTCTTACAAAGAATTTAACTGAAAATTGCCTTTACTGAATGCCATTTCTGCAACTTTTGCACATAAGATTTCCTTGTTTTGATTTAAAGTGATATCCTTGACAAACAGAAATTTCCAGCAAAACTGTTGAAAAAGCCACACATTTCTCAAAGCTGAGCTGACCTAACATAATATTAGACTGAAGTTACATTTACATGACATGCTGTTTTGTTTGTTTTCAGTGGGGTTACCATCTTATAACAACATTTGGAAATGATAAAAGGATAAAGTGAGGACCCCCTGTCTGTTTATACTAACACTGTATATTCATAAAGAGGAACGAATCAGAGACTACAAATACCCTTAATTGTTTTATGGTTTTATTTATTTTTACTGCATTTTATGTATCCCAATGAGAAGCACTAGGTTATTAATCATGTAGTAAGCCATATTATGTATTAACAGAACTGTATGTAAAACGCTTTCCAGTTTGTTTGTCTGCCAAAGAGATTACTCTAAATCATCTATAAAAAACCTCCACTCATAGTATTTATTATAAATTGGCTAATATCACCAGTGTATTAAGTATTTATGGTATTTTCTAAAGACATTTGTCATCATAGAGAATATATAAAAAATAATAAAGATCTGAAATATTTCTAAGATCTCAAAATCCTGCAGTTCTGGCACTATACGTAGCACAATTTCTTAGCTGAAACTTAAATCAGCCTCTGGGGCTTTAAAAAATTATATTGGTATTATAACCTTTTTCAGGTGGAAAGGGGATCATAATGTATGTCAGAGACTCTATGCTGTCTTTGTGAGCAATATTCAGTTAGGAGAATAATCTTCACATGCTAAGAATAAAATTTAGTCTGAGAGAGAATTTACTGACAATCCTGTGTGCATGTGATGCAGATGTACTGGTGATAATTATACGTGTACTAGAAATGTGGGGGATTCAGGTAGACATGAGAATAGCACTTTTTAATTCATTAAGCTCAATATTCTGACATTGACCATATAGGAACTCACACTGATTTATCTGAGGCAATTAAATATAATTTAATAAATCATGAACTCATATATGAATAATATCTGTTCAGCATTACAGGCTGAACTGTATTATCTGGCAGAATAAGGCATTCTGTCTCAGAAAGCTGGTTTGCCATTAATCTATTGACCCAGAGCATCAGGCTTTGAGGTGCACAGCAATAACTGTTCTAGCAGTAAACAGGAAAACCATATAAGAGCTTTGATATAAAGTAGAGAAGGAGCAATACTGAAACCAGATGAAAACTCAGGGTTGTTTTTAGAAAATGTGAATGTAATCTCCCAAAATATTAAAACTGTTAGGATGAACAACCTTTCCCATACAAAAAACACTGTTGGATCTTTAACAACAAGATAGCTGGACTTCATTTCTTTGAAATGCTCTCCAGCTTTCACCAGGTGTTGGAATTGTTATTTCAAAAAGAAAGATGCTTTTTCACTTCTTGCACACTACCATCGTGGCCAATTGAAAGAAAGCAATCATCACTGATGCCTTAGGTTTTAACTTTTGTATTTTTCAAATCCTGTACTCCCTAGTGTGTAACTCTGAAGTTTCGTGTGGCCTGTTAGCTGCTGCTCTCTCATGCTGGTTAGACATAACAAACCTCTCTAGGTTTGCTCTTCAAGGACACCAGGACCCAAAACGCGTAAACTAAAGCCAAGAGAAGGGGGGGCAAACTTGGGGTAATTACATCATTAACTGAAGTTATAATTGGAGAATTAACCCTGATATGCAAATGAACCAAACTTATAAAAATGTGAAGAACCTGTGACCCAGTGTCCATCTTGGGTGTAGCCTTTTGACTGCCCAGGGTGTACCTTTGAAGGCATTTCAAATAAATATCTACTTTTTTCCTTTATTCTTGTCTAGTCTCTGTTTTTAGGTGGCCACCTCAAGGCATGATTACAAATTTATTTGCTCTGAGAAGAAAAGAATTCTGTGTTTCAGTGTAAAATGAAAAGTCACATTTTTATAGCTCTGACTCATTACAACGTTTGATCATTCAAATAGAGTAAAGGATCATTTACTGTATGACAGAGCCAATTCTTACTTCAGAGATATGGAATAAATTAATTCTTGTCTGCCTGGGTAATCAAGGCACCTGGGTAATCAAGGCATCTGTGATGTCCTTATCACTGCAACACTAGCAGTCATGTTTACTACTTTTGTAGGGTTCTTTTCCTAAACTTATTTAACTACAAAAACACTCTTATTTTGTCATCAAATTATGCATTTCAAGTATATCTTCAAATCATTAGATTTTGGTAGCATCAGAGATCAAGCAAAGTGAGCACTCATGGAAATTTAATTTTAGAATATTGTGTGTTAATCTCTGAATAGAAATATTAAAGGAATAAAACCAGATGAGATGGTTCCAATCAATTACAGCTTAGCATTACAAGAAAATGTGAACTTATATAGCGATGCTTCATGACAATTTAAGAAGAGAAAAATCTGTTTACTGACATCTCTGGAGCAAAAAAAAAAAGAAACTAAAATAATTTGAAAACTTTAGTTGTAGTCTATTTACTTAGCTTCAAAACAAACCATAAAGAACATAGAGCCATCTCTGACGTGTCACTTCACTTGTAAGAGAAAGTTTCTTATTAATTACTATGCACAATCTTCAGTTCTATAAATACCTTTTTTTTTTTTTCCTGAGGATTTTTGGCTCATTTGATGCACAAAGAAAGTCACCAACAGTTTGCCTACATCACTAATACTTTTTAACTTTGACTATGCCACAAAAGTATCATTTCATGTTCAGTTGGCTGGTTAAGTAATATACCCCAAGTCACAATGGAAATTAGAAGTCCTGACAAAAAAAAAAAAAAAAAAAATTTATGTTCTGAAATCCATTCCTTCATGAGTTCTTGCCGGGAAAGCACTGCATGCATGCCCGGGATTCTGCCCAGAGTCAGTGTGAAATACTGTTTCCACCACTGCTAACACCCACGTGGTTGCAATTGCAGTGGGCTGAGAGAAGAAGCTCTTCAAATAACAATAAAAACATCACCAAGCAACTGCTTTCCTACATCATTGGATGACTTCATCTTATTTTACTAATGTATGTCCATTTATGTTTGTTCTTTGTCCTTTGCACTCTATTGCACCAATATTGCTGGCGCTGGAGAATGCCTCAGGAATTGGTGGCATATGGAGCAGAGATCCTCAAGGAATCAGCTGGAGAGGAAGAGAGTTTCCCTGACAGACGTATGGTTGGGGGGTGGGAAGCAGAGCTCATTCCTTCAGGTACAGCACAGCGACACCTGGGCAGCATTACCTGCACCCTGCTGACAGGCAGAGCTAAGATGTGGTCACCTTTCCATGGGAAGTGGTGTCACCTCTGCTGGCTTGGCACAACCCTGACTCAAAGACTAGATGGTTTAGAAGAGTTATTAGATGATTTCACAGTGCCAGAGTTATATAAAAGTGTCGGTATTTTAACATATTTGAGCCAGCATCACAGACATTCTCAATCTATTTAAAGAAATGAGTCCTATGATTCTGATATTTTGGTTTCCTAATAGTTAAATTCC
Organism: Struthidea cinerea; assembly: GCA_013397865.1. Lineage (NCBI taxonomy): Eukaryota > Metazoa > Chordata > Aves > Passeriformes > Corcoracidae > Struthidea > Struthidea cinerea. Next base: position 1,235,934 of record VZTI01005431.1, on the reverse strand, counting down.
ATTGGAGCTGCTTCTGATTTGCAAGGGTGCATTAACAAAAGGAATCAGGCTAAAGCTGTGCTTCCCAATCTCTCTCACACATCTTTGTACCTTTAAAAATATTTGTATTTCTTAAAAAGAAATTCCACTGGATGTTGGAGGGAATAAAAAGTTTCCAAAACACATTATTCCCCCGGACTTATTTTGTTTCCGGCAAATGTAGAACAATGCTCAGAACTGAACTGGAATAGCAAGTGTCTTTTATTTGAAAAGAATGCTTACATTGTTATATGCAGTGTTGAGTCTGCATAATAGGAAATCATGAATTTTGAAACCCAGATCAGTAAAAAACTTGAGCATTTGCTTAAAATTAAACTTCAGCATGTGGTTAAGTGCTTTGATGAATCCTAGCACAAATAAAGATGCAGTCTGAGTAGGTAACCAGCAAGATCTGTAAGATTTTCAAGTTCTTATTCAGTGGGTCTAACCTGGTGTGTAGCAGCAGAAGGTTTCAGCTGCCTGGTAAAAGCTTGTTTAGAGATCTTTGATATTTTAATGGCCTACAGAGCTGTAGGCTTTTATCCATTTTATTCATTTCCTCAGTTTTCCTATCATGAATATCTTGTGTGAGCTTGAGGTAGTCATTGAGGGTCAACTATCAAATCTAAAAATATTTATAAAAATTCCTTAGCAAGCTGAACATCTTTAAAGATATTTTTAATATTATTTATGCGCTCTAAATATCTAGCCCAATATATTTAACTCTACCTCCTGGGTTAAAGTTATTGTGACACTTGTAAATATAACCTAAGTAATACTATCCCATTGATAATTTTGACCAAGTATCATTAACATCTTTAATCTCTACAGAATTTTCATGAGATTGGCCACAAGAATTTATTTAAAAATACAGAAATAGATGTGGCATAACTATCTAAATTAATAGTTAAAATAATTGTCACAATCATACCTTTGTGATAGCACTGTAACATTCAAAGTCCAATATTTAGAATTATTGAACATTTTAGCCTGAAAGGGATTTGAGGAGGCCAGTGGCACCTCATGCAAGAGATAGCTTCAACATAATAGTTTTCAAGTTCTTTTGGGCACCTGTTTGTTCTTGCTTCACTGTGGGATATATATTAGGGAATCATAGGACCAGAAAATGGTTTGGGTTGGATGGGACTTTAAAGATTATTTTGTTTCAACCCCCATGCCATGGGCAAGGATGCCAGTCACTACACCAGGCTGCTCAGAGCCCAATCCAGCCTTGCCTTGAACACTTCCAGGGATGGGTCATCCACAGCTTTTCTGGGCAACCTTTTCCAGTGCCTCATCACCCTCACAATAAAGAATTTCTTCCTTATATCTAAACTAAACCTGCCCTCTTTCAGTTTAAAATCTTTGCCCCTTGTCCTGTCACAATCTGCCCTTAGAAAAAATTCCCTCTCCCTCTGTTTTACATGTCCCCTTTCAGTACTGGCAGGTGCAATGAGGACTCCCTGGAGCCTTCTCCAGGCTGAACAGCCCCAGCTCTTCCAGCCTGTCTCCATGGGAGAGGTGCTCCAGCTCTCTGATCATCTTCGTTGTGCTCCTCTGGACTCACTCCAGCAGGTCCATGTCTCCCCTGTGCTGGGACCCCGGAGCTGGATGCAGCACTGCAAGTGGGGCGTCACAAGTGCGGAGCAGAGGGGCAGGATCCCCTCTCTCATGCTGCCCTCACTGCTGGGGACTCGGCCCAGGCTGAGGTATTGCTATAGTAGGGTTCTGGTCCTCAATATCTCGTCGGAGTAGGGGTGGCCGCATCACTGCTTCCTGCTTATGCACATTGTTCATCTTTTGTGAACTAGCCCTTGGTTACCTTGTTGCCCTTCCAACCCTGTGGTAATATTCCACAGCGTTGAGCCTTAGCACAGAAAATGGTGCCCTCCTTTTGCAGCACATAAACCTCAAATTGTATTCACATTATTTTCCTTGTTCTAATGCATTGCAAACTCACTGACAATGCTGCTCTCCGTGAGTCTGGCTCTCTTTGATTATTAGGTCGAACATAATTTTTCACGTGATGCCTTTGTATATTTTCCAAGATTAATCTTTTATTTTTCATTCTTCCTGTTCATCTTTCTAATATTTCTGCTGATCTGTTCCAAAACTTATTGAAGTCAGTGTGAACCTTGGATCCATGTCCAGGTCACTTTTTACTATCTGTCTTTCATCACCTTTTGCAACTCCACCCTCTTATTCATCATAGGGGAATTTCATTAAGGGGTGACTTACTTCTCCTAGATCATTGGAGAAAACATTAAATAAAACCAAACTGAATACAGACCCCTGAAGTACCTCACTAGGAAAAGTCCTTCCCACAAATCTATATTCTAATATTTTGTCTCCTGCTTTTGTTTATAGTCCTTCAGCCACTTTTCATTCCACAAGATAGTGCTCATGCCCCAAAAAATTTAAATTAATTCAGCATTTTCTATCAAATGGTTTCCACATCCTGAGCCAAACTCTTCCCCAGTTATTCATGCCCACACTTCTTGATGTCAGTGGGATTACACACAAGCAATATATGAAATAATCTGGTCTTTTGTCTCAGTTACAGATTTTGAGTTTTGTTTTACTGTAATCTGTAATTCAAAAATCAGTATATCTGTTCTCTGCATTTTCTGTGAGCATATTGCAAACTTTTATTGAAGTAGATAGAATAATCTGATTATGCCAAAATATTAAGAAAGTATTTTCTTAATCTCTAAAGTGTGGACTTAGTTTATGATTTAAAAAAATGAAGAAAATTTAATTCCTTTTTTACATACATGAATAATTATATATATACATATATACATTTATTAGAAACAAAAAATCTTCTCTTTCTACAATCTAAATAATTGTATGGCAGTAAACATTTTTGAAGCTGAATTATCTTTTGGAATAGTGATGCCTATATTCAAATTAATATTTGGAACTTTCTGAAGTACTGGAATGCAGCTGGGTTTTTTTCCCCAACTTCTTGTATGTGTTGGAACAACTTCATTGCCGTTATATGGATCTGACATACTGCAGAAGTTGCATCTTGAAATATTTTAAGTGACAATCTGGGAGAAATGGAATCTGAGTCAGAAATCTTAAAATTTATCATAAGATCAGCCAACACAATGCCTTTTTAATTAGCATCCTATCTGGATACTAAATAGTATCCACAATTAGTACTAATAAAACTTGTCTAAAACCAGATCTAGCTGAAATAGCTGAGGAGCCTGTTGGTAAAGTTCCTAGGTCACTGATTAAATCCAGTACAGATCAGTAACAGCTGAAAATTTTGTTTGGAACCAAACATGGAACATTTGGTTTATTCAGCTTAGTATCCAGTACAAGTGACAATATAATTAAATAAGACATATTCAAAACTGTTGTTACCCTTGGGAATATCTCAACAGAATACAAAGCTTGCAAGGGACTTTCCTGTGATCACAACAGAGAAGTCACAAGTTGCAAGATGAAAAATATTAGCAAATAATCTTGCCCAGCTGGAGTCTCCTCTTTCTCTGCTGTGTTCACCAACATACATCAGTTGAATTAGGTAAAGAAAATCATCATCCATGGGTCTTCAAAAGCACCCTCATCCTTAACTACATAAGGAAATTAGTCACTTATTTTATGCAAATATCTTAATTTAGAATCTTAAATTTGAGTGCAAATCATGTGCCTAATTTGGGGAAACTTAGTCAAATCTATAAAAGATTTTTAGGTGTGCCTATTCAGATGAACAACCCTGTCGCTGTGAGCGGCACTAACGGCGAGGAGTGGCACGGCAAGTTCAGAAGGGAAGCAGTTCTGATCTTTATTAATTAATTAATTCATCTTTTATAACAGGGTTCGCAAAGAGTGTGTTGAATGGCATAAGACAGTTGGGTGCTCAGCCATCCACCCCTTGAGGGGATTGGTCAAGCTCTAAGACACTTATTCCAAAATATCAGAATGCTAGAACCATAACAATCTTGCATAACAAACCCAGGTGCAAGATAAAGAATTAGTTTACAAAACCCATAGCAGTGTTTTTCATAGCTTCTGTGAGAACTGCAAAGTTCTCACACTGCAGAAAAGCTGAAAGATTTCTCTACCAAAGCTTTTCAGCATCCACACAACCCCATCTGCTTAATGAAATGTTTAGGTTCTGTGTTGAAAGTGTCTTTCTTTGAGGAAAGGCAAGCAGACCAGTTCATGAGTTTAGTATTCACCCATTCAGCATGGAAAAAACTGTGATTCTACTCAGCACAGCCTGAACAGCTGTATTTTATGCTAGAACCCCTTTCAACAAGTGACATAACAAAAACAGACAGAAGAAAAGCTTTCCTTTTTCCTAGATATCCTACCCATAAAGGTCCCCTTGTGCAAAAGGCAGGTAAGCAGCACCTCTGGCACCATCACCTCAACCTTCTCTTCAGTTTTTAGAGGCGCTCACAAATCTGTTGGGATGGCATCTAAATTTCCATGGAACTAAAATACAGGCTTGTTTTACATCTTCCCAGACTGGAGAACTTGCAGGATGACCAGGAAGTCATGATGTACCAAATTAATCCCTCATCGTCTTTTCTGAAGGAAATGGAAAAAAAAAAAAAGATGTGCGTTTGAGAAAGGAGAGAAAAATAAAAGAAAATAAAAAGAAGAAAAGGAAAGGGAAATTGAAAAGGAAAAGGAAAAGAAAAAGAGAAAAAGAGAAAAAGAGAAAGAGAAGAGAAAGAGAGAAAGAGAAAGAGAAAGAGAAAGAGAAAGAGAAAGAGAAAGAAAAAGAGAAAGAGAGAAAGAAAAAGAAAAAGAAAAAGAAAAAGAAAAAGAAAAAGAAAAAGAAAAAGAAAAAGAAAAAGAAAAAGAAAAAGAAAAAGAAAAAGAAAAAGAAAAAGAAAAAGAAAAAGAAAAAGAAAAAGAAAAAGAAAAAGAAAAAGAAAAAGAAAAAGAAAAAGAAAAAGAAAAAGAAAAAGAAAAAGAAAAAGAAAAAGAAAAAGAAAAAGAAAAAGAAAAAGAAAAAGAAAAAGAAAAAGAAAAAGAAAAAGAAAAAGAAAAAGAAAAAGAAAAAGAAAAAGAAAAAGAAAAAGAAAAAGAAAAAGAAAAAGAAAAAGAAAAAGAAAAAGAAAAAGAAAAAGAAAAAGAAAAAGAAAAAGAAAAAGAAAAAGAAAAAGAAAAAGAAAAAGAAAAAGAAAAAGAAAAAGAAAAAGAAAAAGAAAAAGAAAAAGAAAAAGAAAAAGAAAAAGAAAAAGAAAAAGAAAAAGAAAAAGAAAAAGAAAAAGAAAAAGAAAAAGAAAAAGAAAAAGAAAAAGAAAAAGAAAAAGAAAAAGAAAAAGAAAAAGAAAAAGAAAAAGAAAAAGAAAAAGAAAAAGAAAAAGAAAAAGAAAAAGAAAAAGAAAAAGAAAAAGAAAAAGAAAAAGGAAAAGAAAAAGAGCAACAAACTGCTCCCGGAGCAGGTATAAGATAAATATACCAAAGCCATAGACATGAAACAGACACTGATCAGGTATTCAGCAGGATGCCTGTTTAATGTCCACTTTGTACCTATTGCTTGTACAAATAGAAAGCAGTGGCTTCAGACATAGCCTTCACTTTACCTGCTCCGATATTGAACAGACCTACTTTGCTACAGGAGACAAGAAGCAGTGGAAGTACAGGTGCTGAGAAATAATAACCACAGGAAAAACCTGGACACACAAAATCAAACCAGTGAAACTTGGCTCTCACATCTAGGAAAAAATCAACCCAACCCTTTGTGTTCTACATCAGATGCAAGAATCCATTTATGTGCACATAGACACACAAAACCATGTGTGTGTGTGTGTGTGTGTATGTAGAGAAAAGGATAGGAAGAGGAATGCAGGTTACAGCTTATGTCATTTTACTAATCTTGTTGGATTTCAGTGCCAGTTTGATTGTTTATTACCCCTTTCTTTTCTTCACTGACATCTTCTTGATACTAATATTCTAACAATATGTCACCTTTATAACTAATAGCTTGAAATGAAATTTGAAAAGCTGCCTATATTATATTAGTTAATTGTCCGGTGATTGTGGAGAAAAGAAACCAGAACTATGTATTTCAAGTAATGCCCAACACATGGCAAACATCAAGTGAGGAATGCAAGGCCTATGCTAGTGAAGAATGCAATAAATATAGGCCAGATCATAAACACTGCTATAATAAGGCAATTGAAGAAGAAGATTTGGAAAGATATAATTGATTTCTGTACCTTTTCTTGTGCAGGTTCTGCAGGAAATAGATAAGCTCAAAACCATCACTTCCATGTGTAGTTTGACACAAGCTTTTTGAGCTCAATATTCTTGACTTTGAAAAAGGGAGTAATATTCTCTCCACAGCATGAGTTAATCTGAAAAACTCTGGCTTTTTTTATGCAGGAAATAAGAGTTAGATGTTTACAGTGCTACCTCTGGTCTTGAAAATCTGTTAACTTTGAAACGACCTGTTCTTCACATAATTTAAACATGGTAGTCCACATCTTATTTGCTTCTGCCATCAACCTTACTCACTAAGACTGTTGGAGTGAGTTAAGTGGGGATATCACAGTGACAATTTGCAGTTTTATATTTCTCAGTCCCAGGCTAATAATTTAACAGTGCTATCAAAGACAACTGGCATTGTGTGAGAATGAGAATTATACAACTTGGCCCTGGACTGTAAGAACTTCATGATAAAGTTTTCTTATCCTTTATTTCATTATATTTCAGTTTTCTTGAATGCCAATAACGAAATGTGAGTAAAACAGGTTTAAATCCTCTATCACTGGCCATAGGGAATATTATGCCAAAGCAGATGTTCACTCTTTGTACAGTGTTACTGATCAATAGAATTGGAAGGTATCACAGAGTGGATTTTATCTTGTTGAACATATGCTGCATTACTATGCTTCAAATTCCAGTTTTGCTTGGTGTATATTGTGACTGCTTTAATACACACCAAAAGAAAGCTTTATACTGAAAGGGATGTTGGACCTATCAGTCTGGTAACAAGGAGCTTTCTATCAACCTGGCAATATGAGCAATCCAGAGGTTCAGCTCTAGTACTCCCATACATTTTTACAGCAGAAATAATGTTCTTAGTCGTCTCCTGTCTTTGTCTTTTCCTGCCGTGGCTGGCTAGTTCGGGGGTGAGATTCCAAGCTAGCACAGCAAAATAGCAGATTTTAGACCACACTTTAAAAGCCGGCCAAGCTGTCTGTAATTTTTCCTTATCTGGCTGCTGGATCGCTCTCTAGGGTGAGACAGCAACATCCACGAGGATTTGGGTTAGACCCCCCGGGACCCCAGGAACAAAGGAAGGCGAGAACGGAGACGCTGGAGGAGCTGGAGATTTTTATTCGCTCGTCCCCGGCAGCAGTCTGGCTGGAGGCTGCTTGCTTCTCCCGGGTCTCGGGGACTGGGGGCGGGGCTTACAGCAACAGCCAATGGGGAGGGAAAGAACCCAGGGCCAGCCCAACACCCCTGGCACCGCAGGGGGGAAGGGAGAAACCAATACACATTTGTATAGAGATATCATAAAACCGAGGGGAAGGGGAACTGGGGTGAACCAATGCACATTTGTATAGAGATACCATAAACCGAGGGGGTTTTCCCAGGCGCAGGTCTGTCCCCCCACGCCCTAGGCTGGCAGGTTTGCCAGGACACCCCAACAGTCTCCACTAACCATTCCACAGTATAGTAGCTACTGACAAGCACTGAGCCCTTCCATGAAGGTCCTGGTATCTTTAACCCTGTCCACAGGAGTTGCTTGTATATTAGTCAGAGATTTCTAATTACAAGATTAGGATATTGGATAACTGGACTCTGCTTCAGCTTTCCACCTCCTAACTGATTCCCTGTATGTGCTATATGACTGTATTGTAAACTGTCTGTAATAAAACTTACACAGAATATACACATAGAGTGAGGGTTAATTTTAATCTTTCTAAAATGCTTTGAGATTCTCAGATGAAGAGCAGTCACAATACCTGGAAAATATCAAGCTTTTTCTATTCTTAAAATAAGCAGAGAAATAGACAAGATGTACAGCACACAGAAAGTACTGCCATTCTTATTTCTGGTTTTATATATGCAATCTTTTCCTCCCAGAAACAAATGTCCAGGATAGGTAACATCAGGGAGGTTCCACTGACCTGGTGTACTAGAGGTGAGATATACAAAGTTCATCATTCAGTGTGTTGTTGTGTGTATGCGACACTCACAGAAAAAGCAAAATAGCTGTGCACGTAGGTCAATGCTTTCATGTTATCTCTAGTTAAACACATAGAGCAGGTGAAAATACTCATTCAGTATGACACCTTCTGGCTCCCTTCAGTTCAGATGGGTACTCTTTTGCAAATATATCCCATTTTTGATCCAGTAAGAGGTGTTTTGAGCTCGCAGTATTTCAAGCTTTACCTAAGCTTGAAATCTTATGTCTCAAGCTTTTCCACCGACATCAAAGCAAAGCTCCTCTGACTTCTAAGCTGCAAGTTGAGCCCCAACCCTGCCTGTGGGAAGCATGGATGGACAGCAAACTTCTGTTCCCAGTGTTTAGCTTGTGTTCCCAAGACTTAAGGTTTTCACCAAAAGTCCAGGAAAGAAAGTGTTTCAGCAAGGGCTCATGTCACCTCTCATCAGCAGAGACTGGACCTTTAAGAGGGAACACAAGTCATCTCTTAGGCTGGGTTGAGATAGGTAGAAATATCTGTCTCTTGCCTTCAATAACAAATGGTTGAACAGAGTAAGGGCAGAATTTAGCAAGAAATTCAGACACCTTAATCTAACTCTCCCCATAGTCATGTATTGCATGGACAAGGTGCCTGAGCTCCCCGAGTGGTCAGTGAGGATGCAGTTAAAGAAGTCAAAGGAGCACAGGGTGATTCAGCTTCCTACAGGCTAGGGACAGACTCAGCTGCCTAAATACAAGTTTTGGTGCCTCTTGAAACACTGTAGGATACCTGACAGACCTAATATCACATCACATGACACCTGTTCTCCCTAGACTAGCATCTGGGTGGCAGCTAGTAAGGTGTCCACAAAAGCATCATGCTTTGGTATGCACATGTCTGAGTACATGGCTGAAGCAGATTAAATCAGTCTCAACTTTTATTTTTCAATGTTGGAAGAAAAAATTTAGAAGATGCTCCCAAGAATTGTTAATTGTATAAAATGCATAAGAAGTTTTAAATGACGGTGAAAACAGGCCCCATCCAACTCTTGTGGCTGCTGTGCCTTCTGGTACAGATGTTTTTGAGTTTCACTATGCCAAATAAATCCTGGCTATTATTCCATTGAATATTTAAGGAGTGAGACTCAACAGCAGGCCATTTCTGTTACGAACAATGACTGACTCAGCAAGGGGAAGTTTGAGCTGGATTTGCACAAAAAATAAAGTAATAGGCATGAGCTTTCAGAAAGCAGAGTTTCTAGAATGCCATTCCAGTTGTCTTAAAGCTTTGACACATAGATTGCACAAGTATATTTCCTGTTCCAGTTATTTAAAACTGTAATTTACACGTAATCATTCCACAGTTTGCCATTAAAAAAAATTATGCAGACAACTAACAGTACCATCCTATTCAGCAGCATGGATAATAATTTCTGGCCATACATACCTAATATATAATTAAAAGTTTTTTCATGATGACAATCCACAGTGAAAAGAAATTGAATATATAATGCTTAGTTTCTCTGAAATGCTGTATTTCAGGATTTTTCCCCATCATTCACTGACACATGTGGAACATGTGAGTTTATAGTCTCCCTGCCAAAAAGTTGTCCTATGGTCTCTTTAGCCTTAAGCATATTTAATCCTGGTTCCAAAACCTACTGAGGTCCTGATCTCCATTGTATTAACTTTTCTCCAGATTCTGGTTATCACTGGCAGCAAAGTGCAGAGAAAAAATACTCTGACTTGAATACATTAGCACAATGTCTGACTACTGTGGAATCACACTGAAATCTGGTCAGAAAATAAGAAAGGGTAGAGGAAAGTCACTCAAAGCTGCAATTGTAGCACATACAGAAGAACACATAACCTCAGCACCAGTGCTTGTTTTCAGAAAAATATGGAAGCCTCGTACTCCACCTCTTGCAGTCAGTAGAGCTGTTTAAGAAAGGCCCAAAGTTCATCTGCTCAGTTAAATTTTCTCAGTCCTTTGGGCTATGCACATTTCCTGGTGAGCTCATGAACTCTAGTCATCAGAATACACTGCACCTCACTAAAGTTACCACTTATGCATACTTTTAGATTTTGGATTTGCAGCATTTACTCTCATGGCATGAGTGACAAAATAATATGGTTTTTGGACAAATTTTGATAACAAGTGGGCTAAGTTTGACTAAAAGAACTGAGAAATAAGTTGCTCTGAAACTCAGTCAGATATTCTGTGATGGGAGGTCAGTAACTCTGCAGACTCAGCTTTGTTGAGGGAGAAAACATCTATCTAAGACAAATTCAACTCCTATAGGTTTCTCTGGGAAAAAGCTACTTTTCCACTTGCTTTCATTCTGAAGATGTTGCTTTCAGACCAAGAGGTTTTAATGCAAGTTGAAACTATGGGAACATATAAGGAGCAAAAAAAAAATACATTTAATCTCTTGGCGGGGGAGTCTATCCTAATTAGTTATGTCTGCTCTGATGTCTGGCTACCAGCTGACAGACCTGACAGCTGATCTCTCTGAACCAACCCAAATTGGAAAAAGATTTGGGTTAGGGTCACTTTTTGAATGGGCAAAGGTTGGGGCTGCTTGTTATTTGAACTGAACTAGTTCGTTCATCTCTGGTTACCCATGTGTCAATACAATAGATTCTCTCAACATACCATGCCATGGGCTAGAAACTCTCTGTTTTGTTTCTACCTGCACATTTTCCTGGGCTGCTGCCAGGAGATGAAGACAATACATCCTGGGACAAGAGGAAGTTCTGGACATTTCTGGAAGATCTCCAGAAGGCACTACAAGTACAGCCACCTAGGATGTGAAATCTTCAAGCTTTGTGCACTTCAGGTCAGAGCTCAGGTCAGAAGCTCATTTAAGTGCCTATGAACAGCAGAGTCTATATGAAGACTGGGGATTTTTACACTTCAGACTTTCTGTCACTATTTACCTTTTAGGATGTACCAGAAAGACTCACAATAGAGACTTATATAAAATGCTACCAAATCAGTAGAAATTCTTCTATCAATTTCAAAAGAAACTGGTTTAATTTTTCATCACCTAGGTCCAGGATAAAAAAACCTCAAAACACTAGACAACTGCACAATCAGCAATCATTTCTAATGGAAACAGCCTGTTTTGCTTATCTTACCTCGATCTCTAAATTTTTAGACTCGAAAAAGTCAGCCTTGTATCTTCGTTATTATTCTTGCATAGCGACTTCTGAAAAAAAAAAAAGCTGCACAATTCATAAACGAGAAGAAACATCATATCTGAGAGCCAACCTACATAAATCATTATAGAAAATTCTGCATTGGATATAGAGCTCACAAGTCACCAGCTCTACACCTAAAGGCACTGAAGTAATGGTAAGAATCTGAAATTATAATCTCCTTTAAATTAGTATTGTATTGCCAAGATAGAGTGGGACTTCATTTCGAAGATAAGCATGTTGCCATCATCGTCTCACTACCATTAACATGAGCACAGGTAGTTTCTCTAAATAATAGACATTTTTTCACTACTTTTTCTTCCTGCTTCAAAGACTGAGGTGTGGGAATAGTTGCATTACAGATGATAGCAAAACAGGGTACATCTATTAAGTAAATAAATTAAACAGCGTCTACTATTGGCCCTTCCATAAGCAGTTCCTGGGCACTGTTTGGAAGTACCCATTGGGTGCATGGGCCAGGGATTCCCCAGAGGCAGTGTGGTTATGGTCCTCTGAATCCTCTGCAGACTTTGATACCTCTTTGTGCCACTGACCTCAAAGCCAGAGAACAGCCTGTATAAAACTTGTATCGATGCAGCCAGAGAGTCCTGGGAAGTGCCTCCAAGAGCTGTAAGTGCTCTGTAGTACTATTAGGAACAAAAGACAGAAGAAAATAATATTTCAGGATTCATATCACATGAAAAGAGCAGATTTTTTTCCAGCAAAGCATTTCCATTTTTACATTGACTGACTCATTCTCCTGAGGTCATAAAATAGACAAAACATAAACAGGAAGTACAAAGCTGTGTATTATATATGGCATATTTAAAGCCTAGAAAGGATCCTTCATTTAAGATTTTTCCCTTTTCACAGATGGATGGCTGGGTGGTATTGTTTTGCTACCTTCCCTTAGCTCTTCACATCTGTCCTCTGACATACTTTCCAAAACTTCCCTCCCCTGACCCAGTCCCCTTGCCGTATCCCACAGCACATGTGTAGGATGTGCATAAACTTGGCCATTATTTATAAAATCTTGTCCACACACTTTAATAGAATTATGACCCTTTACACTGCTGATTATTTACCATACAGTACATAAGCTTATTATCTTCTTGTGTTGTTGAGGAAGGTAACAGGGGTCACCAATATAAATTCTGAGCATGTAGACTCTGGATTTTCATCTGGCAAACATTACAAACTTCTCCCTTCATTATTATTTTCTATCTTTTTTTATGGTTTTGGAGCACTGCTCACTAGTTCCACTGATTATAAATTACAGGATGGGGAGAGATCTAATGAAAATATGCACCTTTAAGTGGCCCAGAATTTTATGTCTGTGAGAAAACACATATTTTTCATCGCTAGCAGATGCAGCTCAAACCACAGCCAAACGACTGCTCATAGCACACAGATATACACCTATATTACACACATTGCATGTACATGTGAACACATAACCTGTATTATCACAATTATTCAGCTTTCACTTTATCATCATAAAAAAACAACTGATGAACAGTCCAGAAGTTGCAAGGAGAAATGGCCATAACAACAAAATGGGTCAAAATAATGAATGACAGTTGCAGAACTCTTTCTCTTTGTGCCAGAACTGAAGGCAGCACTATCAGCATACTCATGCTGAAGTTAGTGTACTTCAGCTGCTGGAGATGGTACTGAAAAGACTATCAACTTATGGTTTTAATTGGAAACTAATATTCAGGTTCTATATTTGGATGCCACTTCACAGCTAAATGCTTCAATTTCCACATATTAAAAATGGGGAATAATGATATTGACCTTGTAGAGCACTTTGAAATCCAAGGCAAAAAAAAACTTCAAGAAAAGCTGGCATTATTTTTATTTTTCCATTACCATCTGTGGAGGTGAAAAAAGAAAGTTGATAAAACAGACACAAAGAAGATATGTTTTGACAACTTCATATAGACTCAGATTATCTGAGTGGAGGGTGATATTTGCATGAGACCTTCACCAGTTTTCAAGAACAAAGACAACAAAAACTAAAAACCAAGAGTTTGTACTGCACACCACTAGCCTTTTTTAGGTCTGACTTGAAAGGGATTGTAGACCAGTTAACATTCTATTTTTGTTTGGTAGTTTGATCCAGCTGTTGCAGACATGTAGCTAGAATTTGGCTTCTGGAGTCCTCCTCCATGCATGTCAAGATTTGAGACCTGGTTTTCCTGTTTTAAATTGGGCAGCCATCCTGGAAACCATAATAAAATGCAGCTCTGTTGACAGACTTCCTCATGGAAAGTTGAACAAAATGCTACAGAAATTGCTATATGCAGAGATGTGGTAACAGCTTTTGGTGTCTCCTAAAAATCCCTGAATGTTTTCTCTTTTCTACCTGCTGTATTCCTTTCAGTTCTCTGCTATATTTTATAAGCTCACTTTTATGTCACAGTTCACATCAAAAAGTAACCACTTTGTCCAAGTTAGTTGTCAAGATCCCCTTTATCATAAAAAATCAGTGACAGGCACATCTAGAAGACAGTGTGGATCTGTGTTGTATAAATCTTTGGATGGGTTAAACCTTTTTTCTTTCCATTGCCTCATGAGGATGCCCAAAAGAAAAGCTCAAACTAGATGCCTCTGTGTTTGATGGCTAAACTTAGGTGAGAAATATCCCACTCCTGGTTGTACAAAATAACATCAAGATCCTCACAGAAAACAGAGAAAAACAAGGTCCTGGCCCCCCACCTGGAAGCTCAAATCAAAGTGATAGGCATACCAGAGAAGTGAGGGTATACCAGCAAAGGCAAAAGTTATGGAAATAGCAGTACACAATTACTCATTTTAGGAATCCATCTGGTTAGGTGTGTTGTTTCATTTAAATGATGTGTAAACGCATTTACTTAATGGCCCTCATTTATACATTTATACATGTCATGTGAGCACTGCAACACACACGGTTTTAATTTGAAAACCTAAGGCACAAGTAGCAGACCTCACCTTTGCTGGATGCCGTCGGGTGTCAAAATCGAAAAGTTCAGCTTGTGCCCCTTCCAAGGTAATATAATACACACGCATCTGTGCACCCTGAGGTCTGCACACAGCTGCACAATGTTTTATGAGATGTTGCAGTGGCTTCTGCTAGACTTCCTGACGTAAAACTACAAACAATCAAACCCTCCTTCCCCCACATCCCATTCTCTCAATCAAATGCCTGAGAAAGGAGATTTTTTAAGCCAACTATGTTCTTTAAGCACTTTTGCTCTCCGGAGCAGAAGTTACCTCCTATTTACAGGAGAGCGTGATCTTGGGTATTTCAACTTCGAGCAGAAGGAAGCCAAACTTCTTAGCTTTGGTTCAAAACAAAAGTTTCTCTCAAACAAGTCTAAATCAACCTTGGAAGGCAGAAATGAGTATGCTCCACTGAGCAGAAAAGCATGAGCTGACATTTAGAAATTGCTCACTGGTCTCCCAGCCACCCAAGAGAGAAATGATTCTGCATTAATAGAAGAAAAATGCAACCCTGAAAATTGATATCGGTGTATTTACTACAGGATATGTGCAACAGAATACAGTGCCCTGCCACTTTCCTTTTTTTATATTCTAACTTTTCCACTCAGCTTGTATAATTCTTTAAACAGTTCCAGATCAATAAAATAGAATACCACTTTTTTTTTCAATTTGATAAACCAAAACGTTTCCTAATTGACGCCAGTTCTGGAGAATGAATTGTTTTGGTTTTTGATTTAAAGACTTAATGTTGAGATTTTCAGAGTGAAAGGTTTTTATTCAAAATTACATTTCCTTTTCATAAATGGCTTTATTTTTACTTTTAAAAAAGGTATGAGCAGAATATTAGATTAAGTTAGCTCCATGTAACTTTGCAGTTAACAAAAAAAAAGAAAATATCTCTAATCAAGTAAGCATAAATTGACTTCAAATTCCTTACTTTTTTAAACGATCAAAAAATGAAAAAAAATCAGGAAATATCTCAGCTACCTCAGCTACCAGAAACCTGACCCCAGATAAAGTGTAGGATACACCTTGAGTGCAAAGATATTTTAGCATTTATTTTCCTTTTTTCCGGTAAATGAATATGAGGTTATCAGTACAATATTTTCAAATTGAAGAGCAGGATGCAATAGAAATTAAACTAGTCACCATCAGGACTCCTCTGAGCCACCCTTCAGATGAACATGTCCACACTGACTTCAAAAATAATGTAGTAATACAATGTTTATTGTACTTGTTATTGTGTAAGAAACCAATAAGGGACTCCTGCTATCAGAGTCACAGTTTCAGTGATTAGACATTAGATGCACGAAATGATCAGTCTTTCAGCCATTTCACAGTGCCATGGACTCTCAGTGTTAGTCTGGGATTTCCAAAAAACCTCGGACAGAAAGTATGCAAATTCTAAGACAGTTGAGTGGGAACTGAATGCCGAATTCCACCAGTCTCCCCTGAAAACTCAGGCCTTGGTGCTCTTATACAGTCATGTGTATTTTCACTCAGCAGTATCCCCAACAATAAACTTCTAGGTGGAAATCCTTCACTGGTGGCCCTTCTGGGAAATGACAGGGAAAAGAAAAAGTTCTGTGAATGACACATGCCCCAGTACAACTTCACTGAGCACAGTTCCTGTACAAAACTTGAAGCACAAAGTCATGGTGGCGTCCTGCTCTACAAATGTTCAACAGCCTGGCTCTAAGGGATATACGATCACTCTTTTCAAGTGTTACCCTGGAAACAATTTGCCTCTTGGCAGACATTGCATACTTATACAGGAAACTAAATTTAAATCCTTAGGCATAACATCTTGGTCATGCCTGCCCTTTTGTTTGAACTCCTTTAATAAAACTCTTGCCCTCACACTTGGCTGTACTAAATCCAAATATGATCTTTGCTTCCTCCTCATTATTAGTTCAGAGGGAACACTCTAGTAGTTGTATGCAGGGTTATCCATTACCTAAAAGGAAAATGTGCCAACTTGGAGCTCAGTTCATTGACTTACATGATGTTTACCCAAGGATTTTCATGCAAGTGGCTTATAATGGCCATGTAATTTGCCTCTTCTGAACAACTGTACAGAACTGGTATTCATCATCAACTCAGACTTTTCAGCATACAACAGGTGAGTCAGTTCATAGGTGAATTGGGAATAAACAACGGAACAAGGTGGAACATTTTAAAAAAGAGAGCTAGGCAAGCAGTGCAATCAATCAAAAATATGATTCTTAAATGAGTAGTTTCAGAGAGGGGTGACGACAAATGAATGGAAATGTTATGTACATGACTTAGACTCATACCTGGCTGAAGGTATAGAGTGCAACTGGAAATTTTGGAAAGAAATATCCGCCAACCTGGCCAGCAAGAGCAGCACTTTCTAAACAGATGAGAGACGAAGGCAGCTCTCCACCTTCGCTCACACACATGGGCACACCCAAACAGGACAGGGGAGTGGAAAGCATCTTGTCATTCTACAGTACACGTAGGCTTGAACTCACACTGCCTATTCTAACAATCACCCTTTCTCAAACACAGTGACAGTGGTGGTGCACAGCTCAGGAGCCCACGTTGCCCTTTAGTGAGGGCAAACTGCCAAAATGTGACTCCAAATGAGCATGCTCAACATCTCAGAGCCCTACTGGAAAAGCTGAGACCTCCCACATTAATAAGGGGGTTTTGGGGATTTTTTCTTGCCTCTTGTCATTTTCTTTTTTTCTTTTTTTAAATTGATCTTGAAGCAATCCCAGTAGACCTGGAAGAACACGCAAAGGGAGACTAAATTGGATCCAAATCTCAAAAGGATGAAATAAGGATTTAACAATACCTCTCAGACTTAACTCCACTGATGAGGTAGGTGCTGGCAGGGGACTGTGAGGAATTATGCAGAGTGTTGCCTCCTGCTTTTTTTTCTTCATGAAATAGCCTGTAAGGCAGAGAGTGCCTGAGACATGAGCAATGTTTTTGTTGGGAATGGATGAGTTTTAGCAGTGGGGGGAAAAACAATTTTCAAAATTTACTTTTCACCACCATGCAACACCTTGAAAATATTTTGGCAAAAAAAAACAGGTGTTGCGCATTTCCAGGATTCTATCAGAGGCTCAGTTTCTTTGGCTGGTAGAATAGAAAATGCTACCAGCATGTTGGAGGAAACAAGAACAGCTCTAGTCAAACTGTTCAACACAGTAACCAGGAAAAAGAGAGTGCATGTGAGCTTCTCTGTGTCTCATCTACAGTATCATTAGGCATGAATTAAGGAAAGTTAACCTTTTTTTTTTTTTTTTCCCTGAAAAATTCATCACAAATTAGGGCTGTGCTGTGCTTTTTCAGAGACATGCCAGGAAGCAGTTGCTGTATATCAGTATTTAATGCAAGTAAATGGGACATACAAAGGATGAAAGAAAAAAATTCCACAGTCATTTTACATGTCATGATCAGGAAAATGATGTGTTGCAGAAATTCTCACAAAAAGGTTGTGATAATAAGGAACTGCATGCAGAGCTCTCAAGTCTCATTCTAAAGCTACAAATGGAAGCATTTTCTTCTCAGAGGCATGCTCTGACTTCCTCATGCATGTACAAGGTACTACTCCACTGATGGCAAATGAATTATTTTTGCTGAATGATGCAGGTAAAAATAAAAGTCAAAGCTGGCCAAAAGCGTAGTCACAGAACCAGATTCACCAATGTGGTGCAGTGGTTTTATGTTACCCCAGTGATACAAGACAGCTATAAAACTAGATTAACTAATTTAAGGCTGCTGTGTGTCACCAGAAAAGCACAGAGCAGCTGGAACGTATATGGGAAATCTATATTGCAGTGTTTTACCATTCCTACCTTCTCACTTTTCTGACTTTCTCATCAAAGATTAGTACCAATTCCAGATGCAGTGAAAAATACATGGAAAATAAATACTGGAAGAAAGAAAACCCAAGAATTTAACAGCAGTACCTCAAACAGGTCATAATTTCTGTTTCTTAAGTTAGTATGCAAGCAAATTTTCACTAATGTGGTTTTTAAACTCACTATAACCATGTTTCTTTGTAGGAAGAGACAGAAATATTGAGTTGGCTTTTATTAGCACCACACGATGCTCCAAAACTCTGAAACCAAGAGCTTTTGAGAAGAAATGCATGAGGTCTAGAGTAGGCTGAGAGCTTGTTAACTTAACTTATTGAAACAATTTCCAAAGGTTTCACATCTGCCATCTCTCATGTATCAGACTCAGGCAATTTCATTGTGCACAATTATCACTGTATGAAAATCATATAGATCTGTAAAACAGTTGGAAAACAGTTTCTTGCTGCCTAAGTATAGTCTAAATGACATGCAGTGGAATGGAACTAAATTTTCTTAAATGTAAAATTTCAAAAATTACAAATAAAGTGAGAAAACATATGCAACCTTTCAAAAATTTCTTTCCCCTCTGCAGACCAATAAAATATTTCAAATTTCAATTTCAAAAACGTGGGAAAAAAAATCGTAGAAGTCTGTATCTGAGGTTGCTTTCCCATATCAATTTGTGTAATACTGTATTAAGGCTTTAGACTGAAATCTGAAACAGTTGCAAAAGGGCAGAAGAAAATTCCTTAGAAAAACTTAAATGAGTTAGAATTTCCTAGCAGTGAGAATGATTAAATATTGGAATGACTTACTCACACTGGCCTATCTGTAAGAAAAGACAGGAGATGGCTCACAGCCTGTGTGCAAAGGGGGAAGAAGATCTGGCTGAACATTGTGGAATGTGTCTTCCTGGCATGGGAATCTCAGAATCTGAAGACCTCTGTTCATCCCTTACCTTTTGTGCCCTGAACATTGCTGCAATGTTTGCTACTCCTTAATTATGTGGCAGAACATACCTTCAGGGAATTTGAGGCTTATAATAAATGAGGGGAAGTCAGGGAAAAACTGAGTAGCAGAGATTCAGTTCAGAGGGAACCGGGTAAACTTGAGGACAGGGCCAACTTCCAGGAGAAAACTCCTGAAATAGAGCGAAGAGAAGTGCAAAGTCCTGCACCCAAGACAGGAGAGTCTGGGCTTTAGCACAGACTGGGAACTGTCTCAGTAGTAGACCGGGTGGGAAGGTGAGAACCAGATTGAACCTGAGCCCATGCAGCACTCTTATTGTGCATGACACGTGTTTGGCTGCATTAGAAGGAGAGCAGTTAAGTCTCCCTGTCACCTTCCATTTGCCCCCCTGTTGTGTCCCTTTTTGAGCACCTGTTTGAGGCTAGACAATGGAGTTGGGATTTAAATATTATATGGAACAATTCTTAGGGGAACATATTCTTGGATTGTGGTTGCAGAAATTTAATGTTTTGGGACAAATAGAAGGTCCAGATGAAACAGTTTTTCCTTGTCTCTTCTGTCCTCAATTTCAATGAAATCTAAAATAACCAGCTCTATGAAGTCAGTTCATTTCACTGATGGTTTTGGCAGAGTTCCTCTCCCACCCTGTTGCCAGAAAACATGGCAAAGTAAAATGCCTGTTGGTATGTCACAGCTTTAGGCCTTATGACTCTGAGGGACAAATGCCAAGGCAATCAGCGTGCCGGGGAAGCTGCACACTTCACAGGCTCTGCAGAACTACGTGACCTTGCAAAAGGGAGAACTCACGAGGTCAGAGAAGAAAAAAAGACATGGAAGGAAAGAGCAAGGAGCTACAGAGCACTTAATCGCCCCATTTAGCTTGCACTGGACTACTACTGCCTCTATTTCATCTGAGCAAATGTTATCAGAGCTGATAATCTGAATACAATAATACAAACAGAGAAATTCAATGATGGTAGCACAATAACCCCTCCCTCCTAGGAGTGTGATAAGGGATTTTGCAAACCACCACACTCCACCTAGCTTTACACCTTGCCTATCCTTGCTTTATATTGTCTTAATTTGTCTTGCCTTGCTTTATCTTATCAAAGCACCACTGCCTGAACTAGCTGAGAATAGTCCAATCCTAATTTTTCCACCAGATTTTCCAGCCTGTATTAAATTTACCACTCATGGATGAATAATCTGTTATTCTTCTGCAAGAAATTAATTGCAGGCTGTTACAGAATGAGTGATGTGGGTACAAATTCTGTAAGTGTCTGCTATATAAAATTCAATGTAGCCTTTGCTGTTCGGATAATCCTGTGCCAATATACTTGGCAAAAAGTACAGCATGTGTGCACACAACACAAGAGACTTTCAGGTCAGTATTGGCAGTTGAATATTTATGTGTTTTTCAAAAAAACTTGAGAAGTTATAGAAAGGGTTGTTCTGAAGTATTCCTGCTACCCTGTGTACTTTGTAAACAGCCTTGGGTTCAACATATGGTGCTTTTTTCTAAAGTATATGTAAATAACTGCTTCTGATTGCTTTCAGAACTGCACCCAGCTCATCACTGTAGTCCTACCATAAAATATATGTCAGTTATTAAAAAATGAACAAAAAATCCACAGGCATGTGGATGTCATGTTCTGTTAACCTGGCTTTGCCATCTACACATATGGTGCATGGAGGAGTGGAAGAGCTCTGGTATAATTTAGATTCAACCCTGCAAATAACTTCATAAGCTTAACAATCACTGTTTGAGGGATGGCTCTACTGAGGTCTGTACTATGTCTGCAATTCATACCACTTGTTGAAGCTGATTTATCTTTAAACTATCTCATTAGGTAGTGCTAGGAGTGCAACTATCCCAGTACAGAACACAGTATGGATAAATTCAATGAAACTTTACCCAGTCTTCTTGTGAGCTTTGCATCTTGAATCCCTTCCTACATTTCTAGCTACATTTCTAGTAGCTGTCCAGGCTAGTTTATTTAGAAAAGGCTTGTGTCTACATGTATGATTTGTAAACACAGTACAGAAAAATCCCCAGGCATTGAGAAGTATTTGACAAAATTAATCTTTTGCAATAGCGTACCCACGAAAATATGTTTACACATGGATATGGACCTCTTCTGGGGACAAAGATTCCAGCAATGGGTATAGCTGAGGCACTGAAGAACACGAGTCCCTGTACTGGAGGGAGCTCTGTTCCGAGACACTTCAGAAACTGTGGTTAGTCTCAGCTTAGCACAAAACTGTGTGTTGTGAATCTGCAGCCTCAGTTGAAGTCAGCAGGAGCTGCATGTGTGCAAGGGAAGAATTTGGCCCATTAGGACCTAATATGGCACATCAAAGGAAGATAGAGCTGGCATCTTTCAGAGGGTTTTCTGATATTCACATGCAACTGTTCACTGTGGGTGGCATTGAACTGGGTATGAATGGATCGGAGCATAGACAGGAACCAGAGCAACTGCAACTAAGAGGAGGTCTGCAGACCACCCCCAGGATGCTGTAAGACCACCAGTTTCCTTCAGAGCAGTGAAGGAGGCAGGCGTTACAGTTTCTTGCAACAGAAAGCAATTTACTATTACCGATGGGAACTGCAGCTGGGAACTGCTTTTTTTTTTAGTATTTGAAACTAGCTCCTGAGACCTTATTGAGAAAAAAATCAGTAAGCTGGGCAAGGGATGAAAATGTGCAGCTTGGGCAGGATGGGCTCACAGATTCTAGCCTACTCAATTCAGTAGAGTTTTTTTCCAGCCATTTGAAGATTGTATCTTGTTGTTATGATGAAATGCACACAGAGCAGTCTGATGTTATAGTTTATTCTTGCTTCATAATGCACAGGTGTATGAACACATGAATCCTAGGCTCTCTGTCTTTGTTTGGAGACTGGTTGCTCTCATCATGGTCACTGCTCATAGATAAAAGACACATATCTGAATCCAATATGCTGTGTCTAAAACCTTTAGATACACTGCTTTCTACACTCTAAGGCTGTGTTCTGGTTTCTCCTTTCCTTACGTGTGTGGGCCATTCCATGCCCCTCATTACTCCTCAGATTCATCGTGCCAGACCCCTCTCACGCTGGCAGCAGCAGCATGTGCACTTTGGTGATTTATAATACTGGGCTCCTTGGGGAAGAGTGTGTTTCACTGGCAGTAAAAGGGGTTGTTGTGCAGGTGGAAACTTGTTTAAACAAATCTGAAGTTGTGATATAATGGAGGTTGGTAGTTTAACATAGGCTCTGAGTGTCCAGAAAACCAATGTTATTTTATGCAGAAGAAACCTGCCTGAGCTCTTCATTTCAGAGATTTCCACCAACTGAAAGGAAAAAGAAAGTACTATTGGGACAAATCTGAAACTAAAATCAAATGTTAATGTATATCAGGTGAAATGCATGAACATAAAAACCCAAGTTCTTGTTGTCAGCATGGTTAACAAATTAATTGTGTTTTCACAGCTCACTAAAGTCTTTGTCTTAAAATCCTGCTTCCTGTAAACAAATTTTAGATATAAAAATGTCTTCAAGATCCAGACATTCTGCAAAGTACTGAGACTATAAGTGGGAGAAAAAATAATGTACTGGTAGATAAATCTCAGATGTTCCTGACTAATTGTTCTTCTTCAAGTACTATACCCCTCTGATAACAACAACTAGATAATGCTATTATCTACAGCCTATAAACGTGATTTTCTATTCTGAAAGTTGAATGGAAAGGTTCAGAGTGCAAGTTTTGTACAGACAACCATCCAGAAGTCTAAATGTTTATTGAAATTATCTGAACCTATCAAATCTCCAGTTTGAACTGGCAGTCTGCTGAAAACCAGCATTTCATGTGAGATTTCTGGCACTTACCTTACAGGTGCTGGCCAGAAACATCATTTTTGTGGTGTTACAGTTTCAGACCTTGATGGAATTACTATTGTCATAATAAAAACTCTCTCTCTACTTGCTCCAGAACTTCAAAAACATTTAGTTGCAGTTTGGTTCTGAAAGTGTGAAAAGGTTGAGGAGAAAGTTTTTATTTCCTTTTCCTTTTTTTTCCTCATTATTTTTTGTCTCTTTTGAATCAGTTCTTCATTATCTCAGATGAAATGTCCCAGTAGTGAAACAACTTTTAATTTTGTTAGATCTGGTAGTTCTTGTGCCTCCTCAAAACATCAGACCTATAAAGGAACTGTTACAGTAGTTTATTTCTTTGTCGTCAGCTCTGTCTGTTGAAAATTAAAACATTTTCCTCATCTTGATGTGTGGCATATCTGGCTGTGAAAGGCCTCACCATCTGGTTTAGGGCCTGTAAGAAACTTACAATGTTTGTTTTATTTCATTTCAGACACAAACTAACTTCATAGTATCTCAATACAGAGCTTTTTTTTTTTTTTTAATATAAGCTGCTTTAGATTGAAAAACAGATTTCACATCCTATCCTTTTAGGCTCCAGAAAAAATCTGGCTAGGGAACTATTTTTTTTTTACTCTACCTGGCAAAAGTCTGTGCTGAAGGGCAAGGCTGAGGTTTCTCTCATCTAACTTTAGCTGTTTGAGACAGATACTTGGCTGAAGTTATTCAGTTGTGTTCCTTCTGCTGACAAATGACACATCTCACTCAGCCCTAAGCTTGTCAGAAGTCTGACTATCTGAATCCTAAAGTTTGGTCCATCCAGGTGGAGGGAAGTATTGTGCTGCCACAAAATTTCCTCTGCTCTCAGTAGTGGATTTTATGGATTTTATCCTTTGGAGCTCGGGACAGTTTAGCCTTTAACATTGAACCTTTGCAGTCAAAGAAAAAATTTATAGCAATAAACTCATTTAACTGATACCAGCTCAGTTAATTGACAGAATTATGTTTACTGGTACAGGAAGATGATTATTGGTGTGGACCTCCTTTCTCACTCAGACAGGAGACTGATAAAGTGACTTCTCAGTTATTCATGGTTAATTACATCTCAGCGTTACCGTTTGAGATAAGGGAACCTTCTGGATCTTCCTAAATGGATGAAGCCATACTTCGTTTAAAAAAAAAAAAAGCCATTTCAATGGTACCAAATTAAAGCACACAGGTTGTGAACACTGAAAAGTGTTAGCAGAGAAATTTTCCAGCTTCCTGCAGCACTCTATGAAAGCTCTGTTTCTCACAGAAACTATGAAAAACAGTGCTACAGTTTTGTAAGCAAACTTTCTCTATCTTGCACCTGCAGTTGTTGTGTAATATTGTTATGATATTGTCTGGGAAAAATATTCTGAAAGGTTTTAGCCAACCAGTACAGGAGGCGGATGGTCAGTGACCAATGACCTTATGCCATGCTGGCGACGCAAGTTACATAAACTGATTTATAATTAAATAAATGAGTTATTATTTCTCCTAACTGGTCATGCCATTCTTCGCCATTAGTGCCACTCACAGCGACACACAGGTGTGTTCCTTAGTCCATAGGTGCTGTATTTTCAAGCATATATGTTGTCATGCAAAAACCTGTGTTTACTTCAAGCTTTCTTTCTAGTGTGTATTTATTTTCCCAGGTTTATCACAGTTAGCATCTGTGTCCATTTCTAATCTTGCTGGGAATATGCCTGTACCAACACACTCAAACAGGAAGACATTTGTGTTTCAGTTGAAATGTATTTCCTATAGAGCCTGCAGGTTTCCTCACTAGTTAAGCCGTGACAGGTAAAATTTTTCATCCTGCTTGAAAATCTTCATTGCCAGTCCCATGACTTTAATTTAATATTTCAAAGTGAGTCCTGACAGTGTTCTGTTAACTTTCACAACTCAGCCACAAACCTGGATGCTGACTATTCTGTCTTATGAAACCAACTGTGAGACTTAAATCTTTGAACAATTATTGAAGCCTTGAGGTTATAGTGATACCACATCAGTTAAGCTAACTCTTCTAAGACATATCATGAGACTTGGCTGCTAGTAAGAATTTCTGCAGTAATGTACAATTTTTCATATACAGAGCAGAAGAGGTTTATTCATTCTTTATCTCTGACTGCAAGTTTGCTTGCAATCTTCTGCAAAATTATGTACCATTAGTTTAACAAGTAAGGGTTATTTGGCACTCTTTAGAACCCCAATAACTCCCCGGTACCCTGTTGCCGTGAAGCTAAATCCCCCTCCTTAAAGCACAATTCAGATTTGAAAGCACTGAATCCCAAATGAAGATCCATAAATAGCTCAAAGATCAGAACTCATTTGTAAAATAAAGAGAATATAAGCAGATCATAAACAATATACATAGAGTGGGTTTGAGTGTTGTTTTCAGCTTAACAGCTCGTCATCTGCTGATTATGTAGGATAAAAAAGGGCAAATAGTCCAGACATCACACGCACGTTAACATCTCTTTACTGAGAATATTGACAGCAATGGTGATTGCCCAATCAATGGGAGATTACCGAATTGTTTCTTACTCTTAGTGCTTAGAATGCAACCATGCAAATACAAAACCATTTACCAAATGTTCCAAAATAGTAACATGCCTGGGAGCAGGGTATGTGGTCGACAGAATCTAGTAAGAAATATAGCACAGTTTCTTGACGTCTCATCGTCCTACTGGGACACACTCTTCAAAAAGTAGAAAATCCAACAATCCTGGGACTGCTTCTCCCTGAAATTCCTTAGAGATTACAAGTTTTCAAAAGTCTTCAGATTTCATGATATTGAGGTAACTCATGCTTTCCTCAAAATTTTTTTTGGAAAACTGGCATTCTGGGCACAAACCCATTGCCCTTTTTTTCCTTCCCCAGTCTCTGAAACAACCAGTTTATGGAATACAGAGTGTAAAAAGCTATTACTTTCAGCTGTGTGATATGTTGCAAATAATTTTCCCCACATTTTGCTTTTTTTCTATTTTTACAAAGAGTTCTGTCAACATCCTAGCAGCCTTATAATGCATTGTCTGGGGCCTAAAATTAAAAGTCCATTTATCTTGTAGTTGCAGATATGTCTGGGAGTGATATAGTAGCTGGTCAATATTCTGTCAGTTCTTACTCAGAAGAATATCAATAGGAGCCTTCTTGAAGCTGTAGTGGTTAAAAACATAAGGATTTTGGGTTCTGGAGATCCAGAGATTACTTCCTACGTAAAACCTGAGTATGGGATTGAGAATTTGTTTTAAGATTGTTTAATTCTGAGGCATTGTTTTAATTTTCTACACATGTAGAATTTGGCAGGAAGTAGTGAACGTGCTTTGTTTGACATCTGCTGACCTCATTTAATAATTGTTATTGATTCTTCTATTGCAGCCTCATTAGGATCATATTCCTTCCCATGTGGATGCCCTCTGGTGGTGGATTAACACCTCACTCTGTGCTCATCATCTCCGATGACAAAAACATTAATATTTCATTGCTTTACTCATACAAATAAGCTTCAGTTTTCTGTAAAGACTCCAATGAAAGATTAGACAATTTCTGAAACAAGGATGCTAATTTCAACCTGAAGGTGAAAGAAGAGTGTTTGTTGTAAGCAGAATATTAATGCATAATTATTCAGATGCTTAATCAAACTGAAAGTCAAATTTGAACATTGTTGAGAACATACAAAATGGAAAACTGGTTTGGCCTCCATTGAGATTGGAAATCTTGAAAACAGCCTTGTCCCTTTTTAATCTGCTATTTCTGTTTTGAAACCAAAATCAGGAAATGCAGGGGAGAAAAAAAAGAAAAAACCCTCATAAAAATGGAAAACAGAAACACGAAAAAGTTTGAAATTAAAGGAAATGTCAGTTCTCATTTTATTCAAATCAAGTTTGGTTCTAACCTCCATTACATTTCTCCATTCATAAGAGAATTCTGCTCCTAAGGTATGTATTTACTTCTTCATGGACATGACTGTGCACAGACTCATCAGACACTGATTTATATTTCCAAACAACATTTAAACCCATCCAAAATGCAGTATACATCCAAAGTGAAAGCTAAGTTAGGTAACTAAGTGGTCAGAAATTTAGGAGTTTGATTTGGTCAAAACAGTCTAAACAGAGAGGAGTTCTTTTTTTAAAAAAGAAGAAAAATTAGGATAAACACATTCCTTTCTCTCCTGGGGACAAAAACATGCTGATTTGTCAACTATCCACAGACATGGAGCTGAATTTTTGTTGTTGTTTTGTTGTTGTTGTTGTTTGTTTGTTTGTTTTTTTGTTTTATGGAGGAGAGGAGAGGAGAGGAGAGGACAGGACAGGACAGGACAGGACAGGACAGGACAGGACAGGAGAATAAACCTGATGCAACACTGAGCAATGAATAGTGGGAAAAGTGAAGTCTGAAACACCTTCAGAACGTACCTCATTAAGACAACCAGTGTTATTGAAACCAGGCAAAACCCTTCACCTGTGACAAAATTTGCATAATCAAGGTGAATAAATGAGTTTTACCATACAGAATTTTAGAGAAATGAAATGCAGAACACTCTTGGCATCTCACATTCCCTTTTGTTCTTGAGTGTTGTCTCATGTAGGTGCTAAAAAGCTAGAATCAGAGAAATTCTTCAGCCTTTTCTCAATATTCTGTGAGAAGACTGTCTTTCCTATGTAAACTATTTTAAACAAGGTCACAGTTTCATAAACTTCTTGCACTCACAAGTTGTTTTGCAAGATTGTTATGGCTTTGACTTTGAAAATATTATGGAATAGGTATCTTAAGACTTGGCCAATCCTCTCAAGGAGTGGATGGCCGAAGAACCAATTATCTATTGCCACTCAACACACTTTTTGTGATCTATCCTATATAGTAGTCAGAAAATTATTAAAGAAAAGCTTCGGCTTCCACTGTTCATGAGCCTGGACTCTGTGTCGTTTTCTTTATGCGCCTCGGACGTAACAGCGACAGTCTCATGGTAATGGGATAAGTGAATTTTGAAGATTTGTCTCTGTGCCTGACAAGGAAGTACACTTCTCATAAGTGAAGAAAAGGAGAGAGATTCAGCTTACCTCTTAGCTTCAGTAGCTCATTGTTATTGGGCTGATGGTTCCTGTCCAAATCCTTATTTGTCAGCTGTCAGGAGGGCTGTCATGCTAATTTTTCCATTTCAGGATAGACATTACAACATTTCCTTACTGATGTAATGGAAATTTTACCCTTTGATGGTATGAACATGTTGTATGGTTAAACATCTGCCAGTCAAATCTGGAAATTACTTTATAATCCTATCTCAGTGTTACACCTTTTTGGACTCTCTGCATTAAATAATAGCGTTTTCCAATGCTTTTGCACTAAGGGTCTATCTGTTTATTTATCTTACAGTTTCAATTTGTCCTTTGCTTTTGCCGTGTTTGTAAGTTACCCATCCCAAACAGAAAGGTCCTCACTGGAGTTCATGAATCATCTGATACTTCTCTTTTTGTAGCAATAAATGGCTATTTGAGGTCCTAGTCTGGGAAAGAGGGATGATGTAGGGTTTAGAAATAAAGAAGAATATTCACATGACCTATAGGCTTCTTGGTGAGAAGACTATATGAGGAAAACTTTGAGACTTGCATTAATTTTTTCATTCTGGTCTGTGACAGGATCTTTGCCCCAGATCACTGGTGTGAACTAGTGTGTCTTGATGGACTGAAGTTTGATTTTTTTTATGTAGCTGAAAAGTGATTCAAAAATCAAAATCAAAGACTAATTCAGCTCTGGATCTAACTAAATGTCGCTGGAGGATTTATCGTTAATCTGAGGCTCTCGTGCTCTGTCTGATGCCAAGAAGGTGGCAGTTATGTGCTGTGCCAGCTGGAAATTTTGCCACACTCAGTTTCAGATGAAGCTTTTAATGAGGTTGCAAACATGTAGATCACTATCACCTTTCCTCCTTATCTCCACAGGAGGAAAGGATGCCATTTCCTCAGAGACTGGAAGAGAAAGAACCTTATTTTTCAGTGAATCACTCTGACTACTCTGACTTGGAAAGATGTGAGACAGAACCTCCAAGCAATGCGAATAAAGGTTTCACTTAGTGTTACTGAAGATAATGCTATTAATATTCTCAGCTGGGCTGCTTCATTAGGAAAGAATATATGTGATGGTGGTAGCACCTGTGGAAGTAGCATTTAAGGCTGCATGTGATGATACCGCAGCTAGAGCAGCCAGCCTAACCTGTTTCCTCCATTCACCAAACCAAGAAAAATCAGATTAGATTCCATTAATCTTCTGCCTTTGAGCTCTGAAAAAGGAAAGGTAAGCGATTCTGGGGAGTCAGTATGAAGCAGCTGGAGCCACTCCTCCTTCAGGATCCTGGGAGAGTCTCAAGACTCCCTGTGGCAAAGCAGGAGAGGTCCAGCTCAGCAGTCAGTCATGGAGAGGTTTGTTGTGGCCACAGCTGTGAGGGGGCACCTTTGAGAGTCATTAATGCCACCCCCACCTTCTGGCTTGTGTGAACTGTGGCAATGCAGATGGCCATGTTTTTGAGTTGGGTAATTAGCACTTTCTCTTTTGCTACTTTGAGTTAAAATTCACCTTCAGATTTTTAAGACTTTTCTTCCTTTTTTCCTGCATTATCATCCTTTTTCTTAATATGCTTCTTTTCATCTCCAAAATCCTGGCAGTAAAAAAATAAATGTGTAAATGAGAGAAAGTTATTTTTCTTATGTGAAGAAGGATAAAACAACTGGAAACACTTCATCAAAAGACAAGGACCATGTAAGGAATTTAGGAGGAAATACTTTTT
Organism: Struthidea cinerea; assembly: GCA_013397865.1. Lineage (NCBI taxonomy): Eukaryota > Metazoa > Chordata > Aves > Passeriformes > Corcoracidae > Struthidea > Struthidea cinerea. The sequence goes on along the minus strand of VZTI01005431.1, from coordinate 1,206,136 downwards.
TTTTTCCCTGCAAATTTGCCCAATATTTTCCAGCAAATCTACCTAGGGTTTATTTTAGCACTTTATATATTAAATATATAAATACATATTCTAAACATCATTCATAAAATGAGTCTCATGATTAGGATGCTTAGAAAAATAAAATGCAGTGTTTTTTATATTTCTTTCCCTTGAAAAGTGCTGGTGTACTGGTGCACTGAAGGAGTCAGGTCTATCTAAGACTTTTATATTCTAACATAAAAGTGATTCTTCTGAAGTTCTGAACAGAAGAAACAATCTGGAAGTATCTACACGTCTTCATATGTTTTAGCCCAGACTTGTAGTCAATTCAAAATAAAAAATTCTTGCAATTCTTTCTAAAAGTCAGCTTAGAGAAACAATTCCAGTATCAAGATGAAAGCCTGGAATTATAGACTTCATTTGGTATGTTTATTCTTTTGGTGTTCCTATTTCTTGAGTAGTTCTAATTACTGGTTTCTCTTACATTTTCATTGAACTAATTGTAGGTTTATAAAATGGTAAACTCGCCTCTCTGGTGTTCCAGGTGAGGAAGGGACAGGTGAGCACATTTTCCTGCACGATTTAATATGGTTGGGTTCCATGTAGCTGTGCTGACCTGTGACCCTCCCTTCAGTTCCACCTCTGATTGGAACGCGCACTCGTTACAGTTCTTGGTGCTTTAAATTCCGAATCAGAGAGGTATTTCTGACAAAATCAATTGTCCCACACGGCTCCTCCAAAAAAAATACACTTTGAAAAATTTGCAGTGTATTTAGTAACAATACCATTTAAACAAATCATTTTTGTGTTTATAACATGGTGAAAATTGAGAACAAAAAGCCTAAATTATCCATCTTGCTATCGTAGAAAAGTGTCAGGCTTTGAGTCTCACACATCATCAAATCAGTGGCGCTAGTTGTCTCGAGTTCTAGGAGTTTTACAAGCCCAGATATATGTTATGACTTTCTGTGCAAAGAGATGGGAAAGTTAAACACAAGAAAACTTTTTAGAATAACTGGAGGATCAGTATCATCAATATTTTTCAGTGTCATGTCTCCTGCTTTTTAGACCCCTTTGTTACGGCTGAACAACAGCAGAAACCAAACAGTATTTTATTTAATATATTTAGATAAGAACTTCTTGCAACCTGAGAATACAGAGTGACTTTAAATTATACATAAACTGGAGGTAAGTCATATAATGCATCATTTACAAGGAACATGATAATATCTTGCTTTCAACCAAAAAATACAGAGGAAAAGTTAAATGAAGTTGCTTAAAAGAAACAAACAAACAAGAAGCCTTAGTTCCCTTAAATCTTCCTAGATGTAAAAAGTTGTCCATGTTAACTGTGTCTTTCCAAATAAGAGACATTTATATGTATCCATGTTTATTTGAAGTGCTGATATTTCACAGTGTCTCTGTCTTAGCTCTTATGGAAAACTTCACAACAGGACCTGACTATGTGATGACCTGTTACATGTTTAATATCAGACCAAGAATTTGCTGTGGAAGACGGTTGTCCTCACTCATAGAAGGAGAAAAAAACAGTATAGTGAAATTAAGAACACTTTGACAGAGAAAGAGGTGTCCTCTTAGTTGCAGTGAGCCTGGCCCTGTGATTTACAGTAGAGGGTTGATCATTCTGCTCTTCAGGAAGACAGGTGTTGGAAAAATAAGCAAAATCCTTTTCTTCCAGGCCTCCAAAACACTATGCTCTGAATTTGTACCGATGTTTTTGAGGATATAGAGTTACAGTCTTATTTGTCACTCATTATTAACCCAGAATGTGCTGGCTTTACTTATACTAGGAAAGCGAACAATCCCAGGGAACATTGCTAGACTTGGAAGTCAACAGTCACAACTGTAAAAAATGTTAGACTGGTTGCTGGCAACCTTTTCACTCAGACCAATCAATACTCCCTCTGCCAAGGAACTCTCAGAGTGGTGCAGCAGTCCCCTCAGGCCAAAGGCTTCACTGGACGGACAGTTTGGATGGAGCTGATGTGTTTTGGAGAGTAAAGGAGTTTAATATTGTGCACATTGTCAGACTGTGCAAGCTGACCTTAACAGAGAGAATAGACTCTGGGATAGTGATTTACAAGAAAAAGTGGGGGCCAATTCCAGTTCAGTAACGCATCTTTTACTGGTCCATAACACAGGCATCAAGATTGCACACAGGAAGCAGAGCACATGGGTGGAAGCGAATATCAGTGTACTCTCTGGTGGGTTTTCCCAGCATTTCTGATTTGTGGCTCCCTTATGCTTCAGTCCTTGCTAGTGGTACCTCTTTCAGTTACCAGACTTCCATTTCCTTAATTCTTATCATAAGTACATTTGGTCAAGGAGTTCCCTGAATAAATCATTTGTTTCTCCACAGATTTCACTGAAACAGAGAAAAGATTTTCATCTTCATTCCTTCTTGAAGTCAGGGAGATGACAGCCCCTCCTTGATACTCCTCATATCCTGGGAACAGGCTTTCCAAAGCAAATATGGAATCACAAATCACGTGAAGCTCCCATGGTAGCCTGTGAAACCTTTGACCACGGTGGCTTTTACAACACACTGACAGGGATGTTTGTCACGTCTATGGGACATCGTGAATATTCCCCTCCTTGTCTTGGTATCAAATATCTTTAAAGCATTTGAAGCAGCCTCTATTGGAGATGTTAGAAAATGGATTGAAGCGCAGTAGAACAAGGTTATTCCAAGACCCTGTGAAGAAACCCTTTTAAAATTATTTTGTCGTCCAGCATTTGATGTAGACTTCAGGAGCTGACTAAGCCTCTTTAGTTAGTAACCAATTGTCCATAATCAGTGGAGAGGGACCTAGCTGAGACTGCTGGGGTTGTACAGCCTGGACAAGAGAAGGTTCCAAGGAACTCCTTATTGTGGCCTTTCAATATATAAAGGGGGCTTGAAAGAAAGACAGAGAGAGATTTTTTTACCAAGGGATGTAGTGACAGGACAAAGGGTAGTGGTTTTAAACTGAACGATGGTAGATTTAGACTGAGCATAAAGAAGAAATTTTTTTAACAATGACGATATTGAGACAGTGGAACAGGTTGACCATAAGTTTGAAATACCCTGTCATTGGAAATGGAAGGAATTGAATGGAAGTTGCCTCAAGTAGCACTCAGGGAAGTTTAAATGAGATAATAGGAGCTTTTTTTCCACAGAAAGGATTGTGAATCATTAGAACAGACTTCCCACAGAAGTGGTGGAGTCATCATCCTTGGAAGTGTTGTAAAAATATGTGGATATGTCAGCCTTGAGGACATGGTTTGATGGTGAACAAGGTAGTGGTGTTAGTTTGACAGTTGAATTTGATGTTCTTAAAGGTCTTTTCTAACCTTAATGACTCTGTGACTGAATTGATATGTTCAAGGTAAGGTTGGAAGGGCCTCTGAGCAACTTGATCTAGTGAAAGATGTCTCTGTCCATGTGAGGGGGTGGAATAAGTGTTCTTTAAAGGTCTCTTTCCACTAAAACTGTTCCGCAATTCCGCGAGTATAAGCACCACTAGGATAGCCATTCAGCCCATCCACAGATAGGACTTGCCATCTGGAAGCACACGTCTATCTTTCATGGTTACAGGTGCAACCCACAGTGGTTTTGCACTTACTTTAGTGTTTGGAAAAAGAATTGTTATTCAGAAGGGAATCTAAATTTTTGCCCTCCATAATCAGCGTTGCCTGAAATTAATTCATAAATTATAATTAGCAGAGAGTTTCTTTGCAATAATAAAGGACAGTGAGATAAAATGAAAGAAAATTTTGATGCTGAATTATGTTTAATTTAGTAGCGTTTTTACTAGAGGTAGGAAAACAATTAGGTAAATTGACCAACTATATATCCCATACACAGTTTCTCCATATTTTAAAGATGTTGTGGTCTATGCCAAGAACAGATATGTTGCTCTGGTGCTGAGAGAATCATCATTTACAGCAGACACATTTCTCTGTGGTTTTACTTTGCTGCAAATCTCTGTCTGCATAGAGCTGGACAGTGCACATATGCATGGAATCATTTGCTGCTTCACTCAAATGCAGATAGGTCAAGGAAAGAACAAAGCAATGTTATTACAGCTTGAAACAGCATCACACAACTGAAGTAAACCTGGAAAAAGAGCAGGGTGTGTTAGAAAGGAATATTGGATATATTTAAAAATCTGGAATATTTAAATATTGGAATATTTAAAATATTTCAAAATTCATTAATACAGTTTAAAACTGTTTAGAAAAAACAGAAGCAAGTATCACCATAATAATTTCTCAAATATCTTCGTGGGGTTTTTTTACACTAAAATATAACAAAAGTGTAAAAGTCGGTCACTCCTCACCATAAGAGTTTTGGAAAGAAATAAACACAGACTCAGTTTTTTATTGGATTTGCAAGAGATATTTAGGTGAAAATAAAAAGAATAATCACCTTCACAACAGAATTATGGTAGGGCTGTCGATAGGGTTATTCAGCAACCATCTTCTGAGTGTAACAGAATGTTATTTCTGAGTAAGCCCTGGTACTTGTTTGTTGGTTGATGTACTGGCCTTACATATGTAAGACTTCATATGAAATGCTGGACATCGGATAGACCCACTTTCCTCACTGTGCAGCACAAATACAGAGGAACAAAGTTTGCTTCACTGTCCATTTGGGCTCTAGCAGGACGTGTCTTTACCAGCAATGGAGTTCATGGCAGCTGCAGGTGCCAGTCCCACACTGCACAGTCATGGAGAGCTACATCCTGAAGGATCAGGAATCCACATCACAAGTGGATACTTTCAATAGTGTCTCTGAGAACAGCTTCGAGTTCCTGCACCAAGAGGACTACAAATGCTTCAGGTGTGCACTTGAGTGTGCATCATAAGAGCGACTGAAATGACAAATTTGAATCTAAAAAGGACCCATTCAGTTCAGTAAATCATTAATATAAATCCACCCATTGCATATTAGATATAAAGAACTTGATATTCTAGGATAAGGCAATGGCACAGATTTTATCCCCAGTCAAATTCCAAATGAGAGTTCATACTTATAGTACTTGGCACTAGTTTTCAAACAGAAAAATTTAGGCATCATTGAAACTTATGGCTGGAATGGTGCCATGAATCACTGCAGTCTTCTTCCCATGCAATGGTAATTACAAGTTTTCTGGACTTTCAACAATTTTAATAGTTAAACATCTGCAAGAACTTGGCTTCTATTTTAGTTTGAAAGTTTTTCTGCTACCTAGTTATAATTTCCTTTTTTAAAAATTGTCAATTTATTCTTATCTTGCTTATGAAAGGCATGGTAAAAAGATCATAATCTTTCTTATCCCAGGTCTTTTACATATCATGTCACCAGTTCATGTCCCACTCCACTCAAATGCAATCTTCCCTTTAAAAAGAGCAGTTCTCTTTGAATTTTCAGAGAGGTCGTGTTTTCTTAATCTCCTGGGTTTTTTCTCATCTTCATACTCTTTCCAATATGTCTACATGGTTTTTTTTTTAAATGTGATGCTGAGACAGGGCAGAGTACTCCATCTGAGGGCTCCCTGGTACAGAGTAGAATGGAAAGCAGAGTAGAATCTGCTTCCTCTCAGAGGCAACACTTCTGTTATTACACTCCCAAATGAGAGTTGTATAGCTCCTGGAGAATTTTTCACCCTGGTGCTTTCTAGTTTGTGCAGTTGTTTTTTCTTTCTTATGTGATGCAGAGTTTGTAGAGTGTACCTCGATGATAAGGGGAAGAGGCTGGTTGATACAGAGAAACCTTTCACACTGGTATTTATTCAAGGCAAATTATATGCTGAAATTCATAGAGAAAAATGTTTGATGAACTTTTGCAAGCTTTGTAGTTGTCTTCCAAAATGGGTCACATTCAGTGTGGAATAACTCAATAATAAAACTGAAAAGCATAGATTTGTTGCATGCGATTTGCACTGTACCAGTCTGTTTATGCATATGTCATCTAATTTTTGAGTGTCATGCTATTTTGTGATGAGTCAACCTTGGGTAACAGCCCAACACCCACCCAGCTGCTCACTCACGTGTCACTGTCACCACCACCCCTCACTGAGACAGAGCAGGGAGGAAATTGGATGAGAAACCTCATGGATCAAGAAAAAGACAGGGAGACTTCTTCCTGGTTACCATCACAGGCAATACAGACTGAAAGTTGAGGTGGTGGGAGACAAAAGAATAATATATTGTCAATTGAAATAGACTTTGGTAGTGAGGATCAAAAAGGCAAACACTAAACCCAGCACCTTTCCTTCTCCTCTACCACACTCAACTTCACTCCAACAATCCAGCCTCCCAGCAGCACAGGAAGGATGGAGGATGGGGGTTGGTCAATGCATAACTCTTCCACTCCTTTTCCTTCATGCTTTTTTCCCACTCCAGCATGAGTCCTTCTCAACAGCTGCAGTCCTTCAGGATGAACCTGCTCTGCAGAGCATGGGTTCTCCATGGGCTGCAAAGAACAATTGCTCTGGAGCTTGGAGCCTCCTTCTTGCACCGTGGTACCCTCTCTTGTTTCTCACTCTGTTCTGCTCCCTTCTCCTATCTCCCTCTTGCGTTATTTACCGTTTCTTGAATGTGTTTCCTCAGCAGCACCACTGATTCCCCAGAGGCACCACCAGCTCCCCAGGTAGGCTGAGCTCTGGTGCACCGAGTCCGCTGCAGAGGTGGCTGGAAGTGGCTGTGACAGGCACTGGGCAGCCTCTGGCCGCTCCTTGCAGAGGCTTCTCCTGCAACCCCATCGCCACCAAGACCTGCCACATAAACCCAACACATCTCTGAGTGTCCCTTTGACCCTCACCTTCCCCTGTCTGGAGACACACAGCTTTGAAGTTATCCAACCCTTCCTACAGCAGCATCACAACAGCTGTGCAAAGGTCCCAGCCTTTCTCATAAAGCTCTGCCAAAATCAAGGGAAGAGAGTAAGGAAAGCTTGAGGAAAGCTAAAAGAAAATAAAGTCTTTACTTTCAGAAAAGTCACCAAGTATTGATTGGTACAAACCAAATTCAGCTTAGAATATTTAATAAATCAGCTACAACAAGCAAAACAATGCAGTGAGATAACAGCCATTTCAAACCAGAACAGAAGAGAGCTATATCTACTGCAATAGCAGTTTTATGACCAAAATGTCATCCATGTTATCAGTCTGAGCAACATGTTGCACAAATAATTTGTGTTGAAATTGTGAGACTATTGTTTGCAATAATGTGGTCTAATCCACATACATTTTATTAGTAAGCATTTCTCTGGGCTTTTTATTTATTTCTGTTATAAAAACAAAGCATGTTTACGGATGTTATTGTCCTGATTTATAGTATCTTTAGAGAAAGAACCTTTTTAGGTTACAAAAATTATGTCGCTTTCATTTATATTAAAATATAACTTTTCTGTGGTCATTAAGTGAATTATATTACTTGAGGTAAAGCATATTCAAGGATCTACACATAAATAAAACCAGGTACATTACAAGTACTATTGTGATATTTATCACTGATGGAGCTTATGATTGCAGAACTATATAAAAATCTTTAGGGGTTACCTTAGCTTAATGGTGTTCTTCCCTTTCACTCACCATCCATTTCTTATTGCAAACATCTGCTTGGAAATAAAAAGGGTTTTATATTTCCCTGGGACATACTTGGCTCTACAAGAACATTGCTCATTTTATTTAAGAAATACTTAAGTTTAATCAAGTTTTTAATTCCAGAAATATTACAGCCACTCATCTTGAATGACTTGCGACTCTAATCTATATATTTAAAAATGTCCTTAATGAAAAAGAATAACGTAATAGCTATTGTTGGATTACATAGCAGAAAATGAACTTCTTTGCTTTCTCTCTTGATTAGTGCTCTGGCATTTATTCAGTGGCTTGGCCTTGCTCATTTTAGCCTTGGTGTAATAATAATAACAAATGAACCCTATTACTCTTACTGTTTACTTACTTCTGTTCTGATGTTAGGTACTCTCCAGTTCATCTTGTAAATTACAGCTAATATAAGGGAGAAATATCTCTATATGAATAAAAGAAAACAAGTTCCTTATAAACTTTACAAGAAACATTCTTTGTGAAATAAATCTAATGGTTTTGGGGAGAAGAAAATTATGTGTTTTGCACTCGCACTGATGAATGCTAAATTATATACCGTATTTCACTTACTAATATGAACTAGTAAAATTCATGGCATGCTGTTTTACAGGCAGTAAAATACTTTTTCCAGATGTGGCTTCATAATTCTCCAAAGACTATCATAGTTATCATAAGATTTATGTGGGATAATTTATTAATCACATTTTTTTTAACTCTGGAAATCTGTTTAGTAAGATGAAAGGGAGCTTTAAAATTAGTCATTTTAACCAAATGTGGATGGCATTATGATATCAAGTTACTCCTTTTGTTCAAATTATTTTTAATGACTTTATTTGTTTTATAGCCTCCACAAGTCAGTACCAACTTGGTGGTAATGATATACCCGGCAAAACTCTAACATTCGGAAAACCAGTAAGAAAACTTTTTCTAACACACTAAATTAACTTAACTGTGCTATACTATTGTTACAGCTTATTTAGGGATATGTAAGCTACTTAAATTTATTTTTATAAGATTTGAAGGAGACAAAGCTTATAAAAACTATGCCTCACAACTTTAACCCAGCTTCCTTAATGAAAGTTTGTAAGTGGATCATATGCATAAAACACTGCAAGGGCCGAATGCCGATTTAAATTCTGTATTTTACAACCAAGTTTATACTGCTGTAGCAGTTTTATTAAATCTGTAGTGAATATTCAGTTCATGATAGATCTGATCCTAGAAGCTATTTCATGTGCAGTTGGCCTGATCCTCTGTGTAGCATGGCTAGGGTAAATAATTTTCTTAAACCTTGTTCCTTTGGGCCATACCCAGAGCTCCTGGTTAATTGATTTCAGCACTAATTCCGCGCCAGATCAATTCCTTCATTAATCCCTCCAGCTGAAGCATGTGAATGGTGGCAAATGCAGACAGCCAGTGTGTGAGATTTGGGAATGACATCTCAGACCATGAGGGCTCAAGTTCAGTTGCCAACAAATAGCATCTGGTGCCCACTGATTCTCTTTAGTCTCCTGCTAAGCTTCCAGTGGTTGAACCAAGACAGTTCTCTTCCCCAAAGGGCTCACAGCTTCCAGTCCTGTCCAGTTGTCTTAAGATATTTTAGTGCATTTTAAATTCCACTATAGGGCTAGGTTTAGAGGAATGAGTTAAGCTTTAGCTCTCCATTGTCTCTAACGAGATCTCAGATACTCACATGCTTGTATCTGTGATTCCTGTTTCTAAGATCCATACTTCCTGACATCTAAATGCACCTTAAATTGAATCCTGCCCTGTGGATCATCAAGCCAAGGAGACATGAAGGCAGTTTGATATCAAATTGACATTTGCCTTATTGAGTGCAACAGAAAGAAAAAATAAAAGTTTGAAATAGATTAGGGTTACTAGCTGAAGTGTGAAAGAACACTGAAGAAGGAACTGGACGAGATGGTAAAGGATCACATCAGATCCTGGTATGAGAAATTATTCAGAACTCAATATAAGGGATTGTAGATTGACATTCTTAGTAGAAATGATGGTAACTATTTTCCATCTGTCCCACATGACACAACCTAAGCTCTATCTTTGTGGTGTGACCACTATGACACTTCACCACAACAGACTTAATGCAAACAAAGTGGAAATTAAGCATTTCCCTGCTTCTTAAAGATTTTCATACAGGCTTTAGAACTGCAAATATTTCACCTTCTGTTAAGCACTGCTTAACAGCTAAGCAACCCCTTAACTCTATTTCTTATAGAATGGTTCTTATGATTTTAGGATCTGAGGATTAAACTGGTTTAACAACTCTATACCTTGTGTATTGTATATTGTAAGATGACTCCTGTAATAAAGTCAGCCTTAATAACCTTCTGGTGAAGAACTCGTCTCCTTTTGGTTTCCAAACACATGTATGAATGAGTTAAGGGAGATGATGTGGCATTCATCTGGATCTGAGGCTTACAAAATAAGTAAAGGAACTTTCCATCCCAGTGCTGTTAATATTCTTGCTCAACTGCATAACATTAATTTGAAAATCTTGTCTGAGTAATGTGAGTTTGTTTTGTATGTGATATTGCAGAGGCAAGTTATCAAGATGAGTATTTCTGATATAAACCTTGATAGAGGCTATACGTCCTGCACAAACACAAGTAGATACATGCATTTGCACACATAGATTTTGAGGTAACTAACCCAAACCTAAGAAAATTCAACCCTGCAACTGGTTTCTGTACCCAAATTTGGAGTAGAGACTCTACATGCTATTATAACTCTAAAAATAATGGAGGTGCCTTGCCTAACTGTAGACTACATTACAGATGTTTACATCCAAGGTAGTCAATCATGTCTATCTTTGTGTTCAACAAAGAAAAATAAACATTTTCTGGGAGTAATTTATCTGGACCATTTCTGATGTGTTTTAGAATGCAGATGAATTGTTCTGTGCAAAAGCCTGTTTCTTTTTACTGATTACCTAGGGCCTGGAAAACCAGTTCAAACTTAGATGTCTACTTTGTAGATGTCTAAATTTAGGCAAATTAATCCCATACTCTGTGTTAAAATAATTTCCTACTGATTTTGAGTATTCCAGATGTTCACAATTTCACCGTATCACGGTTTTGTTCAGGCTTACACAAGCAAATAATCCGCGTTAGGGGAACCCACCTTTTTAAATGAAGTGGTTTTTGTTCATGCTGTAGTTCTTTTTTTTCTTACCCTTGCCAAAATAATTTCCTTTGAGAGAGTGAATAAATATAAATCATTTTTACAATTTTGGAAATTGGTTTATAGTATTTAAAGCATTTTTATGATTTTGGAAAATTCTGACAATTTCTTTTTCTCCCATTGCTAGAAAGACTGGTGTGATATCTGAAAAAATAAGACATCAACATGCTTATTTAATCTTTCATATGGTTTTATTTTTCATTTCCAACTGATACAGAAAAAGCTGGAAGGCAGTTCACAGTCTCTAACAGCAAGTTCACACAGAGCTTTATATGCTCAGTGAAACCCTCCTCACTGTTGGTACAAATAATATTGGAAAGATAATTTCTTGGAGTCCTCTACAAAAAATAAGATTTTTTTTTGTTTCTCACACTTAGCTAAACTTTTCCTTGACGAATAGTTGAGTAATGAAATTTACTGGTAGAAGAGAGATTGTATTACAAAAATATGTGTTTATCTTAAGAGTGGGAGTATTTCACAGATGATTCAAACCGTGATTGGGCTCTAATAATTCAGGCCCCACAACTCTTTAGAAACATTAAATATCCAACTTTACTACTTATATATGGTTTCTATTTTATAGCTTCTTTTATGCTGCCCTGAGGGCTAGAAGAACTTTTTTCAAGCGAATTCTGGCATATTCACATATTATATAACTCTGTGAGGGAAGAGAAACTACCAAAGATTACCAAACAACCATAAAAAAATTCTGTAAACTGGCAATCCTGTGCCATTCTCTAAGAAGCTATAAAAGCCTTACCGACCATTGTGCCTTATAGAGGTAAGATAGTAAATAAAACCCTGACTTTGACACTGCTGTTCAACAGGTTGGCCTTCAGAAGTCTAAGGAGCCCCCAGTTGCTTCACATAGAGTTCATTTCCAGAGAAGGTCTTCAAGACTAATCTCACTGAACCTCAACACCCAAAAGCAAAAATCTACTCTCTATTAGGGATTTTTGTCCCTTCATGAAATAACAGAAAAAATTGGCATTTCCATACTATAAACTCATTTACAGGCGAATAATGCTCTGAAAGTGCCTTTTTCTCCCTATGCACCTAGGAAAATGTTCCTAAGAAAACCTAGGAAATGTTTATGAATCTCAGTGTCATTGATTTTTATGCAAAATGGCTCAGGCTTATTGGATATCTTTGGGGTTTCTGTTGCAAAGTTTCACCTATATTTTTATTTATTTATTTCCCGTCAGTCATGTTCATAATTTATTGGAACTGAATTGCTGGGACTTCACTTTGCATTCAGAATTACAACTGACTTCCCCTTAAGAAGACACTGCTATTATCTTGCTTTATGTACAAGGGCAAGCATGATAATGGCCGTAAGAAAAGGTTTGTGCATAACACTAATCAGGTATTTAAGTTATTTGTCAGATTGCTGCCAAAAAGTAAATTGCGAAGAAGAACAGAGCTTGATGCAAAAAACGTTACACTATTAACAGCCAAGGGACAATCACAAAGTCTAGCTCTCCCAGATGTGTACTATAACATATATAATAAAATCTGCACTGAACTTTAAAATATTTTCCTTGTTAACTGAAATGTGTAAATTATGAACTGGTTGGCTATTAAAGAAAACATCCATGGATAAGACATCTTCTCTAACAAAAGAATGATTGTAGCCCACTTCAAATTATTTTGGAACCATCCCAGATTGAAGAGAGCAATTCACAACTCTCAGGATAGCATGACCGAGGAAGGCAGGCATTCTCATAACAACCATGTTGGAACATGATCAAGCAAATTCTGCATTATCTCAAAAATGCCTGACAAGGATACCTGAGAAAATGCTTCTAGAGTATCTGATTATAAAAACCCAAAGTACCTGCTCCCTTAACTGATCAACAGCCATATTTTTCACATTGCAGCTGTATCCAAAAAAGCACACAGAAATATTACAAGATATCATTAAATAGAATAAAAATGTCCTTAGCTAGTGTCTCCCTTAAGAAGCTTATCAGCAGAACAGAAGAGGATATCATGATAATTCCTTGCCTCCAAGATAATCTTCTTCCTTTGCTGTAGAACCCTGCCAAGGTCTTACAACATTTTAACATTCCTAATCTCTGTTCCAGGCAAGACCTGTACTTCAATTATCTCTTTTCATTCAAGGGCATAACACAAACTACCATTAAAAACATATCATACCAAACAGAATAAAAAAACAGCCGTAGTCTAAAGTGCCTTGTCCTAGGACATCCTTTATGAGAATATGAAACGTATGAACTTCAAGATGGATACAGCAGATTAATTGCAGAAAGGTTTTGAAGAGCAAAGAGTCCCTCTGGTTTTCACCCCTATTCATTATTACAGCACACGACAAATGAATGTTGCTCTCGTATTGTCAGCAGCTTGCTATCCTCAGTTTGAATGTGCCTATCTTTCAGCACTGACTGAAAAGATGACCAGTTCAAACTAGATATATACTCTGTACGTAGCTGACTTCAGATGCAGTAAATCACTTCTATTTATTTCAGAAAACAAGTTAGCCAGGAGCCATACAGAGTTTCAGTGGGACTTATGAGACCTCTTTCCTCCCACTCCCCTCTGCCAGCTCTCACTACTCTTGTCTGTCTCTTGGGGGATCTTGCTCACCTCCTTCTCCTTGGTCTTGTTCCCACTCCATGATCTGCTCTGATTCAGGAAAAGGAAGGTGTAAGATGCAGGGCTTTCAGCACAGTGTCATCTGCCTCAAGCAAAAGTAGCTGCTAGCAAACTCCAGAGCTCAAGGCTGTGATTCTACCACTCTCCCAGGGCTTTCAGGTCATCTCCATGCCATTCTAGATGGCTCTTTAAAGGGAGAGGCAGAGAGTTTGGAGGGGAAGGGCCCACCCCACCACACAACAAGAGGGAGACAGGGTGCCCACAGGGCCATTTATCTACCCTTCCCCCTGACTGTTACAGTGCCAGCAGGAGAACAGCACTGGAGCCTCATCTCCTCTATTCCATGGTGACAACAAACCCCTCTGGCTCTCTGGCACTTGCTGCCTGGGAGGACCTATACCACTCCCAGCTCACAAATGCATCTGTGGTGTGCAGGGGACCTCCAGGAAGGTGGGCAGGCCATTTCCAACTTTATATTTCAACTCTATTTTCCTAACTCACAGTATACCTTTTTAGGTTTTCATGTTCTATAAATGAACTTTCAATTTTTTGCATTTGTCTCCAGTTTCACACTGTTACTTAATTCAGATGCCTTTTTTTTAAATTCTCCCTGAATGGAAATAAAGGTAACAACACCATGTAAATTCTACTGTCTCCATTGCCTTTTCTATATGCTCTTGAGCGGGGGAAGAATCACTGAATTTGTTAGATAAAACCAGAAAATCTAAACTAACCCTTTGTTGATACCAATGTCTGCCTCATGGCTTCAGACAGACAAATCAAGCTATGCACTGGGAGTTGTTTACAGTCTGAAAAGTCACAGACAGGTACATGAAGTGATACCACATTTCTTTTTTAATGTTCAGATGGGAATTCAAAGGATTACTCAACAAATTATATACTCTGATTTCTTGAAATTGACAGATGAGTAGAAGTAATGTTGTACTTATTGCTGAACTCTTCTGATTTTACTGCTTGTAAACTGATATGAAAGACTCAAACAGTAGGAGAGGACCATCTTTACTTAATTTCTACATTTTATTTAACCAAAGGGAACATTTTTCCCCTTTTCTGGGAGTAGAATGCACAGTGTCTTTTGCAATAACTTTGCACACATGTTCATCATGGCTCGCAATGGCGGGTGGTTTCTCATCTTTATACCATCTTTTAATCATAAATTTTCTATGAATCACGGAACGTTTTCACTTGAAAGATTCACGGGATCAACATCTGTTATATAGAATGATACAGCTGAAGAAGACCTAATGCAGGCAGTTTAATGTTACTTAAAGATCAGAGATTGCAGAGAAAGTCTTTATACATACTCTGAAGCCATTTATGTGTTCCACATCTTCTTTCCAATCTTTCTGTTCTATCTATCCCATCTCACACCATCCAGGCAAACTTTCCTTTTGCTTCTCCTGTGCTTTTTAAATGAGGACAAGAAAAAATGTTTGCTACAAGAAAGGAATGAGTCAGTTTTATAAAACCAGCAACAAAACCATTTTGCAGAAAAATGCTTCGCTATTGCTTGTATACTATCTAAATTCATGAACCTGGTGTTCGTTATGAGCCAATAGACTCTTGTAAGGTGTAAGATCTATTCTGTTCATTTGCAGAGTTATTTGCAAATGTTTTCTTGTATTTTAAAAATTGAAGCCAGATAAATTGTTGGAGAAAAAAAAAGGTGGTAGGTTTTCTTTAGTTTTCAGTTTACAGAAACAAAGGAGCAGAAAACATAAATTACTTATTTAAGGTAATATAGGAAACCTATACTAGAAGCAAGAATTGAATTTTTTTATCTAGGAATCCTACCAGAAGTTTATGTCTTGTCTCTTGTCTCTAAAATCAGCCCATCATCACATTGTAGTTTTTCTGTTGAATCTTATCTGATAGTTTTGCCAGTTGTTAGACTGTGGCTTGGGAGGTTTCCAGGTTCTGATGTACAGTGTACATTTGTTTCTTTGTGTGTGGTGTTGGGTTTATTAATAAGAGATTCAAGAACAAATAAAGGCATAGAGTGACAGTGAAAGAAATAATTTTCTGCATCACATCTTCCAATTATGTGTAATCCCTTTTGCATGTCATGTTGTTCACATCTGCAGATAGTCAGAATAGGTCTCAGCAATAGCATGTGTGCATTCAGAAAACTTCAAACTGGAGCACTATATAACCTGTATTTTTTGTAATCTACCATTTTTAAATGGCAGAAGGTTCCAAAAAATCATCAAATGTTTACTATGTCAGACAAAAAGGGTAAGGTACACATACACGTAACTATAACCTGCACATATAGAAAAGATTTAATGATTGATAAAATTATATAAACTTTTCAGTTAGATGCTTCTAAGTTTTTTTTATCCCACAGGATGATGTCAGACTCTGCTGATATTGCAGGGTAGTTATGAATAAAAGACTACATTCACTTTAGATTCACTGTGTAATAATGAGTTCAGGTGTTGCAAAACTTGCAGGATAAACAGGAGGGCAGCTCTTCCCAGGATCTAGCTGCGTCTCATTACCTGTAACCCAGGAATTTGACTCAGATGGTGTGCAGCCTGCCTCCACAGTCTAGTGATCTTTGGCAAGGGCAAGTCCCACTGGGACTTGAAGTCTGGATCCATGGAAAGACAGCTTAGTGCATCTGGAAGTTAATAGTAGGCAGCAAAGAGAATGCTGAAAGAGAAAAGGTATGATTGAAAAAATATGACTGAAAGGATGTGGATGAAGGAGACTGGCAAAATGTGGAGAAAAAAGAAGAGTTGTGCACAGATTAGTAGGGAAAAGAAAGGGGAACTCTTTCATTGTATTGAAAATTTGAGCTTACTAGAAGAAAAGGAAAGGGATCTCTGTGTTTTAGTACAGTGGGTATAAAGCCTATGTGAGTCAAAAGGACTGAAATCAGCTGGACGAAAATACTGCTGAATTAAGTGTCAAGCAAGCTATCTCTCTCCACTGTTTCTGTGTTTGTCAGGCTCTCTTGGTCCACCTGAAGCAGCCCAGAGACGCTCCCAGTGAATCCGTCCACCCTTGGATCTGGTCCCACAGGGGAACCATTTCACCAGCCTCTGAAACCCAGCCCTCCTTGCATGAAACACAGCTATTGTTTAACAGTTCAGAGCAACAAGATGAGAGCAGGAAATGAAGAATAATGTCTCCACTTGAAACAGCTAATTATACTTGTGTTGATATAGTGTTAAACTTTCCTGTTATCATTGGCTATACAGTCTTGTGTATCTTGCTTGCGCTGAGGTTTTCTAGTGGCTTCATCTTGGGCTGAAGTCTGTGTTATGCAGAAACGTGAGAGAGCCTTTTTCAACACCAGCTGCACCCTGCATTTCTTTAAGCCTGCTTGCCAGTATAGCTGTACTTTCAACACCAGACTGCTTTTGGTTAGGATGGAACACCACAAAGGTAAGAATGCAAAGAAATTTAAATATCACCTTGAGTAAGTATTATCAGCTAGCAGTAAGGTCTGTCCAAACAGGGGAGAACTGGAGACAAAAATGTCAGTAGTAATATCTTCTGTTTTATTAAAGGAAGTTCATAATCACAGCACCTTATTTTTACTTTTATCCTTCAAAAGTCCAGTGCTCCAATTTATTTTCATCTTAAAGTCAAGAATTGATTTCTGAAATGAAATCTGAAGAGGATGTCTTTGTTGTAAAATTAATTCATGTAATCAGCATTAACACCTCTGTGGCTAAGTTGGCGTAGCCAGCAATAAAATATAATTGTAGCCACATTATTGAGTCCTTCTTAGGGCTGCACTTCTTCACAGTTAAAATCTGGAGGCATTTTGTCCTGAAGCTGCCTAAGGTGCTCACAATTTCACAACAAACTGAGGTTCTAGCTTCTTCTCTGGTATTGGCCCACAATTATCTTGTTGTCTACAGAAAAGCTTTATCCAGTTGAGGGATTTGTCCTCATTTCAGAACAAGGATGAAACATGAACCTGAGCTTTAATTCCTTCACCAGCTGGCCGACACAGCACACACCACCAGAATTCGGTGGTGACTATGTGTTAAATGCAGAAGTTAGATGTTCTATCCAAGTGCAGTCCATAATGAAGGCATAGCAACTATACATCTATGGCTTCATGGTTCCAGCTATGAACAGCCATGTATTTCAGTGTACCCTCAGGTGGAGACTGGCACGGAAACTCAGAGGAGCTCCTATAAACAGCAGTGTTCAGGCATCAGGTTTCCAGGAGTTGTCCAAGAAATATGTTTGGGTGGAAAACAGAGCTATTCATTCAGGCTGACATTTGAAACCTTCATAACTTAGGATGAAGAGAATGCTTCATATTGTTTTGGTTTTGTGAAGCTGGATTTTCATGACAACTTTGTATTATATTGTTCATAAAGTGCCTTCCTTTGATAAAAGGAACATTTTTGAATGACAGTAAGTATATTCTCCCTCCCAGACTTTTAAGAGTAGCAGCAAGAGTATACATCTCCCAAAATTTAGAAGAAACATAGTGTCTTTTTGTTCCATTCTGCAGTGCGGAAGGAAAATTATGCATATCTTTGCAGAACCCAGGTTTTTATATGTCTTCTCTCAGCATTGCTGCTTGTATCATTGTCTGACTGGAATTGCACTGGTTTCTGGCTCTCTACAGCACCTACCTTTATATAAGCATACTAAACAGAGGCAGGTCATAACCTTTAATTACTAGCACACCTCTTGGCACTGTTTTGATCCAAAGTAATACTCTTCCAGATAATGTCTGGACACGTCTTTAAGGTCTTAGCTGACTCAAAACCCAGCAGCCTGTTTGGAGGCAGTCAGGTGGTTTTGCAAAGTAGAAGAGTTCAGCTGGCTGATCACAAGCTCACTCATGTCAACAGGTCACAGAGCCAGAGGAGAGCCATGGTCCATTTTATTTACTGCTATGAATGCAGCCTCAGAGTTCTGTGTTGTGGCTACAACAACATGGTGTTAATAACTACTCAATGTTTTCTCAGTTCAATTTCTATGTAAGGAACAGCTATTCTACTTTTTTAGTATCTACAGCAACCCCAGCAGCTGCCATCCCTTGCATTAGCACAGTGGAGAACATTTTCTAAAAGTTTTATTTGCCTTCTGTAGATAGGCACGCCACCAATCTGGATAGCTTCCATCTTTGTTGAAGACTTAAGTAGCCAGGAAAACAAATGAAAAACTAAAGAAAGAGAATTTTATGCAGTGTGAATACATGACAGACAAATAACACAAGTATATCTCCTAGCCAATAGGAAGAAACAGAGACTGGCCAAAGGTTACGGCTTACAGGCATAAATTTATCCTTTGTGATGAAATGTAACTGGATCCTACCAGTCTCAACTTTGAAGTCTTCCTGAACCTGTAAGGTTACAGGTCTGAACACATCTCCACCCCTAGCTGGCACGTCTCCTGATCTTCTGCATTTTTTAAAAGGTAAAAATAAAGGAAAGAAACTAAAACAACCTATGACATGATAGGAATTTCAAACTTCTTAAAGAAACCACACAGACATCTATTCCATAATACAGTTAATGATTCTTTAAAAACACAGGGTACAATACTCAATACTTCAAGAAGACAATCCTTTCACACCTTTCTTCCTAAAAAGCGCATATACAGTTAAACAATAATCATGACATCTATCCTAGGAATGAGGTCTGCATTTCTTCTTCCACTTGCTGAAAAAATTGCTTCCTAAAACTTCATAATTTACAATCACTCTCTCTGAGTACAATGTGAAAAAAAACAATGAAGATATACAATTGGACAATAAACTGTCTGCTGTGTTTTCTAGGATTTTCTAGTGAACTCTTTCTATTACAATACTAATATTAACGTGAAAGGGGGACTAACAAAATCCTTTTGTAAGGGTGATGAATGCTTAGTTTCTTGAGTAATCCTGTCTGTAATTCCCATCAGTAAACATGCAAACAGAGTAGGTGAATTGGCCCTGCTACACAGTTTTCTCCCAGAGGACACTCCCTGAAATCAGTGAAACTACAGACAGACAATGCCTCTATTTACAGAGAATAAAAATATCAAGAGCTGCTGAAGAGGCTGAAGAATTTTCTTACATGGCTATGTGACAAGATGTGAACCTTGCCTAATATATCTGTGTCAACAGTTGTTTCAGTAATTTAAAATTTTTACAGGATAGTGTAATTTTGTTTGGAGGAGAAAGTGGTGTTTGAGTGCAGCAATGAATAATAAACCCTTCCTGATAATGAGGGCGGGAATGAGATTCAGATAGGTTAATGCAATGGTCTGAAAGTTCAAGTCTTAGGCAGGCTTAAGACTTATGCACAGTCCTCTTTTAGTCGGTGGAGAAAGAAGTGCAGGTACCTCTAGAATGCAACTCCAAAGCCAGGTGTGACATAAATCACTTTGTCTCCACTGACAATAAAGTGAGTGGAGGCAACTGGTTTTGTCTGAACTCTATAACTTTCAGACTTAAAAATACAGCAGCATGTATTGAGTCCAACCAAAGGTCCAGAAACTTATTTTCCTATGTTCAACAATAGATTGAGTGAATTCATAGCGAGTGTACAAACAGGGCAAACATCTGCAAACTTGTTCCTTTATTTTCTTTTAGTTACTGCTGCTGGGATGCTTTTTAGCATGCAGTCATTCCTCCACCTGCAGGGAACTCTGGGTTTCCGAGATTTTCTCAGAAATGTTCAAAGTTATTTTTCAGGGAATTATCCAATTTTGAGTAGTAAAGCTGGAAAAGGTTAGATGAAAACACCATCTTCCTGGGGGATGGGATGGTTAGATGCAGAACTGGATGCTTTTATTATTCCCTGAGTCATTCAAGCAATATTCATTTCCCTGTTAGAACAGCCTGCTGTCAGTCTGTATGGTCAGCATCATCATGCAGCACAGCAGTTCTGTGCCACAGGAATGCAATGCTCAAGTTTGTGGATTCACCACAGACTTTTTTTTAATTTTCATGTTCTAAAAAAAAAAAAAATAGTCAATTAAAGTCATAAAAGCTGATGGGGAAGGAGTTTTAAAGCCCCACAGTCAAACATCTGAAATCTGGGAGAATTCAAAGGAAGCATTACCCATACCACATGAAATGGACCCTCCACACAAGAGACTGACTCATGCAATGCACAAAAAGGATCTAAACTGAGGCACAGCCACCTCTGCGAAGGGAAGGGTGATGCAGCATTCCCTGAGCTTCACAGAAGCTGAACCTTTCATTCTAGAGAACTTTCAAAACAGTAGACTGTGCATGTGCACTTATCTGTGCAATGTGAGCTCTGTTCTACATGCAGTCAGCCCCCTCTGGTCTGCGTCCTCTCTGATCGAGATCAAGCCCAGGGAGAGCTCTGTGCCTGTAAAAGACAAAGCTATAATGGAAGCTGTTTGACAACTTTAACTGCAGTGGGGGTGGCCTGTGACTTGCATCTGGAAGTCAGTGCAGAGCTCCCAACAACCTCCATGAGGCTGGCGTTTGCTCCATGGTCATTAAACACCTGATCCCCAATGAAATGCCATTCATTGCATAGGACAAAGCTTTTAAGATTCTACTAAAATCTCCAAGTCTTATTCCCAAAAAGTAGGGATATTCTGATTATATTCCCCAAGGAAAGATCTTTTTTTCTGTAGGCAATGTGGTGCAATGAAAATTTTCTATACCTATTTTAGTCTTAAGAATATATTATCCTCTCTTATGATTCTTATTTTCTAATAAATTCATAGAGACAATATGAAGAACTCAAATTTAACTTATTCTTGAAATGAATCCACCACTTATTTCAGTAAATTTTAATTCTGACTAACCAGCATAAGAAAGAGATGCAGAGTTTTATTCACTCCTCATCTTACCCATAAGGTTATAGAGATGAGGCAAAAGCCAAAAGGACTGAAGTCCTCAACTGAGACATCTCCATGATCTGGAAGAAGTACTGCAGAAACCCCAACAAGTGTGAGTCATGAACTTTATTCAAAATAGTGGCTTTTTTAATTAACCAGGAGCCTGTTACAGGGCATTGGTCAGTCCTATCTGCAGCTAGCCAGTACTGATCCCAGAGGAACCAGACAGCCCAAAAGCAGGGTGCTCAGTCACCTCAGTACCTTTATTTCCTGACAGATAAGAAAGACAATACTTCCTGAAGTGTCCTCACTGGATCTACACCACTTCTGTTCTCCCAGGAGCCCTACAAGCAGAGATCTTTCTCTCATGGGTCCAGTTTTCCCAGCACAAGATAAAACAAAGGATTGTTCTTATTCCTAAATCCCTCTGCTGTTAAAATTAACATATAAACCATATGTGTAAAAGATGCTTTTTAAAACAGTACCCATGTTCAAGTTAATTTTTGAGGACAACCTATCAGTTGTACATCAAAACTTAGTGAATCTCAAGATTTCATGTGTTTTCACATTTCAAGTGTTTTCTGTGTACTATCAGGACCTAAGCAGAGATATTTTAATCAGTATGGAAATATTTATGTTTTAAGTCCCTGGCCATTACAAAAGCCTTTCTAATTCATCGTCATGATATTTAAAAGAACATCATTTCATCCTGAAAGCCCTTGATCTGAGATTATATTATATTCTCTATACCTTTACAGAATTTTGAGGGTCTATATGTTTATCAAGGACATTTTTATTAGACACCTAGGATTTTAGGGGTTCCTGATATGCATGATATAAGGACTTTTTCTAAGGTTATGCAAGTTACTTTTGGAATAGGATCAAAACATAGCCCAAAGCTCCCTACCTCCTTACTTACAGAGCTCCTGTTATTGTATTTAGGTTTGGATAAACTTTCCTCTGGAAGGTGATTGCTCACAGCAGTTAATTTTAAACTTGCAGGCTTAGATCTGGCTCTGTGTGTGTGAACAGGCTGTCATCATGCATTCCAGGTTACTCTCAGAAATGAATGTGTCTTTCCTCAGCATTTCTCACTGCTGGGGCATCAGACATTCCTTCTGCTCTGCATTAATCCAATTACTAAACACCTGCAGACATGCAATAACAGTTTTTGTGCCAAGTCCCTTAGAAATGGTTTTATAGGAGAATGTAATCTGCTGTCCTGCTATCAGGAGTCACATTACACACCTGCCAAGTCCTGAGCTGAAAAATAACAATCAGCGTTCTAATTCAATACAAGAATGTTTCGGGGCACATTAAAGAGACAAAATTACATTCTTCTTAATTTTACTGCCATGGAGTCCATTAAACATTTTGAACTTGCAGTTAATTTTATTAAAAGCCAATTTTAGTACTAAAATATTTACAGTACAGCATGATAAAAATGGACTTCTTATGGCAACTTAGGCAAGTTCCAAAAGATCCATTAAAGAGAGAACTGTTTCAAGCACATATATAGTGTCATTCCAATTCTGTTCTTAGGGGTTTATCTGATAATCACCAAAATGCACTTCAAAGTGGAATTTTAAACTATGAAATAATTTGTTTTTCTTGTGCTTTTTTTAAACTTTTTCCCAAAGATATGTGCTGTTTGTGTCTCTGTTTTTAAAGCGGTTGTGCTACTCAGAGCTGAAACAAAACCTGGTTTAAGAAGGGAAGACTTTTCAAGGCACAAGATTGAGCTGGGTGCCAAAGAATAATATAGTAGAATGGAACAGAGGTTTGGAGCATGAGTCAACTGCTGACTGCACCACAAGTTTTTGTACAGCCTTGGGTCGGTCATTTCAGCCTTTTATGGCACAGCTTAATTTGTAAAATGCACATAGATGAATCATAGGAATGTCAGTATGAACAGTAAAAAAAAATTAAGGCATTCCTAGAAAGACTGGTTGTAGGTCCTAAGTTTCCTACATGAAAGTGTGTCCTTTACTAAACTGAACAGCTCATCTTTTCATCTGTAAGTCTATTTATATACACCCAAACATCATCTTATTTCATCATGGCCCATTAGGCTCAATTACAAGCATAGGAATTCAAACAGTTCAAAATTATTTAAAGAAATACAAAAATATCAAGCATAAATTTGAATTAAATTCTCTAGAATAGTCTGTAAGGTTGTTACCCCTGTTTACCTTGGCAAGGAATATACAGCAGTGATAACATGCACTCTGTTCAGGAAGAGAAATTGGATTTGACCAGAGTCACCTGCAGTTTATAGCACTGCAGTCACTGCTGAGGGCTGTACACGATGTCCTGAGGGGTCTTTTGCACAGCTGTAGACAAGACAGCAAGAGAGCTCTGGCCAACAAAGAGCATTCCAAGGCTACGGCCCCGTGTACTAACCCCTTCCAGCTAACTTTACATTCCCCCATCCCATATGTAACCTTCAGCCCCCCACTTGAAGCAGGCAAGTCTGACAGTAATAATAGTAGTCACAAGAAAAGGTAAGCTCTGTCATACTAATAATTTTTGAAAACTTAAATGCCCAGGATGTGATTTTAATTAAAATGCACACTGCCTGGCTTGTCTGTTTCCAGGAGAAGGTTTCTCCTGCAGGAAGATGGTGACCTGTTGTACCCATTTGCCTCCCACACTCCGAGGTCAGTCCCATCATTACACAGCCTGATTTGTAGAGAGCACGTATAGTGGTATATAAACACGGGGATGAATCTGTTTTGCTTTAAGTTTGGTTTTGCCCAGTAACCTTTGCATGAACAGCATTTTGGAATGATCAAAACAAAGGAGATTTTTTTTTTCACTTTGAAAAATCCTGTTGATGTTACAGTCTTGCAGTCTCTGATATAGTTTCTACTAAGAGGAAGGTATTTGGACTGCTTATCTGACAGATCCATTATTATAGTCCACTCATAACTAACACATAGGGGTGGTGAGGTATGGATTTACAAGCAAGACAAACTTCTTCCATCAGTGTATGCCATGCAGAGAAGCGTGCACAGAGTTTTAGCTTTATAATTGTATACATCTGCCTCCACCCATCACAGAGTATCTGGTTCTAGGATTTGATATTTTTTCGTTAAGGTCATCTCAGGACTATATAGCATTTTTATTTGTTGTATAGCATTTTGGAAACTTTTTTGTTTTGTTTTACAAAAGAGAGTCCAGATTCTCATGTGCTCTTTGGGTGAGTTGGATGGGGGATCATCAACACCTACATTTATTCATGAGCAGAGATGAGAGAAGAACTGAAGTTTTTTAAATCAATCTTAAGTGCATTAAAGCAGCACTGAAGAAGTTGGAAAACTCATACCATGTTTTCCTCTACCTACAAAAAACTTGTATTTTTCCTTCCACAAAAATGCAAACTCTTTCCCAAGACAGTGCAGGTAAAATTCTCATAAATTATTATGTTCATGATCTGACGGCAGTTCTAAGAGTCTCAGAGTGAAAGCTTAATATCACAATCTACTATACAAGGATCTTCTCCAAAGTAAAGAACTGCTTTGCCTCAGCCTTTCCATACCCTTCACTGCTGTCCCATTTTAGGGATTGATATTCCCTGCCTGTGTCACTGCAACATCACCAGCTGCTTTGCACACACAGAAGTTCTATTTGCAGGGAAACTGCAAAATATTACTCTGCGTGTTCCAACTAATATGCATTTAAAATAGTCTAAATATTGTGTTTGCATGAGTAATTCCTATGTTATGGACTCTCAGGGATCCACATAACTTTCCTTATTTATACTCTGTTTTCCCAGAGGCAAGCTTAATGCCCAGTCCCCTTTACACAGAAGTCAATGAGAGTCTTGATACTAACTTCAGCAGGAGGAAGGTCCATATAACTAGGAGTCCTATGCTGCCTAAAAATGACACAATTTTTTGGACAGAGGAAGGCCCCAAAGGCTCCATATGTTGCTCTCACGCTGGGCTGACTTATCTGAGGAGAAGGTCAGCCCATTGTGCAAAGGGTCAGGGAGTGAATAACACATTTGCTGTGTGCCTGGAAGAGGAAGCTCGAAGCTGGGAAGCAGTTCAGGCTTCTAATTCCCGTCAGGCCTAGCATCCTTCAGGAGTTATTCCAGCTCAGAGTCTGTACAGCTTCAGCATGTGTTTTCAGATTTGTCTCTTTTTATCCAAAAGCAAAAAAATCTCTAGGCTTTGGAGGATTAAAATGCAGGCCTTGATTATGGATCAAAACAGGAGTCTCCTCTATACTGATGCTGTGCTTGAAAAGACAATGACAAATGTGAGCTGAAGATGGAATTTTATCCTCCTCCATCTATTTGCTACAACACTCTGTGAAACTATCATTCACAAAAGGTGTTTCAAAGACCTTCATTCCCAGACTTTTTTTTTGTATGTGAGTCAGCAGATGTATAGGAGGACATGAACTTTATACCAGCGGACTCATTTTCCCTAGGAAACCATTCCCTGTCTATGATGGTCAGTCAAAACCACGCCTCTGGATAAAGAGTAACTTTCACAGCTGTGCAGTCCAAATGGCACAACAGTTTCTCTGACAGAGATTTAGATGCTATTATTTTGCTTTGGAGAGAAAATATACAAAAAACCCAATCAATTTGCTGTCAGTCTTAAGTTGGTTTTTTGCTTGTGCATCATTTGACTTTTTTTTAAATTGTCTATTGGTTCTAAAATCAGGACCAAAATAACTATAAGATGTACTTTTCATATTTCAGCAGGCAAAAGGCAGTAGTTTAATATTTCACACAGAAATAGAAAATCGGTACCTTGATTACCTGCCTGTTTTTCCTTTGATTAGACTTGAGCTCAGGCAGGATGAAGAACATTTAAAGCTTCTGGCTGAATTTACTAAAATGAGACTAAATCAGACAGGACAAAGACCACCAGATAATCTTACTGTAAGGGACAAGTATTGCCAAATAAAATGATATTTATTTGAAGCAATGCCCAGACACTAGATTTATCATCTCATGGAAGGAATACATATTATCTGCTGGAGGAACTGATCAGATAGAGCCCCGGAAGCCTGTCTTGAAAAGAACCAGCCACAACTACAACAAACTATCAAAATCCTTTCACAGAACTGGGAGATGCTTACAATCTCCTGAATTTACTCTCTTGCCTTAAACTCCTCCACTTATCACAGCACAATCATGTATCACACCTAAACTATTAGGGAGCCAGTTGCTACCAATCATCTTCAGCCCTGTCCACCAAGGTACTGTCCTCTCCTTCTGCCTCTTCATGCCATAGGATTATGAGTGATGAAAGGATTAATCCACCGGTTAAATTCCGCACACAGAACAAAGTTAAGAACAATAAGAAGAGAATAGACTTAAAATCAAGAACACAGAGTGTATAAAATGTACAAAAATAGATGCTCTGACACACTCTTGAATGGATTTATACTGAAAAATATCCTAGGGTCACGTATCACCATTTTAATGTTTTATCATCCAGATTTCACCTTTGCTGTAAACCCACTGTCCCTGTCAATATCTTACTCTTCAGTTGTTCAACACAAACTTTGTCACTGTATTTGGCTGAGGTAAAAACTGCCGAAAGGCATAAAGCTTCTTTAACAACTTGGAAACCTGCGTCATCTTTGCCCAAACTATTACTGAAATAATCAACATCATATGATACACAAACATGTCAGTGACACCCCTCAGTCAGTGGCCTGGAGGAACAATTGGAAACCTGCAAGGATAAAGCTGTCTTTAACGCCAGCATTGAAAGGGAGTTTCAATGATACACATGGTTCAGGATACTATACCGTCTACCTGGGGATTAAGTGAAATGGCAACACTTTCAAAAATCCTGGAATGCTTTAGAACCTTTCAGAAACCTTACCCAGAGTTCAAGAACTGGAGCAGGTTAGAAAAAATACAATTTGCATGAGAGTTTTGAGAGTATTCATAAAGCTTCACTTGATGGTCACAAGCTTGATCTCTCTAGACACATCCTCTACAGGGACAGGAGCAAGGTGGGCTTCCCCTGGGAGGCTTCGGGAGTGATTCTATCAGGCTGAGCAGAGCTTTGTGAATAACCCCTTTCAATGTAAAATAAACACCATGTTTGGATTACCTGTCATCATTCTCAGGCCAGCTCTAGCCATAAATCTGAATGCAATTCATAGTGCAGGTCACATCACAGTACCTCCCTCTTGGCTCGAGCCCAGTGGCTCCGTGTGAGCAGTTGGTTTAAGTGCTCTGCTGGAGCAGAGCCATGTTGCTCTGCACCTCACCGGATGCAGCCCCAGATGGGCACGTGCATATCAGTGTACAGGAACTTCTCTGAGGTCATCAAGGAGTTAAAATCAAACAGTACATCTACCACAGCCCTTTGAGCTGTGATCCAGTCAAAGCTTACAAGGTAAACAGGATCGAGATGGGTCATACAAGAAGCAGAGACATACAGAGATCCCCAGAGGCTGCAGGGAGTGATTTTAATAATGCAAGAAGTGGCACTTTTTCTCCGTGCACTAATACTGAACACAAATCAGACACCCCAACCAACTGTGACCAGAAAAGAATGGGCAACCTCTTAGGAAACAGGAAAGAACGATGAGAAATATGTTAATTTTAAATATGTTCATCCTGGCAGGAGACTGTCATAGTCCTGTTATAGTTAACTGCTACAGATAGCCAAAACAGTAAATATTTGCTATGAAAGGTTAAAGTAAATTAATGCTATCCATTTTCTCAAACAGAACAAAAACAGGATGCTTTCAAATTTCTCTTTGACTTTTCTCCAAATTATGTTTCTCAACAACTGCTGAGGCCTTACCTTGAATATTGTGTGCAGTTTTGGGTGCCACAATATAAGAAAGTTATTGAACTATTTAGGAGTGTCCAAAGGAGGGCGGCAAAGATGGTGAAGGGCCCTGAGGGGAAGTCATGTGAGGAACAGCTGAGGTCACTTGGTCTGTTCAGCCTGGAGGAGACTGAGGGGAGACCTCACTGCAGTTACAACTTCCATGTGAGGGGAAGAGGAGGGGCACGCACTGATTTCTGCTCTCTGGTGACCAGTGACAGGACCAGAGGGAATGGCCTGAAGTTGTGTCAGGAGAGATTTGGGTTGGATATCAGAAAAAGGTTCTTCATCCAAAAGGTGGTTGGGCACTGGGACAGGCTCCCCAGGGAAGTGGTCACAGCACCAAAGCTGTCAGAGTTCAAGAAGTGTTTGGACAAGTCAGGCACATGGTGTGACTCTTGGGGTGGTGCTGTGCAGGGGCAGGAGTTGGACTCAATGATCCTGATGGGTCCCTTCCAACTCAGCATATTCTATGATTCTGTGATTCTATGAACAACAACAAAATCAAAAAAATTACATTTTTAATTGAAAATTAAACATGAAAAATATCATATGTGACAGGAAAGGTCATCTCAACTCTAGTCATTCTCAAATAGTTTCAAATAAAAAAACACTTTTCTCACCTTATGGTCTCAAATAATATGCACAGTTCTATTGTATTTTGGGGTTTTTTTTCAATTGTTGATGGCATTTAGGGGTTTTGTTTTGGTTTTCCTTTTTCTTCTTTTTATTTTAATTCTGAAATGGAAATATTTCAGCGCACAGAAGTCTCACACATGGTTTTCAGGCTGCAAGATGTTTGGAGATACCACCAACTAAAAAACACTAATGCATAGAGCATTATACAATACAATACAGTCCAATCATAAAGCTGAACAGAATTTATTCAGCCACACAGGAGCCAATATTTTCAGGCACTTATATTTAATTGCTAAGTAAGTTGACCAGCAAGACAGGCAGGCTCAAGCAGGTGGGTCCAAGACTCAGACTCCAAGGTCTACTGCTCCCTGCTGCTCCGTTGGGTGTTTTTGCTGAAGGAGGAGGGCTGCAGGTTTCCTGCCCCAGGCTTTTACCATCAGCAGAATGATGAACATCCAAGCAAGAAATGCTCCCTTGGGTGACCTTATTGCAGCCTTTCAGCACCCAAAGGGGACCTACAAGAAGTTTGGAGAGAAACAGTTTACAAGGGCATGTAGTGATATAACATGAGAATGGTTTCAAACTGAGACTAGGTTTAGATCAGGTGTTAAGAAGAAATTCTTTACTGTGAGGGTGGTGAGGCACCAGCACAGGTTGCCCAGAGAAACTGTGGATGCCCCATCCCTGGAAGTGTTCAAGGACAGGTTGGATAGAACTCTGAGCCACCTCGTCTAGTGGAAGGTGTCCTTGCCCATATCATTGGAACGAGATGATCTTTTAGGTCCCTTGCAACCCAAATTTTCTATGATTTTATGATTCTCTGAAACCTCCACTCAAATCCAACTGCCTAGGAAACAGTGCCCAGGAAACAGAATAGCCCTTCAGGGGAAATTGCAGCAAGAAGGCAACTTTGATGTTTCTCCTGACAGCTTTTCAAACAGCAACCTTCGACCAGAGGCAAGCGAGAGCTGAGCGGTCCTCCCAGCCCGACCGTTCGGCTCGGCACGCAGCATCTTCCAGCGCCACCTGGTGATCCCCACCACCTCTCTCCTCCCTGTCTCACCGCACAGATGAGGGTTTCCAGGCTGCTTTTCTCCATCAACATGATGGAACTGAGCATAGACTCAAATACACTGAGTTCTGTTTCTATAGTGGACCTAAACAACAGAAGCTGGCTGGCCGCTGGATCTGCCACTGCTGTGGTTTTTTGCACCTTTTCTTGCTAATTTTTCTGGGGAGAAATAGAATTTTACCTCTAAACCAACAGAAGGAATAGTTAATGGAAATTAATTAATTTCATAGACAAGACCCTGATAAATTAATAGCAGCTTATCTTTCCTCTCTGTGCAGGAAAAGGACTCCAAATGGCTGTCCAGTTCACTTTCTAACATGGAAAGAAAAGAAGTTTGAAACCACATTTACAGTCAACTCTTGGGAGACACGTGAGGAGACCAAACACACTGTTACCCTGGGACTAGATCATGCACCCGCTGCCCAGCGAAAGCGTTCAGGCACTGATTTCAGAGGGAGCTGTTTGTACTCAGTAACTGCCTATCTTATCACCCGAGGGATGCCACATCACACAGTGATGGAAGTGGGCATGTACTTCCCTGTCACCCCACAGGAGATAAAGCAAGGCCTAAATCTGCAGAAAAATTGTGGCATGAAGGGCCTGATGATTATATTATAATAGAAGTTAGAGTTGTATTTCATAAAATCATCAGTTCATAAGTTCACGGCTTGAAACAAGGTTGTTCAATGTACCCCTGATACAGCTCCAAAATATGCACTAAGGAAAGGGCAGGATATTCACATTTTTGCATTTTTCTCTCTCCATTAATAAAGAACGTATGTGGAATATAAATCTGGAAGGAAAACAATCACCAAAAATCACAACTGCAAAAGCAGTTTCTTAAAAGCACTTATCCACCTGGTATGCACAAAATAAAATTTAAGATCAGTGGAGTGACTGCATTTTAAAACAATGGATCTGTGCAGATATATTATAAGGTATCTCAGATACATAAAAAGAGATGGGTGCAGGAGACTAAGTATTGCTACTTTCGACAAAATTAAGAAATACTGAGGAAAAGAAGCTAATCCCTTTTAATTAATCCAAGAAGCTATAACAGTAATGATATTTATTCATGAGGTTCAATTATAGAAACAAACACTAAACACAAAACTAGTCACTGGATTATTTGTTGCATTGAGTAAATGAATCCAGACAGGTCTTCAAACACTTCAGCACTCTAACTGTGAATGAGTAATACAAAGTCAAGGAGCTCTGACAAAATACTTGAAGAAAGTTTAAAAGTATAGGTCTCTGATGAATATGTAAGCTTGTCCAGTTCACCTAAAATAAGTCCTGAACTTCTGTCTAAATGCCCTGGGTGTAGTAAACTAGAGTTCCTAGGTTCAATTCTTACTTCTCCAGTGGGTATATAAGTCACACAGACATGACTTCTCTCTAGAGGCACTCAAATGCATCCATTCTTACCACAGACCATAATGGAAACTCAGGCACTTCCATTGGGAGGCCTGGCTGTCTCAAAGTGGAAGCTGACGGAGTTCAAAAAAACCACAGCAGAATGCCCCCAAAGAGGTAAAATGCTATTTTATTGCACAAGCAGTGGTTTGCTTTCTGTTTCCCCTTTATGAAAGGTGCAACTGCACACCACCTTGCAAACATTTCCTAACTCTTTTCAAAGGTCTCTTGAGACCGTCAGGAAGAATGGAATGAAACTCATTTTGTGCTCCTGTAAAATTTGTACAGTTGGCCTCTGGAAAATTAAAGACTCGAACTGATTTCCAGCCTAATATCTGACATTGGTGCTACTCCAGCCTTGGCTTTTATCTATATTCTAGAGCATGTGGGAGTACTTCTGGCTGCCCTTCTCAATAAAATGCAGAGAAAATTAGATTCTTTTCCCTTGCCCATTTTAGCAAGAGTCCATCATAAAACATATATAACATTTGCAAACATATTTTTATTCCTAGTGTTTATTCCAAAGATTTTTCAGCTATTTTATCACCAATCTTCTGACTCTTCTTAAGCTAGTTTTTATTTCATTCTATTTAAAATCAAAGGTGTGTCATCTCCTAGGCTTCTTCTCACCATTGAAACAGTTGGGTTTGAGGAGTGGTAATCATGGAACAAAATCACTGAGATGTTTGAGGGGCATGGAGAACAACTACTGCCCTTCCTACTCTTTTGGAATTTCTGAGTGACTGCAACCTATAGTTTGTGTGGGCATCCTTTGCCCCTTCACATGAGTAAAGTCCAGATTATGACTGCTAAATACAGCATAGCAAAGGGTGAAATATTCTAGTTTTTACTAGGAAAACAGTTTTACCAATGCTGAGTAAGTCAGTACCAGCAGTACACTTCCATCAATGTACTATGCCTTCCTTCTTTATTGCGTTCCCATAAGACAATCTCTCTATTTACACACATTCTCCTTTTTCTTTTTTAATTCACTCCATTTTTTTTCAGTGAATTGTTTAATACCAGGAAAGAATTTTAAAAATTTTCTTTTTTTTTTAGATTTTAATAAGAAGTGTGGTTGAAGTACTTAAGAGAGATCATTTCATGATAGTCAAGAAAATGAAACCTTTTTTCTGACAGGTTTGTGTTTCATGGTTGGCTCACAGTTTTAGGTGAAAGATACAAACAACATTAATTCACTCTTGATGATTGTCAGACAATATACATGGGGGAGAGATGCTGTGAATATTCCAAACTGAGGGAAAATAAATTATTAGATATCACACAGTCCTTAGAGGAGAGAATTCTCCATCCTACAGTGACTAATTATGAGAACAAGTCATATGAAGTTTTTCCTCTGGTTTCTAGTGAAAGTTGAGTTTTTACCATACCTTTTCCTTCAGCAACACTGATAAGGCCTCCTACCTTTACCTAGATGTCTGTTTTCATAGTGCATGATGGAACTTCAGCTTTGAAAGATATATAAAATCATCAAATTAATTAAAAATTAATAATCAAATAATAAAATCATCAAAACCAAGAGTAATCAGAGGGGGTGTCCAGCTACGTACACAGGCAGTGAGCCCTAGCTTTAGCAACCCCAAACCAGTTGCCTAAGTTGCCTGGGCTGTCCCTGGAGAAAGGTGTAGGAGACCTCAGAACTTACAAGGGAGATTCAGCATGTGTTACTTTCCTCTCTCCTCTCTTGACCCAACAAGGAACTCAAGATTTTGTCTTTTCCTCATATGTTTGTATTTTTCCTTACTATTCAAAGCAATTGCTTATAAAATTAATTCCCCTTTCTGTCTCCATCAACTTCAGTTAGTTCCAGTTCTGACCACACTAACTTCAGTTTCTGAGGCAGCATGAGGCACAATTTATACTATGCTGGATCACTGTGTTGGGAAGAGTCAAGCACTGTGTCCTGACAGCAGACATCTCTGGCATTGCATGACCAGTAAAATTTGCAAAGCATCTTTGGGAGATTTTCAGCTAGGAAGGGAGGTGTCTACTACTTTTAAATGCCTGAATTTTAGGCAGAAGTTAAATACACCAGATTCTGTCATTAATCCCCTAAGAAAATCAAGTTAAAAGTAGTACTGAATACCTTATATTCCTGCATAAGTAGCTTTTATTGGCTGAGTGAAAAACTAACAAGATGTGAAAGATGTTTTTAAAAGAGAAATTGCAAACACAAAGACTGATTTTATACTGGCTAATGCCACATCTACACTGGAGAAGATCAGCATGGCCCAGTGGATGAAAATTAACAGGCTGCTCAATCCAGCTAAACATCTAGAACCAGATTTCCCTCCTCATGTTGAAAAGTCCATTTCATGAGAGAGTATAGACAGAAGAGGCCCAAACAGAAAACTTACAATATAAGCAAAGCATTTTGGCTTAAGACTGTAAGAATGCAGAAAGATTATCATTTTGTGACTTGCAGATTTCTGTTGTACATTTGTGCTTAGGTAATCTCTTTCCAGATGTACATCTTTTGTTTAAAATGGCTTATGGCTAATTCTTTTTGATTCACAGAAGGATTTGATTGAAGAGTGAATAAAGCTGGAGAAACGTTACAAATGCAATGGCTGGGATCTTTCTTTTCAGTTGCCAGGGCAGAGGTTTCCATTGTTTGTTTGTACTATAATTTATCTGGAACAGCAGAGGGTGTTTTCAATGAATGAACCACCTGTGTAACAATATAGGAAACAGAGGAAAGATAGCTTTCAGCATTAGTTATTTGTATGCGTGCAAAAAAATAAAAAATAATTTATCTGTTAAATAACTAGATGGCTTTCTGAGGATCACTTGGGAATACTGCATGGAGAAATGCTACATCAGTTCCTTCCCATGTGCACATGCTGTGCCAGTGAGATTTCTCAGTTTGATGTTCTGTGATAAAATGTTCAGTCTTCGGGTAATCACACTGAAAACTCCTGTGACTAGCTGCTCTTGTTCTTGCACTTTACTTGATCATTGCTGAAGTAAAGCAAAAGCACATTGAGAGTGCCTTAGACTTAAAACTGTCCCCTTCTTCTCTGTCACTTCCTTTCCTAACCTCTTTCTCCATTCATCCCTTCCATTGCTGGTAAGAAATAATCTGAATATTTCATTATTGCTTTAGTCAATGAGTAACAGATCTCCAGGTATAATGGGGAAGGAGCAAATAGTAATAATTCATAATAGAATTAAAGTGGAACTTTTTCAGGAATCTGGTAAAAAACACCTGGCTTGGAAAACTTTTAATTTAAAACTTTTTTATTTTACTTTTGATTGCCCCTCAAAAGGGATAGTTTTCCAAAAAATTATACATAAAAAGTTGGTACTTCCATAGTTAAATCCCACAGAAATACGGAATAAATCGAACTGTGCAATCCCTTTCATACCTGAAAATGTGTACAAAATAACACCTTAATTTTGAAAATAGTTTTAGTCAGCCAGCATTTTATGTATTTACTCCCATGTTTCCTAACCTCAGTTGCTTACCTGTGGCTTATTTATTTCTTAATATACTTGTCTACAGAGGCATATGTGGTTTTAATCCTCCTGAAACATAATGAGCCTCCCAAAGTCAAAACAGAGAGATTTTTTGAGTTCAGTATTTCTAGAAGCTTATGGTGAACTTTTAAATCTTTGAAAAAAAACTCTTCCCATTGTAACTTTGCACTTTTTTCTTCAAAGGTGTATCATGTATAAAGCACACGGTATTCTTCTGCTGGGTGAAAATTTTTACATTCTTTTCTTACTTTCCCTCCCTTTTTAGGCACGTGAATGAGGATAGTTAAGGGGGAAAGTAGTTGTATCGTTCCAAAGGAGTAGTTAGTGCAATGCAGGCATTTCCAGTGAAGCACCCAGGTAGAGGGCTCCAGTTATTGTTACTTCTCTACACATTCATCTGGTAGCCAATACTTGCACAAGGAATAAAGAGACAGGAAAAAAGCTGTGGCATGTGTGCCCAAGCAGTGTGTGAGTACAGTCTTCTGAGCGCCAAGTACGTCAGAGTGGGAAACAGCAAGGGAGTGGAACATAAAGCCCATCTCACACATACTGGGAGGACTGCATTTGACTTCACTGCAGTTACTTCTGATTTACTCAAGTGTCAGCTGGAGAAGGACCACAACCCATGATTTAAAATGTTTTTATATGCTCCTCTGAGTAAAAAACTTGGAGGACTTTACGAAAACAAGCTACTGTTGCTGATTTGCCAGGTAGGCAACCTCTCTGAGCTCTGGTTGAGAGCTGATCCAAATAAAATGTTTCTCACAGCTATGACTGTGTTGCACTAATTCAACTAGAATAAACAATTACATCAGAAAAATGTGTTTACTTTGGTTATGGGCCACAGAGGCTGGGCCCAAATATGATGTAGAACATATGCCTGTTATTGCTTATAAGGACAAATAATTTTACAGGTGGACCTCAACATTCCTTCCCTTTGCTAAGTATACTCCTCCTGGCAAAGTACCTGAAATATCTGTTTATTATTTATGGAATTATACATGAGCTTTCTTATTTAAATAGACAGTGTAAACAGTAACTCTGAGATTAGAAACAAACAGAAAATTTTATTTCTCTCTTTGTTTACAGGTACATGACTATGATCCTTTCATTAAAGCTACACCTGTTTACACCAAGGACTGACATCTTCAGCTCCTCAGTAATCTTGCACTGGGGTAACGCAGAAATAAAGTAATCAAAGCCAGCAAAATTTCACTCATGTAAAATTAGCAAAGAGGAGATTACCATCAGTTGTGTACTTTTTTACTGAACTCATCAAAGATCAGATCCAGACAGCCAAAAGTGAAGGGACAGACTATTTAGCCAGACTGTTGGTTCATGTCATACAATATCATTTCAGTCTAGAATTTTCATCTCTACTACCAAGGAAGTTAAACAGAAACATTACATGATTTTTATTTGCCTAAGTTTAGCCATCATGTTCCAGTATAAAGGTAAAGTATAAATTGGAGGTTAGTTTAAAAATGCCTGGCCTAAACTATCTGAGTAAAGGTTCTTTGTTTATCGTTAAACTTTCTGTTGTTAACAGAGTTGAATATGAACAATCTGTATGGGATAAACTTTACAGAGTAAATACAGGGGATGCAGCTGAATAAGGTATGATATGTACTTAAGCCATTGTAATACGGCAGGTTTTATACACATGAAACAACAAACCACTTTTTAAACGTGCAACTTAGAAATTAAATTAAAAAATTAACAGTAAATCAAACTGAGTCTAAAACTCTGCCCACATTTGTCCCAAGTTTGAGGCTTGTTTTAATCTAAAGTTCTGGGTTTAATCTGTTGAAACAATATAATGAAAGCTGTACAGATTTAAGCTACATCAAAATTGCATCTGTCTTTTAGTTTGGGAATATATCCATCAGAGAGAATTAACAAAGAGGAATCTTTAGCTAGTACCAGTGCCACCAGCCCATACAAAATGAAGCAATAAACACCCATTAGAGTGGGTGGAAGACTA
Source organism: Struthidea cinerea (assembly GCA_013397865.1). Classification (NCBI taxonomy): domain Eukaryota; kingdom Metazoa; phylum Chordata; class Aves; order Passeriformes; family Corcoracidae; genus Struthidea; species Struthidea cinerea. The sequence continues at coordinate 1,169,485 of VZTI01005431.1, read as the reverse complement.
TTACCAAGCCAAATTGGATGAAATAAGGATACTTCTGAACTTTTATTTTGTTTTTAAATTCAAACCATAATCTTTCCTGAAGTTCCATAATTAGGAGAAAATAAGCTGAATTCCTGGGATATTACACAAGCAGCTGCTAATACATTTCTTTCTAGCTGATCTGGTCCCTCATAAGAATGCTCCCATGAGATGCCCACCCCCCAGAAGACAGCAACGGCTTTGAAATGACACACATGAGCCTTTGGAGTGCTTTTGAGGTTCTGCTACTCCTCCCACATATGTAGATCCCTTCCATTCACTACACTAGCCACGTGTAGGGTCTTATTGAAGTGACTACCTGACAGGGGACTACCTGACAAGCTAGTGACAAATAGTGACCACATTATGAAGGCAGATGGAACAAATTAAAGTCCCCTAAGGGAATTTTGTAATACTTACCCTTCTGTCCTGAACAAATTCAAACTTGGGTCAAAACAGTGTGCCTTATTCCCCAAGCAGTTACATTCCCATGCAGCAGACTTTTACACTCCTGCCAGAAACTGCCGTACAGCATTTCAGCGCTTGCTGAAACTGATGGAACAGTCATGAGGGTTTTACTGACCTGATTACTAACTAACATAATAGGAATATGTATTCACCATAGATTTTGAATGTTGTCATTTCTGGATGTAAAATTCTGATATGGATAGGACTCCTTTTTCCAGAGAAAGAGCTAAATGTCCAAGGAGAATACAAAAGTCTCCTTTGCTTTGAAAATCAGAGCTATGTAGTTTCCAGGTATGGAATAAAATCAGCCCTAACATGAAGGGGCACCTCTGAGAATGTTGTTCTTCCTGCCAGAAAGTGAACTGTGATCCTCCCATGCAAAGCAGCAGAAAAATCCAGTGTTTTCATAATTGATATGCAACTTAAACTGCTCCTTTTATGCTGTATGAGCTGCAAAATGGCTAAAATGTTACTGAAAATGTCTTCATTCTACACGTTAAGGAAAAACTTATAGTAAATTATGTTTGTGTGCTTTTATTAACCCTTGAACTGCTGCTGAGCAATGCATGTGTTTGAACAAGAGTTGAAAAGCTATTAAAATATTTGCTTAAATACTTTACTACAGCCTAAGAATTGAGCTCCAAAGCCTCTGGGATTTGGAGACTCACAAGAGAGCTAACTGAAGGAAGTCTGGGAGAGGTCAGCATGCTCAAGCACACTCCTACAAAATCTTCCACCTCCCTTATCAGCTTTAATAAACTTGACTCCTACTTTCTGCTCTTGAAATTCAAAAGACACACACAAAGAATTCCCAGCTATGTAGGCTGTGTTCACAGCAATCTCATCCTTGCTCTGTGAATGTAGAGTCAGTTAAATGTCTAAACTTTGGACTTATTTGCTATTGGTTTATTTCAATTTTACACTTTCACAGTTGACTGCTTTCTGTAACATTAGGCTACACAAGAAGCAAGCCACCTGCAGATTTTATTAGAAATGACATGGGCTGCAAAACTACAATATTCACTGATTTCCTTTACTCAAATGAAATACTTTTCCTCCTTTGAGATATATATTTTCTTTTTTTTTGCATTTCATACACTTTAGCCAATATTTATCTCATGCTAAACAGTAAAACAGTTCTCACAGTATTGCCTGTAATCCAGCTCACCCAATTCTGCCTATGCCCTCAAGTCTTTAATCACTGGCAATCAAATATCAGAGTCACACTTGCTCTCTCTTTCTGGCTCAAGAAATGTTTCAATGTTTTGGCCTGATAGAAATCTCCAGCAAGAAGGTCAGAGCCTTGTGAACAGGGTTACAATGCTCCTGTAGAAGGTGGGAGATGCCATTGCAGAATCTCACAGGGTAAAGGGGAACATAACCCTCCGTCTGCCAGGGAGACACGGTCACAGTTGTACACACAGTGGGGGCCTTTGGTGTTTTGAAAGATGCCATAGCAACATTTTGTCAAGATTCTTCTCTTCTTGGAGCATGTTGGTACTCCCAGGAAGTCCTCCAGCATTGTAACTCCCTGAGGATTTGAGAGACATCTTTCTTTTAGAGCTTACTTGAGTCCAAGCACAAACCAGGTGACGAGCCACCCATTACCATCAAAACTGGGCTGTTTCTCTGTGTGGAAACTGCCCAAACACAAGCAGAGGGATTCGTCTCACCCTAATATAGACCTCTGCAATATAGAAAACCATGCCTCAGCCAGTACCCTTTGCCAGATTTTTTTTATTATTAGTGAACTCTTATCACATCTAGTTCAGGTATCTACTCCAGGATGAGACTGTCACCTTAGAAGCAACTGTTTCTCTTCACAGGCAAAAAAGAGATTGTTGGCAATAAGCTCAGATAGAGATCCCTGCAGTGCAGATGACTGAATGTGGGCACATAAACTCCACCTCCACGCCTAAGGAATATTCATGCCAACAGCACGGCACCTGGGGGCTACATTCTGGTCACTTTTGGATCCTATTCGTGAGTGGACTTGGGTTTTTAATCCTTTATGGAACATAAAAGTTACTTACACTAAAGTCAGAGAGTCTTAAGCACCTTTTAAAATATTAACATTCTTTTGTTATGGTAGCGGCGCAGTCACCAGGTGGTCATGTTAAATATAATCTTACACATTCCTTTTCTTAGTCTATGAGGAATACATGCACTTTCAAGGAATGTTGTACTGTTAGTTTTTGGTGTTCAAGTTTGTGGGGGAGCTTTTGTAGACGATGAGGGAGTTCAAACTATCTTATGCTCTCTGATTAGATTTAGTTCTAAATGGTGAAAATTATTTCTTAGGTGAAAATTATTTCCTGAGAACCTGAAATTAGCTTTTGGGTTAAGACTTCTAAATAAGGTTTTGCCTGCATGTAGTCTATGACCACCTATGTTCAGTGACTGTTGTACACAGTATAAATGATCTATTCTAAGATATACTGTATCACTGATTTCTCCCCTGATAGAAAGCTGGGTTACAAGCCTTCCAAACCCATCAAAAGCAGGCAATAGTGTTGTATTTCGGGGTCTATCCTCACTTTCCCAAATGTGCACAACTGCCATTAATTTTCATTGAAATCAATTGAACTCAAGTGCAAAATAGATGTTACTTTGGGATGCAGTCAGTTAATATATGAAAACCTCGTGAGCCTTAGAATCAGTCTGGGTTGTGAGTGGGTTATTTGTTTGTTTATTTTATTCCTTAATTTATAAAAGGGATGACGGCCCACCCAGTGGAATTTTCCCATCAAAAATAGTATGAAACAGAATAATGGAATGCAAGATTGATTAGATGGTGTGCTTGTTGGCAATGGGTGCCTGTACTTCTTAACCTTAATGGATCATTAAAAAAATCCTTTCATACTTGCCATAATGCATGTGCTAAATTGTGGGTTCCTAGCCAATGCAAAGAAATATTCTATGATTTCCAGAGATGCAAAGTAAGAATTTCATACAGCACATAAGTGGGGCCTCTGTTTAAATGCATAAAAATAATTTCTTAATTATGACAGTGATATTCATTAAAAAGCTTTCCAATAGTACATGCAGTTCCCACACTGGTCTCTCTCCCACTGTCTGACAGACAGACAGCTTGGTTACACATGCTCAGAAAGGAGGGTGGGGGCCCAGATTCTTGGCTGTCTTGAAGTGGCCACATCCTGCCATCTGCTGAATCCTTCTGCTATTGGCAAATCCAGGGAAGAATGTTTCTGAGGTGTCTTAAAATATTCCTCACCTCTGCAGAAATGTTTTATTTAAGGACAAGTATACAAATGCTTTCAGAGAGAGCAAAATCAGCTTAAAATACTAACAAAATAATTTTTAAAAAATCCCCAGATTCAAAGAAAAGATCACAGAATTGCAGAATATTCTGAGTTGGAAGGGACCCACAACGATCATCAAATCCAACTCCTTGTCCTGCACAGGACAGCAACAACAATCACACCATGTGCCTGGGAAAATCATCCAAACACTTCTTGAACTCTGTCAGGCTGGTGCTATGACCACTTCCCTGGGAAGCCTGTCCCAGTGCCCAACCACCTTCTGGGTGAAGAACTTTTTTTTTAATATCCACCCTAAACCTGCCCTGACAAAACTTCAGGCCATTCCCTCTGGTCCTGTCACTGGTCACCAGAGAGCAGAAATCAGTGCCTGCCCCTCCTCTTTCCCTCATGAGGAAGTTGTAACTGCAATCAAGTCTCCCCTCAATCTCCTCTTCTCCAGTCCAAACAGACCAAGTGACCTCAGCCATTTCTCACACGACTTCCCCTCAAGGCCCTTCACCATCTTTCTTGCCTCCTTCAGACACTCTCTAATGGTTTAATATCTTTCATGTATTGTGGCACCCAAAACTGCCCCCAGCACTCGAGGTGAGGCCGCCCCAGCGCAGAGCAGAGCGGGACAATCCCCTCCCTTGCCCGGCTGGTGATGCTGTGCCTGATGCCCCCAGGACACACTCGGCCCTCCTGGCTGCCAGGGCACTGCTGATTCATGTTCAACTTGCCATCAGCCAGCACCTTTCCACAGCACTACTCTCTGGCCTCTTGTTCCCCAGTCCTGTAATTTGCTGAGGTCTCTCTGCAGGACATCTCAGCAACTCCCAATTCTGTGTTATCTGCAAAATTTCTTAGTAATCCTTATAGATGTGCCAGGAAATCTCATCCTGATGGAGGGCTAGTGTCTAAACTTTATCATGTTTAGTTGAACACAGGAGTACACAAAATGTAATCCTTGGGGTGTTTGTAAAACTTGTAAGTCAAGTAACAGTCAGAGTTGATATAGTAAAAAAGACAGGCACCTTCTCCTTGGATCACCTTTTACTATTGCAGTCACAGCAACTGCCTAATTTTTAAGATGCATATGTTTACGTGTAGAATTTACTGACAATTTCATAATATTTCTTCATTTTCCTGCTCCTTTTCTCTATCTTCCTTTTTTAAAAATGAACTTGGGATTTCCTCCAATAATCTCTTTGTCTAAGAATTCACACTGTAGGTTTCTCACTTCTTTATCTCACGTGATCAAGATTCTCTCCTGTTCCTTAGCCGTCATTTAATATGAAAAATGTCATGCTCCCTAGAAATAAACTCTTAATAGTCTGGAAGAACCCTGGAAATGAATGGAAGAAGGTAACAGAACAGCAGTGCTGCTTTTGCAAACCAGAAGGTCTTAGATGTCAGTCTTTGGATTGGTGTCCCACACCTGAAGAACTTCTGTGAAACAGGAATACATTCAGTCTAAATGAGCCTGATGAAAAATCCAGTCTTCACCTCTGGAGTATGGTTCTTGTGCCATTTTGTCCTGGGAAAAATTTCTTTGGAGAAGGTCCCTTCATTATATCAGAAACTAGTATTTTCTAAATTCATTATTAGGTTTAGCTACATAATATCTGAGCATTTCTTTTTGATCGAGCAAAATCCCCTCTGAAATAAATGACAGCTTTGCTTCAATAGGTGTGTTCAGGCCAGGCCCCTAATTAATCAGCACTGACATTTACAAGAATCACTGCTCTCTGCTATGCCAAAGGGCTTGGGTTCAACTCCCAGGAGCAGAGGATTTGGACCTACTTCATCATAAGGTCTTCTTATGACTACTTTTCTCTGTCATGTAGCCCATTTTTTAATGGAAAAATATTATAGAGTGATGAATATGTTTACAAACTAACAGAAAAATGTAACCCTCTGAACAGAAAATTCTCTCTATAGAATGTAAATGTCCACAAAACTATTTTCCTTCTTGTTTTTAAATGCATGTGCCTCTTCTGGACTGGTATTACAGCTCCTGCTGTAAAGTTTGTTTGAAACATGCCCATTTAAACTGGGGTCCATCCTGCAATGTTTTGCTGCATTGCAATATTTTTTTTTCTTTTAACGTTAAGGTGGCCTCTAGAACAGTAAAAACATATGCAGATTCCTTCATGTTGTCTAAAGGGAAGCTAGAAACTACATCATGAAAAACTGATCATGTGAAAATGATATCTGACCTGCTGTAAACTGCAAACTATGCAGAGTATCTCTTGGAATAGTGCAAAGCCCAAAGCCCTAAACTATACCAGCAACCGTGCTAACAATTTAACAGTAAAAAGTAAACCTAGTGGTTATCATCACAAATGGACAATGCCAGGTAGGAAATCTGCTCTCCAATTCCAGTTTTTCAAAGAAAACAGCCTTGAATACAAAGGAGGAAATGGTTCATGCCATTAACTTTCTTTTCTACAACTGCATGGGGAGGGTCACAGGCTGCCTCCATGACCTGGACTATCAAAGAACTGGAGATCCCCAAAGGGACAATCTCTCTGCAGATTTGGAGGTTTCAGCCTGGATTTTCTTCAGTCTTGACTTTCACATACCTCTGTGATTCCATCAGCTGCCAAAACTTCATTCCCATCAGGAGGATTTGTAAAAACTGCAGGCTGTCCAGGCTGCCAAATTCTGGGACAAATTGTTCCCTTCAGAGAACTTTTGGAGAGGACAGAAACATAGGATCCATGACTGATAATTATATTATGAAATAATAGGAACAGTTTCTTGGTTGTTTTGTGCCAACGGGGTGAAAAGAAATTATAGTGATAAAATCTATGAAATCGGAATTGCACCTTCTTCAAAAATCATCTGTAAAAGGCCAGGTATCCACAAAAATCTGTGTGAAACATTAAAAGCCTCAGTGTTTAAGAAACATCTTTCTTTTGCACTCATATCCCAGCTCATGGTACAAAATCCAGTGATACTGCAGATGCATCTTTGCAGCTGCCGATACGCTGCCGGCCAGACAATACATCCTGTAGGGTCTTGTAGTCTGAGCGAATTGTGCTGCAGCTGCAAAGTTCATTCTTGTTCATCTGGATGGGTTTTTAACAATGGTCTCTCCTCTCCCCACTGCCCAAACAAAACTATCTATAAATGGAAAACTCCCTTCCTCTCCCTCTAAGGACCTGAGGTAGCAGAATGAATGCAGCACACATGGTGCTAAGTGTCTCAGAGCTAAAACATGCTTAATACATGCAAATACCAACATTAACCATTATGAACAGGCATGATTTATGTGCCTGTCAGCAAGACATCAATCATGACTACAGAGAGTCAGCAGCAGTATCAACAACAGTAGCAGGAGTGGAGGGCCAGAGCCAAGATGGGATGGTCCTTCCCAGCCACCCGGGGGGAAGAGAAAGATGGATGAAGTAGTAGGAATCCCCAAACAGTGTCTTTTAGGGAAAGGGATGCTAAATTTTAAACCATCTCTTGAGACCAGTCAATGTCCAACATTATTTCTTTGTTAGATCTGTAAGAAAGAGAGAACCAGCAGGGACATTTGGAAATGCCATTGAAGAAGGGATCTGGACATATCAAAAAGAAGTCAGGGTTTTAAAACTGTGACATCAAAGATATTTAAAGGTATCTTTTCAGGAGACATTTTTACCAATGGGATCTGATTTACTGTCCTGTGCAGATGGCAAGTGTATTTAACTGAAAAACTTTTCTTTACCAGAAATCGGAGCCAAGAAAGAGACTGCATCAGAGTTTTCTCTGTACAGATGGATTGTATAGCTCAGAGAACATACATCTAAGGCCACTCTGAGATAACTAACTTTGGTTTCTGAGTAATCTAGAAAATACCAGTTCATGCTAAGAATAGGGTTGGGAACTTGCTGCATTTTGGATTTTTTTTTGCTTTTTGTAGCTGGCAGGAGAAGGCTGAGCAAGAGGAGATATTGGCTGAGATGTCAGTGAAAACAATGAAGTTTTATTTAGATATCTTAGGCTCTACTTGCAGTTGGCTGGAGCCACTGGATAAAGATACTTAGATTTTACTAATAAACTGATGGGGCAGGAAACTGACATCCCTGAAAAAAAAAAATCTGTCAAGGACAAATAGAAACAATTCTGTCTGCATGGGTTAAAAATAACTGATTTGGTATATTTTCTTCCATCTGGGACATACACCTGAAGTGTTAAGAAATGTCTCACAATTGCCTAAAAATGGATTGCCTATCAAATTTACAGGCACAGACAAATGCAGGTAGCATCTCATCCCCAAACTGGATGGACTATAGATCAAATGATGAATAAACCTTTTGAAAGCAAAGGCAAAATTACACCTGACAAGAGTGAGGCCAAAAATTAATCCATTTTTTTTCTGTCTTGCATGGCACAAGTGGTTGTGCTAAAATATATCCTTTTTTGCATGTACTCAGACCAGCAGCTCAGAGATATGAAGCTGATGAAATTTCTCAGCAAAGAAGCACTAGAAACATCATAAATATATTGTGAACTGTTCAAAGAAATATAAAAAGTATAGGTATGGAGAAAGGCAAAAGAATGTACTCATTACAAAGGAAGGAAAGAGAATCCAATTGAGGTTATATTTTCTGAGAGCAGAAATATCCAAATTGTGTTTTAAACAGTTGACATCTTAAGAAATGTGAACAAATGCAAATATCAGTACAAAGCAGGGGGAAATTCTGATCAAGCCACACAGTACAAAAGACCTAATAACATATGCTGTTGCGTGATGACAAATATTTTAAGAAATTTTTGCTTGTTTTCTTAATAAATATTGTAAACTGTTACGGACCTTCTGGGTTCTGCTCTAACCCTGTCAACTGTAGAGCACTTCATGATATTGGTTGACAGAAATCAACAAAGTTCAATTGCATGGTTTAAGAATCCACTTCATGTATACTTTTCTGCAGTCCTTTAAGAGTCAAATTCATCCATGTAAATGCAAAACAAAGTCGACAATTTCTGTTTCTCTATTCCACTGCTGAACTTCTCTTGACTGATGAAGTGTGTGTGGTTGATTACCAATGAAAATATTCAGGATTTTTAAGGCTGCAGGGAATTTTCACTATATTACCTTTTGATAATTTCTGTTTGTGTTTTGTAGCCACACAGTTCTGATAGAAAGACTAATATTCATGGAGAATTAATGACATTTATGTGCAATTTTTTTCAAATTACTAACTGCATTCACTGTTAAGTGCACCTCATTTATAGCTTGATTTGGCTATGGACTTTTGATGCACAATTCTCTACAAACAGAATTAGGAGTGAAATCATGGCTTCAATAATGCCATGAGAGACAGCATGTTATCAACCCCAGATATGGAGGATAGCTTTTATACTCTGTAAAGTTCTCAACACACTGTTTTGCCTAACAGGAAGTTAAGTCAAGCTATAATATGATTGCTCATTTATTTATTTATTTATTTATTTTTGTCCAATTTTAATTAATATTTATTCTTAATGTCTTTTTTCCCAAATTTTGCACAAACTGTCCCTGTAATAAAATGGTTTCTTATCACAAGCCAGTTATAACTAAAAAGTAGTTTCTTTTACTTTAAATATTACTGTTGGATTTTTTAGACTTTCTGGAAATATTAGTGCTATTAATCAGCTCAACAAAGTTCAGAGAGCTCTATTAAAATAAAATGCCCCTTTTTTGCAATAAATCCCCTCAGAAATTTTGCCCAGTGAAATCGATTTCACCCTAAATAAAGTTACTTATTTGGATCAGGAATAAACAATGTATAAAGGAATTACATTCAGCTCCTTGGACAACATGAAAATTGAAATTTTGGCACGGATGGATTTTTTTATATGTGCAAAGCAAGATTTTCTGTTAGGTTTGATACTTGAAAGGAAAAGAAAGAACAAACAATGTACAAGATTTAAACATTCAGTGATTACACACACTTTTCCTTGACTTCATAACTGTCACAAGTCAAAGAAACGCCCAAGGATGCAAGTCACAATTCTGCTAGGCTGTGAGTTCCCAAGATTTTTATAGCTGAATCTCAGTTATAAATCTATCCACTGCTTCATTTCTCCTCTTCCTGTCTCCTTTTTGCTCTTTCATAAAACTGTCTTCCTCTGGACTATATTTGCATGTCACTGGAAAGACCTGTCTCCTAGGTTAGAAGCTAATACTTAGGTTACAGTTATCCTAAGCAAGTCAATTACATCTTAAGAGTGACAAAAACTTGCCATTTTTTATTCAGTATTTCCAATATTGTGCTGTAGTATTTCTAAATGGAGTAGCTAAATTAGTGCAATCAGTTGAGCTTTACTATCCAAAAGTAGAAATCCTATGGCAAACCTACTAGTATTAACATGTCTTTCTCTTTGGTGATGAAAGATCTTCTGATGACCTAAGCTGGCAGAAGACACGGAGATGAATCTGCTGCGTGAAACAGAAATACATGTAACTTCTAGAAGAAAAAAAAGAATTAGGTACTTTTGTGTACAATGGATAACCCCCCTGTAACTTGCTTTGCATAAACATAACTGCTGAAGGCACCTGGGAAGCGCAAAGGCTCTTAAGAAGGCTTTGCCTTTGCCTTCATTTCAGTAAAATGCATTGTTCAAAACATTTAATGTTAAACCACTCTGACAATTTCCCTCACACATATTTTGAGACTGAGTCTAATATGCTGAAAGCCTTTAACAAGAATGTTTTCTCTTTACTCAGCAGGTATGAACATTAACACTTGTCTATACTTAAAGAGTTTTTTTGGTATTGATCAACTGGTCTAAATGTATCAGAAAGTCTTTTTGCAGTAAAGGTATTTTTTAACATCTTAACTCATTTTTTTCTTGTTAGATTAAGCTCAAAAAGGAAAAGAAAGTGTTTTTCTGTATAGCTGCAGCTGGAAAGGAAACAAACAAACAGATACATGCCTATGTGTATACCTGTATCTGACTGTTGTCACTTTTAAGTATAGACAATACTGCTCATAAAAGCAATAGAAGCAAAATGATTACTAATAAGGGACAATTTCTGTTCTCAGCTACATCAGTCTAAAATCTGATTGCTTAGTACAGATATCTGTAGCTGAATCATGTTTTCAGAGGTGCTGTAGCTCTGGCAGGAGGTATCTTCATGAGGGAACTACAGTAACAAGACATTTCATTGGCACAGTGTTATGGAAGAGGTAAAATAGTGTTGGAAAATCCTCTTTATCATTATTTTTTCTTAAAATGTTTTTGGCCATTGTAGACTCAGTATGGCTTCAAAGGATTTGGACATGGACCTCACTTGCAATATTTTGAGAAGAAAAAAATCATAGGTAGAAGGGGGTTGGGTGTCTCGGGGGGCAGGGTGGGAAGGTGGCCTTAAAGATATCTTCTTATTCCAGATCTATGTATGAATTTCAGAATATGTTCATATGCTCTGTTTACTCATCTTGTGTAGTCAGGTAAGTTAGAAGTATCTGTGAGACACTCAGATATACCAGAAATGCTAAATATATATCAAAATATCTTCAGAATAGAAATCTTATCAGCACTTGCAATAGACCAGCTAGAAATATTTCCAGAAAAACAGAGTCTAATCTGTAGCAGAACCAACTGTACTTGTGGACAGATCTTGGAAGTTTCAGGTAACATCTGTACCAGAAAACTAAACAGTGCCAAGAGCCCTGGGCTGGCCAAGTGGCACAGTTTGGCCACATCTGTGAAATTAAGGTCTTTTAGCTTAAATTGTAACTCCACCCAGACTGCCTCCTGGCAGTGATCCCCCAGCAATCTTGACTCCTGCACATTATCTAGGAATGCTTGGGAAGGGGTTAGCTGGAGTGGGTCAAAGCCATTCCAGGGTCTATGCTAAGAATTTCACAGTGCAGAGTTTCAGTGTCTGGGAATGTTTCCAGGTAGTCTTTAACTTGCCATTATAGAAGCAGTTTCAGATCTCCAGAAGTTGAGATCCTCAGACAGATGTTATCTGGCTACACATCCTGCCATATTTCCTTTTCTAGTATGGTTTGTTCTGTACTATTGGGAGGGGAGGGGAAGTAAGGGGAAAGGAGAAGGGAGGGGAAAAACGTTTTTCTCAAAATTTATTCACTTTGACATCATTATTCTGTGAACATCATAGTTGAAGGAATTCCACCATTTTCCACCTGTTCATATTAGTACTTGCAGAGGGAAGGTAAGAGAATAAGAGGACAAAAGACTGCCTTTCTTCAAGGTGGTAAGTACTCTTAAGGCTTTAGGATCGTACAAATGAAAACCAGATATTTTCACCTATATTTTTGTTAACAATCTAACAATATTTTATATGATTGGCTAAATTTAATAATAACAGAACATTTTATGTCAAATATACACGTTTGTATATAGCTGGAACGAGTGTTCATTTCTTGCTTTAGATGGTGGCAGCAATTTCATCTTCCTTGTTGTTCTCAGGAAATCTAGAAAGTACAGTCCTTACACCAAGAAGGTTTAATGTTCTACTGGGGGTGGTGATGTGCTTCACTTAGAAATGTTAGGAATACCTTTTTCCTTCAGTTTTTTATCTTCCACTGACTCTGCCTTCATAGGAGAATCCAAGCAGAACACAATCCTAATGTTAGCTATTTTAAGATTAACATTGAATAACATTATCTGATTCTGAATGACTCTTAATAGACTTCTGAGACAAGAAAGAAGGAGTGCAAAGTGACCTATCCAAGACAATCTCTAGCCATGAACCTATGGGGGAAAAAAATACTTCTGAGGACTCCAGCTTTTGAAGTGGATTGGCTGCGTCCAAACCATTTAGTGGGAATAGTCCCAAACTATTTTCAAACTCCAAGAGTGTGCCCTGCAATCGTTTAGGGAAATATGAAATTATCCAGACGAAATACATCAGGCACCACACTAGCAATCAAATACAAGTAAATTTGTTCCTGAAAACACTATCTGTCATTGTTTAATTTGGTAGTGAGATATAGCCATTTAGAGTGTTGTGCCTTAGAATTTTCGTAACAGAATTAAAATGAAGCAAAGGAGAGGAATTCAAAGAAGATGTAAATAAGGTGTGAGTACTGGTAACACAAAGAGTATCATGATAAAACATACCAGCCTTCAAGCACGTAAGTCATTACAGTACACTCATTTAATCTGATGATTGACATTACATCTTGGATTCCTAGCTGGGAATGACTTATACACAGTGCTTAAAAAGACTTCAAACTCTGGATATCTGTTGTCCTCATCTTCCTTTTCTCCTTAGTACAAATATTGAGTTTCTTGTGAAACAACAACTGAACTACTGTAATCTAAATTTTTACAGCAAATTAAAATTAAAACTAGTTTACCTTGTAATGCTAGACTCTAAAGTGCAGAATTTGCTTCATAAACAATTCTTTTTCTCATACAACAGGGCAGTTCAATCTATTAGCTCCATGAGATTTTCTACTATCCCACTTGTGAGTGAAAAGCCTTAACAGGTGGTACATGGTAGTCATACCAAGTCCTCACCAGCTGGTAGGTGGTGACTGACTGGGAATATGCTCCACTACACACTCTAGTATAAATCATGTGACCCAAAACTGTGGTTTTGAGAACACAGAATCCAAAACTACCATAGCCATTCTATAACTTTCACTTATGTTTCCAAAGCTTCAACAGGAAGTTGTATCTATGAGACTTGTAAATGGTGAGATAAAGCAATTGAGTCAGAAAAATGGTTTGCAGCCAGTCAGAGGGATGGACAGGAGAGGTTGAAAAGTCAGACACAGAGAGGAGTAATCCAGGACAGAAATTTCCAAGAGATGCATATTTTCAGCATTAATCTTAGAAAATCAGAGAGGCAAACCAGACCTTTGTGACCAATCTGAAGTGTTATCCAGTATTTCCTGGATAGTAACACGACTCGACTTGTTCCTATTCATGTTTCTGAAATAAATCTTCTACTGCTGCTCTATGAAAATACCTAAAAGCAGACAAAATGTTGACATCCCTGATCAGCCTCTCCACAGACAGTGCTGGTAGCTTGTTTTGGACTGGAAAGTCCACTGCTTAGTGAAGCTAAAAGCCACAGGCTTTAGTGATGGGAGACCTCCTTCTGCATGGAGCCATCTGCCCGAGCCACCCTGAGCCTTAGGACTGTTTACCATAGATGGATCTACAATGCACTACACAGTAAGATGTTGGCACAGTGTTCACAGTCTGCTATGAACACTAGGAAGCCATAGCAATATTGGTCAGTCCTTCATAACTTCATTTCCCAAATGTTCATAATTAAACAGTTTTTGTTTAAGTAATCAGCATGAAATCCTTAGCTTTGTTTTTGCAACCGGTATTGTGTTTATGGAGCCAAATATTGAAAACTTTGATACTGAATACCTTGTATGTGTTAATTTTGGCAACCTTTAAAGATTTTGTAGATGCCTTGCTATGTTACCACCACCCACTCTTCACCCCTGGCCATCAGTCCCTCCAAACCACAGAGACATGTTTCTCTTTTAATACTTTCTTGCAGTATTTCTCATGAAAATCACAGGGAATCGTGTGTGATTTCAGCAGAGTGAAACTTGATCTCAAAGTGTCTGTAGGACCAGAAGTTTTTAAAGAAAACATTTCTTAAATCTTGTATTCACTGCTGCTTCAGCAGGCCAATTAGACTTGATGGGAATTCTAGAAAGCTGTCGCCAGGCATTGCAGCAGGAATAGCAAACAAGGCCCAAAGCAAATAAACGAATGGGTAAAGTGTGGCCATCCTCAGAACCTCCTTGCTGATGACCTTCTCGTCTTTGCAAAGGGATGGTGAAGGTACTGGTTGAAGGGACTCCAGGTTAATTAGGTTTGACATTAGTTAACAGCAGCAATTACTAGAGAGTAATTAATCAGGGAAAGTCTCCAAACAGAAGGAGAATAAATAAACCGGTGGTAACATTCTGATCCATTTACCCCCCTAGATAAGGATGTGCCCCAGGTGTCAGGCTGAGGTGGGATTAATCTGTCTTGCTCAGTTTCTCCCTGGAACTTGGGTGACTTCACACATCCATCTTCCTTCACATGGAGACAAACAAGCATTCACTAAGCCATTAATAGCACCATTCCTATAAAAAGTCAGGATAGGAAAACATTAAAATTCCTCTGTCCTTCCCACACCTTTTCTTTATTCCCCCCCTTTTGCAAAGAGCTCTTCAACAAAGTTCTGCTAATACAAATGAAATCACTTTCTGTTTTCATTAACTAGAATAATTTCAATGCTCTAGTAGTAGTGGTTTCTACATCCACAGCCAGCAGTTTTCCATTGCAGTCAATACCGAAGAGTTTCAGCTGCCTTATCTGTAAAGAGCAAGTTCCCTGGTTTTCATTCTCATCCAGGCCAAAGGAGTAGGTCATGTGGAATATCCTAAAAATCTGCAGTGAGCACCACCAGTTTATTTAGGAAACAACCATGGCCTTACCACAAGCACAGGCACTTGCATTGTCCCAGAGGCAGTTCACTAGACTGACTGGGTCATAATGCAGCTCCTGCTCCTCTGCACTGCTCCACCAGAGCCCTGTACCTGGCAGAGGTTATTTCCATTCCCATGGGCCAGCCCAGGTCTGCTGGCTGGGGCAGCATGGGAATCAGATGCAAAGCTCAGAGCAGTCCCACTTACACAGACCAGGATCAACACCACAGAAGGTGCTCTCCCTGGCACAACCAGTTGAAAGATATTAATGCTCTTTGCAAGAGATAATTTCCAAGCCCTTTCTGCCTTAGTTATGAACCAAATTCCAGCCCCTTTGTGTTTATAAGCACAATTCTTCCCCAAGGATACTTTTGAATGTAGAAGGACTGCAGAGAGATCAAGAATGCCTATACAATATTAAGGGTATAATCTTCAGAGTCATATTGCATTTGATTACTTTATTCAGTAAGACAGGCCTTCTACAGGTAGAGTATTGTTAAAGTTATTGGAATTTCTCCATGAAGATGTCTTCATCTTCACCATAAATAAAAATACCTGAAATATTGATACAGAACCAAAATGTTGCTATAGTAATCTAGTACTATGGGCTGTAAAAATTTGATGTAATTCTGTACAGTGCATATTTTTTTAAACATAGCTAGGTTTAAATAACCTAACCTAATAAACCCTCCTAAATAACTACTTAAATCATAATTAAATAATACCACTTGATAGTTTAGCTTTTACATGGCTGACAACCTGTTTGTGGGGGAGGAACAAGCAAAATTTTAATTATAAAAGTATGGTTGTTTTCAAATAGTTTACTGAAAGAAGTTAAGTTTATAAAACTCTGCAGAATTCACTAAAGCCACTATGGACAAGAAGAAAGAGAAGAAAGGAAGAAAGAACTTAGCTAAAAATAAACATAACAGACCAAGTTATGAAAATGCAGGGTAATACATCTAAATTGCCGCACTGTTATTAGCAATTCATTTTTGAACCTACTTTCTACAATTTAATTTAAAAAAATAAGCAAATAAAATAAGCAACCTAGATTTTTGGAAGACGAGAACACATCGCACAGAAAGTCTGCGGGTGAAAATCTAGCTCCTCTGAAGCCAAAGGCAAAATTCCTATTGACTGCAGCAGTGCTGGAGTTTTCTCTATACATGTAAACTCCAAATGACCTGGAGTTCAGAAGCTAGCCTTTATTCCCTTTTGCCTTTCAGATGCTTTTCTTTCATTATGTTTGTCATTATCTTAACTTAGATTGTATGTTGAATGGTAACTTAGACAACGCATATCAAAACAGTGCGCAACACATGAAGATTCGACAGTTGACCAGCATTCACTGAGTTTAAACAATCTCCTGCCAAGAACTGCAACTAGGCATCTTCAAGGTTTGCTCATGTTTTGGACAAGTACAGAATTTGATCTGTATGCTGACACATCTTTATAACCTGGCAGAAGTAAAAAAGGGAGTGCTAATCTGAAGATGGGGCAAGGTATTTGAAGCATTTAACTCAGCCTGGGATACTACTTAAATTATTTTGGCAGTGCTGTTCAGTACATCAGTGGAAGGAAATGGACAACTCGAGGGGTTTGAGTTAGATAGAGGTAGATTCTTCAAGTTACACCAGGTGAATACACCTTCCCTGGATTTTTTCTGTGACCATAGCTCTGACACTTAACCTTTTTGTGCCTCAATTACTCATTTGTAGATAATAATAGTATTCTCTGCCTAAAGGGGAAGTTGGGTTATTGTAAATGCAACAAAATGTGTGAGGTTTTCAGAAAAGAAAGAAAGGAAAGAAAGGAAGGAAGAAAGAAAGAAAGAAAGAGAAAGAAAGAACGAAAGAAAGAAAGAACGAAAGAACGAAAGAACGAAAGAACGAAAGAACGAAAGAACGAAAGAACGAAAGAACGAAAGAACGAAAGAACGAAAGAACGAAAGAACGAAAGAACGAAAGAACGAAAGAACGAAAGAACGAAAGAACGAAAGAACGAAAGAACGAAAGAACGAAAGCCCCCCCGCCAGAAAGAAAGATCTGAAAAGTACAGTACATGATAGTTTATTGTAGATGCAAAAGAGTCCCACTCATATTGGTGGAGATGTGCAAGAGTGCGATGCAGAGACAGCCCCACTAGTTTCCAAAGCACTGCATTTATGCAGAGCTGTATCAAGAGAAAAAGGTCTCGAGCAGCTTCAAAAAGGCATGGTCACAGCAAGGCATGAACACGACTGTCCTCTTTATGGATTCCTGTTAACGTGTCTGCAGGGTGCTGATACACACAGAGACTTTACTGACTTCCATTTCCATGAGCACAGGCATATTTGCCTCACTCCACTGCAAATGTTGACATGTCCTTAGGTTTAAGGAATGAGAGATCAGAGATTCTAGGTGTAAAGCACTGTGAAACAGAGGGCTTGAGAATTTTTGGGGGTACTTTTAAATGATGCAAGACAGGTTTTTTTCAACTTTAAGCGCATTGTAACAAACGAAAAATCAACTTTCCTTTTCCTACAACAGTGTGAGTTGACACAAGGCACAAATACAAAGCTTGGTTTGTTGTTATTTAAACTTCTTTAATCCTGATTTCTGGTGCTTGTGGAGAAGGGAGGCATAGTTGGAGAGAAGCCATACCTTTTCAAATTGATTAAAAACACCTTTTGAACAATAAATAGCTTTAGCTGGCTGACCTCTAAAGCAAATGATACTGCAAAGTTCTGCAGTATAAAATAAAATTCCTTTTCCCAGCACTTTTGAATGTTGGCGTGTCAGGTATTCCTTTTGACAAGCTTCCGGCTAAAAGTTCTGTTGTCAAACAAGTACACTTCCAATAGACTTTACTGGTTAAAAATATTCGAGAGAAAACAACATATCTTTGCTCAGTGTGGGTAATTTCAGTGCTGTTTGATCACATATAGATAACGCTGGAGAAATTGCTGGCATTGTTTCATGTCATCTGATAAAACAAGGCAATAAATTTTACTGCAAGTTGGCAGCAGGAGAGCTGCTGCAGGTCAGGTCTGAGGTGAGCATTACTTCTATAAGTATTGAAGGAGACAGTAAAATTAAGCCAAATTGCAGGAGCTGGAGAAAGCAAAGAGCCCAAAGCCAAATATTTGGACCCAGGGTTTTTTTGTTGTTGTTGTTTTTTGGGGTTTTTGGGGTTTTTGTTTTCTTCTGCAGAACTCACCGGCTTATAGACTGGTGCCATAGACATTCAATCCACACATCTGTCAGTCATTTAAAAAAAAAACGTAGAAGCTCAGAAAAGCTCAAAAAAGTACTCAGGGTAGCAAGAAAGTGACATAAATGAGCAAGGAAAAGGCATCTGGTATGAAGACACATTAGTTTACCCTTTGAAAGGATCTCACTCTGCAGGGATCTCACTTGCTTGTAAAGCTTGGCTGCCTAAATGAGGAGTCTACAAATGAAAAATATTGTTATTTTCACGAATGTCACCAGGTTGCAAGTGCTTGCCTACTGTTAACCCAGCTGTCTACCCAGCTCTTCTTGCTTCTTTTTTTTTTTTTTCAACTAAACATAAACTGATATAAAAGGTCTCCTCAGAAAAAAAAGATTTTATGTTATTTCCCCTCAGTCCTAATGTATCAAATTTCTAATTGTTTTCCTCCAGGTCTGAGAAGACAGGATAGTTTAGCTCTTCTCCAGCATAAAGTTTGCTGAAGCCTTTGATTTCTCTTTAGATACTCCTTTAGCAAACAGTTTACACCACTGGATCTGCTGCAATTTAGGGTGAGGGAAGGAAGATCTGTTTATGCTTTTTATGAATTTCAAATTGCATATGAAAGCATCAATCTCAAGCTCTAAGTGTTGAGTTCAGTGTAACCTCCTCTCTCTCAGCTATAGCTGAAAACCTTGGAGCTGCAAATGTCCTCCATGGGTTACCAGGTTCCATTGCAGTTTACAAAGAAAACACAAACATCATTAAAGCAAAGCATTTTCTTCAAAACTGTTTATTCAAGCTCCCAAGAGTCCTTTGCAAGACATGGCAGAGAATCTAAATTTCAAAGTCAAAGCGTATGAATTCTAACCAAAGCATTCAAGTGCTGCAATAGGCCCATTGCTTCTTGTAAGAAATACTATTTCACAGATATTGGAAAGTTTATTTTGCCTTTTAAAAGGATGCAACACTTAGTAAAAGTCAGCAAGGAACTTAAATCTGGTGTCAGCTTCTGCCTGTGGTACATGGAGCAGTAATAAATCAAGTCCAGAATTCTTAAGAGGTGATTCATTATTGTACATATGGTGCACCTTCATATCTTGCAGTGAAAGAGGTCATTTAAGGAGAAAAAGTAATGGAAAAGAAGGCTTATCTGTAATTGTGACAAACTGAATTTGTCTTCTTTTCATGATCCCAGAGAATGAGTAACTTCAAGCAAATGTGATGCATCTTAGAGTGCAACACAACAGGAACTGGGGCATCCTTTTGCTTAGCCCTCATGTGGACACTGAATCATTTCAATACTTGACAAAAACACAGGCTTCTTTTAAGTTATGTAACTTCTTTTATAGGTCACTGGAGCATTTGAGATAGACACTCTGAAATCTGTTTAACTGCATTAACAATTAATTTTATTGTATTAGTTTGTATTAAATGTTCAGCAGAAGAGAATTATCATCTACAAAGAGATAACATTTTATACCATCTTAGTAATTTTTTATGAACAGGTGAACATTCCAGAAAGTTTAAAAACCACCACGGTAACTCATAATTATATCTAGCATTACACAAGCTTCACCTCCTCTTAATAGAATGCAAAAGATCAGGATGCTGGAGGTTCAGGTGTGCAGTTTATTATGTTGGGAATGTCTGCTGCACAAGAACAGTCTTCTGAAAATCCTTACAACTACCTTCGATTTTGTATTATTAAGAAAGAAAAAAAAAGGTAAGATCTTACTCATTTTGTTTTTCATACAGTGCTCAAAAAAACAAATTAAGAATTGTTTCTACTTTTTCAGTATTATGATTTTGAGTGAATTCTCAGTTCTCTTTAAAGATGTACGTTACAATCCACAACATTTAAATTCTTGACTTTAGTTTTAATTTGTTGGTTTGTTGGTTTTTTTGTCAACAGGCAATTTTCAGTGAAAAATAAGAAAACTTTTTGTCTTAATTTTCTTAGAAAAAAAATTGCATTAAAACTTTTCAGACTATTATTTCTAGAATGTTTGTGTTTAGATAGAAATTCTGTGTCTCTTAAAAAGCGGTATCTACTTTTGTCTGAATACTTGCAAAGCTAGTCAAAGTTCTGATATTCTGGTCAATTAAAAACTGAAATTCCATACAAAGGGATATTTTTAGGAAAATATCTTATAAATCACTGCTATTCCAGCCATCTTAAATCTGCTCCTTCTTGAGCTAGAATCTGTTTCATAGTACAGGTAGGTTCTTCTTCAGCCATGACTCATGTGTCACCATCAGAATAAAACCATTTTAGTACATAATTTGTAGAAGAAAATCACTTTTCTTTATTCTGCAGAGTTACCTCTAATTTGAATGTAAAAAACCAGTCATAGTAATAGCTCTAAAAAGAGGGTATTCACATCCATCTCCACTTGTGTTGTCATCTACAAGGCCTGACAAACAGAAGTAAAGAAATTATTTATTAAGATGAGTTTATTCCATGTTTTTGTCCATTTTTCCATTCTCAAACTGTGACTCAGCCACTTTAAAAAAAGGAGAATGGACTTTTTTACAGTTAGTTTTAATGACTGGAGGTTGTTTGTGTAACCCTTGAGAAACTGGCACTTTCAGGGTGATCAATCTGTTGTCCAGTGACCCCCTGGTGAAGCGTTAGCCCAAGGTCAGCGGGGACCAGAAGGGCTGCCAAGAGCTCAGCCATTTTTTGTGGGATGTGGGAAGCATCCGGAGAGGCAGCCCTGCTTCTCAGGAACAAAGACAGTACATCTTTGCCTCTGTGCTACTTTAATATTACCAACAACAAGGAAAAGAGGGTTGCTTAAGTCCTTGGGGACTTTGCTTCTGCCTGCTCAAAGGGTTTTCTAGGTGACACAGTGATGTTTTAGATGACACATGTGGCACTCCTTTTCTAACTGATATATAAGCTCAAACTGTACCATTTCAGGACAGTAAAACCGACCTTTCCGGGTTAGACACAGTTCAATCTATATGAAAATACCTATACTTAAAAATCTATTATCAGTATAAGGACTTTTCCATGGTAAAACTGTCATTTTAGCAATTTATAGTTTTGTCTTTTTAGATAAACTACCAACCCCCCCCCCAAAA